>JASMMZ010000001.1:14249553-14282371 GCA_038502455.1 Anisogramma anomala
CCTTTTCCCACTATCGCCACTACTCCTCCCTTTTCTCTTTCCCCCTCCCCCTTTACCTCCAGCTCCTAAAGGGAAAAATGGGGGGATTTTAAAGTTATAAACCTTACTCTTTTCTTGCGGGTAAAAACCCCTTTACTCGCAGGGACCCTCTAGTACCGTAAACTTAACTTAGCGGAGTTTCACCGCGGTTCGTATTTCCTAAATCCTCCCGTTTATTTACCTTTGATATTTTTTAAAATAAGGAATACGAAAAGGACCTTCTCTATCGCCTCGAGTTCCATATCTCCAAAGTACACCGCAAGGATTTTCTAGCACGTAAAGCGTTAGAACGGTGTATTTGGGTCCATAATCCTAGATCGTTAATAAACACGCTCTACGTTTCTTATATCGCGTCCGCGGCCGCAGGCAAGTTTATTAGCGATTTCCACAAAAACGGAGGTTGTTTAGCCTGTTATTACCGCTATGAACGGATTGGTAACAAATACACCTCCTTTTCATTAATCTTAGAGCTGTAATCCAAGGCTGTATTACGCATTCACTAGCTTTATGGTAAGTTTCAACCGATTTCCAAAAACTTCATTTTTTTTAAAGAAAAAAAATCGAAGCACTTATAAAAACAATCGCATTTACAAATAACTAAAACAAATCGATACTAATTAGTAGTAAACGCTAACCGACGGACCAAAAAGTCGGCAGTTGTTATTACCGCCTAAAAACGGGTCCTAAGTATATATTACGTAAGCGAGTTCGATAACGTTATTTCGCGTCACTACAAAGAGAGTAAAACTCCACCCGCGTTTTTGCCTAAGAGCATACGGCCTAAGGCGCGCGGCCACCTCCTTGCTTGCGTTGATAGTGGCATTGATGGTGGTGATAGTGGTGACGCCAATGAAAAGGGTGAGGGCGATGGGGAGGATGGTAGGAACACGATAGTGTGACCTTCTCTCTCTTCTTTTAATAGTAAATAGCTATACTTTACGGCCGGACCAGTGCGATCGGCTATAATACAGTACAAAATACAGTAATTTTAATCCTTTCCACAAAACCAATCGTAATGCGAGTGATAAATATGACGTAAATTGCATAAAATATGGAGGGATAAAATATCAGAAGCCGTGCGATGTCGTAAATTCAAACAGGAAAAGGCAAATAGCATGCTCCCCCGTTCCGTTGGTCCTGGAACCGTGAGTTGAGGCTGTGCTGCGCGCCCGCCTGCTCTATGGTAAGTTTCGATCGATCTCAAAAAACTTCCTCTCTCAGAAAAGTTATGTTCGAGGCGTTCGTAAAAACAACCGCGTTCGTAAATAACCAAAACAAGCCGATGCTAATTAGTAGTAGGCGCCAACCGGTAGACCAAGGATTCGGCGGCCGCTATTACCGCCTGTAAACAGGGCCTGCGCATTGTAATGATCACACTAAATACCCGTGAGTAGGTAGAAGGTGTTCAGAGGGTTTATGTTAGCAGTAAGGTAGCAGAGGTAACAAAGGTGCAATATCAAGACTGTGTTCGAGTGATGATCAGAAGCCGTTAGGCTATTCAGGTGTGTAGACTGAATACTTAGATTGACAACTGAAGAACTATCTAATGAAGCTATCTAAGGTGGTGATGACCATGTCCTTATATCTAGTTCCTTCAGTTGGTACCCATACTGGGGGTGCTCCAGTATGAGGTTTGCGGGATCACTGGTGGTGATCCAAGTGATCCAAGTGAGCCGGTGATCCAGGTGATCCAAGCGATCCAGGTCACGTGACTTCTGCTGAGTCATCCGTTGTCCAATTGCCGTGCCGTACATGGGAAATGTG
Organism: Anisogramma anomala; assembly: GCA_038502455.1. Classification (NCBI taxonomy): domain Eukaryota; kingdom Fungi; phylum Ascomycota; class Sordariomycetes; order Diaporthales; family Gnomoniaceae; genus Anisogramma; species Anisogramma anomala. The sequence continues at coordinate 14,251,357 of JASMMZ010000001.1, forward strand.
CTTTGTAAGCGTAGTGGGGAACATGCAGCGTCAGAGGATCCAACTGCAGTTCGTGTCATAACACGCATGTACTATGTAGATGAGTTTGACGACGTTATCTCGCATTGCTGTGAAAAGAGTAAAGACCCCCCCGCGCCTCAGCTTAAGGGCATACGGCTTAAGGCGCGAGACCACTTACTCACTGGCTTCGATAGCGGTGTCGATGGCGGTAATGGAGGTGGCGTTAATATAAAGGGGAAAGGCAACGGGGAAGATGATAAAGACGGAACGGCGTCGCCTTTTTTCTCTTTTTTTTAGCAGTAAATAGCTACCTTTTACGGCCGATCTGGCGCTCCAAGCCATAGTATAATATGTTGCATAATAATATTATTACTTTCTATAAAAACAATTGTAATACGAGTAATAAATATGACGTAAAGTGTAAAAAATATAGATGGATAAAATATTGAAAGCGGTGCGATATTGTAAATTTAAATTGAAAGTGGAAAATAGTAAAATACCCAGTAAGGCCGAATTATGTAGAATAAAGCGTGATAGTATATCCAAAACGACGCGAAATAGTAAGTGTAAACCAAGGAAAATTCGTAACGTCTTTGTAGATGTAAGTTGCTAATCGTAACAAAATTCGGGAAGCGATGCAGATGATTGGTTTCGAATCGCTTTAAATCGGTGAAAGTGGTTTAATAGTTAATCAAAGTCGTAAAACCTTTTTAATAACTTAAATACACGGTATGTTAGTCGATATAAACGTTTTAAATGCTTTATTTGGGGTAAATTTAGTTATTACGTTCGCTAGGTTAGACTTTCTATCGATTTACCTCATTTCCTCGATTTTTCGGCGTTTATATAAATCCTATAAATCTATATTATCGATCATAAAACTTTTTTCGTTCGTAATGTTAAGTTTAACGAGGTATTCATAAATTGAAAAAGAGTTAATCTAAATAACGAGAGAGATAGAGTATAAACTAAGGTTAGAAATAATTATTCGAACCGTTATCGTTATAATAATCTATAAATCGAAACCTCCAACTATGCTATAAATTTTCGAAGTCAGAACGCTTTTCGTAATCTGTTTTCATTTGAAAGAACTTTGATAGATAATGTTTCTACGAAACGTAAAGCCGTTCCGGGGCGAAGATTTGTACCTTAAACCAAAATGAAGCCTATTTACAAGTTAGAGTCATTATTGTTAGCAAAAAAGCCTTTTATGAAAACTAGTAGCTTTGTAGTATATATATTTAGCGGAAAAAATATTAATCGCGTTGTAAATTATATATTTTCTATATAAAGCGCTCATTAAACGCCTTATATATATAGTTTAACGGGATACTTTAGTATTGCGAGGCTATCGAAAAGTTAAATGCTGTTTCTAGTTATATTATTAAAGTAACTCAAACGCTTCGTGCGCATTGTAATTTTCATCGTCGGTCAGTTTTACGTCACCTAAAATGAAAAAAGTAACATTATCTTAATGCTTTTTTTATGTAGCACCTAAAACGCTGTTCCGGAAAACAATGATAGCGTCGTTAAAGTTAATTCTATGGTTTTCCGTTAAATACGTTTTAATGTTTACCTTCAAACCGTTCTATATAAGTTTTCGTATTTTAATTACGGAAAACGACGCGTTATACAGTGTTAGTATGTCGTCCGTTTAAATACCCGTTAGTACAAAGTTTTTAAAACGAGCTATTAACACCAATAGGTATGGTTCGAGGGCTAAACTGGTTATTCCGAATCGTTTCTTATAATACATTTAGTATATGTCATATTAATAAATAACAGCTTTAGCCAAGCTGTAAAGCGGTTTTATAATACGTAAAATTGTTTTAGGTGGGTGGTGTTATTTAAAATATGTAGGCATATTAGCGTAAATACGTCGTTCAAACCGCTCGTTAAATTGGTTGTATGTCTACGTAATTATACGAAGTTTAATATATAGGTTATAAGGTGTATTAAGGCAGGTTACAAGTGTAAGAGTTAAATGGTGGCTAACTTGTTGTAAAATGTTCGATTAGGTTATGATATTCTTTTAGCCATCATCGTTGTAATCTTTTATAATTAGGCGGGTCTTTTCGTAAGGTTATCCGGTTTTTTCCTTAACTTCGTAGACCAAGCGGGTGGAAAAATTCTGTAGGCGTCGTATATCATTCGGTCGAACCGTTTAAAGCGAAATACGCCTTAATCGATTAAAGTAAAGATTTCTATTTAGGTGTATTAGTCGAATAGAGTATTTAAGGTAATAATAACGCTGTTGTAACGGAACTTTAAGTTAAGTTCGCGGTTTACCATCTTTTTTTAAGTGATAAAGGAACCTATGGTCAAGGTTCCGTGGCGTTTTTTAGTTTTTATATTAAAAAGACGGCTTCGGAGACGAGGTGTTGGTGGGATTGGTACAAACAGAGCGTTTTCGTTTATTAGTAACGGGTCGAAAGTGCTATCCTAGGGGTAGGCCAGAATTAGGAGCGGTTCATATTCGTCGTTTTAAAGGATATCCCGTTGGTATTTTTGGTTAAACTACGGTTTTGGACTGTTCCTGTCCATTTTTCTTCGATACTTTTGTACTATTATTTAGCGCAACTGACTTGTACTGGTTGGCGTATTAACAAATATATTTTAGTCTTTAAACCCATTAATTTTCCAAAGGCCAATCTATTTTTCCCTAGGTTTCAAAACGAAGACCTCAGATTATAGTAATAGGTCTAAAAAGCTAATTTTACGTAGGCTATTCCTTATATTCAAAGCTCTGAACATGTTATTTTTAGTTTATAAGGAATGTAACTCTACCATAGATTTTACTATAGCATTCGCCTTTTATAACGTAATTTGTAATGGCGTAAAGTCTGTATAAATCTATAGGTAAATATTAAAAACAAGGAGCGTAAGAATAAGCCTATTCGGTCTAAATTTATTATTAACGGCGTTCATCGTTATTCATAAGATTCATTACTTAAAATTATAACTTTTTAACTTTTGAAATGATACCGAATATACCCTTTTAAGCGGCTTGTAGTATCGTTTATACTTACCAATACATTATAGTACTTTTACTGATATCTATTCATATTTGTTACCGGTAATCCTAACCTCAGTACGCCACTTGAAAAAGTTTAAGGCCGGGTTAACATCGTAAATGATCCAGTCCAGAGGCCTTAATAGAAATTTAACTAACAGTTAACCAAAACTTCCTAGTAATCTGTCACGGAAACACTCCGTATAATTTTAATAGCCTGGAATAATGTTGTCGCATCGAAAACGTAAAGTACCGGTAAATGGTTTAAATATATAATATTCATGATCACCTTGTAATTAAGTTTCATTCATTCTAAAGGCAGAATTTAAGTCGTCATAGGGTTAGTAAATATAACTAGTATCTTTTGCAAAACTTTTCGATAACATTAAATGCGTCTTTTCCTTTATCCATATATCCTAAGACGTAAAATAGTCGTAAAAGACGTTTTGTAACCGTGTATTCGAGTCGGCGGTATAGTATTCGCAATTCCGGCTACTTTAAATAAATAGCTTTAATTATACGTAGTACGAGAAAAAAAAATAGCTAAATTTAAGTTAAAGCGATACGAATACATCATTCAAGGCGCGGATAAGCTAATTAATTGTATTCAGAACTTTAACTCTAAACTTATTTATATTAGTTAATAAAAATAGGAATTGTATTTCAAAGTCTATTACATAAAACTTAACCGATTCGAATCGCGTATTTATAACGTCCGTTTTAAGTAAAGACGCTTTACCTTTATTAAATAAAACCTTTTGGTATTTTCCTATTCGATTTAGCTAAAACTTCGAAAACTTCGCGACGAACGCGTGGAATTATCGTTTTCCGGCCGGTAAGATTTCGACTACGCTAGTATTAGGAATAATAACTTAAAACCGGTTACCGTATTTATTCAAAAGCGTAAATTATAACGTTATATAGGCGTTTAACACTTCGTCCACGTAATCTAAGCTCATAATATATAAGAAGGAGGCGTTTTGTAAGTTTATGAAAATATGTTGAGCGATTTCGTTGTCTTAGGCTATTAAGTAAATATTATTACCTTTAAATTTTTTTTCCAAAGGTATATTCATAAATATAAGTATTAAGCTTATTATCTGTGCCTTCATACTTGGTTTCTTATACTATAAAATCAATTTTTATCCGGTCCTTAAATATATAATCGGTTTTAAACTGTCGTTTAATTCGAATTTTCTCGTAAGCTAAGTGGTTAATAAAATAATAGCCGATCTTACTATATACGATATAACTATTTTACAAAACCGGGGGACTCTATATACCTTTTCGTAAGTATTACTATAACCGTAATACGTTTCATACCTAGCCGTAGGAACATCTTCGATTATAACTACTTTGTCCTTTATTCCTAGGGTTCCCTCCTTAATATTTTTTTTTCTGGTAGTTGAATTTGAGACGTTTACTTTACTTTAGATATACCTTAAACCTTCGATTTAAAACCTGGTGAATTGTTTCAATAAAGTTTATTTTAGTAATTTAGCCATCTCCTTTCGTTTCATTGGCTACAAATACTAATCCGAGGTTCCTCAGTCGACGTATAAAGGTCTTAAACGATATTTCAAAACTTGTATAACAGGTTTCGAAGTCTTTTTCTGGTTTGAATAATATAAGGTCGAAATGTACATTTTCGCGATATACTTCAATTAATATTTGAATAAACAGTTTATTACATTTATATTACGGTCTAAGGGCCGCCTGACACTTTCGATACTTCGGTATTAGGGCGGCTAATACCTTCAATGGGGGTTTACTAGAGTTTTTTGCTAATATTGTACTAATTTCCAGGTTATATTAATTCAATCCCTATCGTGAAGTTTGTAGTTCATTTTTGTATCGAAATGTCATTTCAAGCAGTTATAATATTTTATAAATGTGTTTATTTGCGTAAGTTGGTACATATACTACTTTTGCACTTGCCTCAATATTATATTAAGTAAAATAATGTATAACTAAAATTATTATATTTTTAGTCTTTATCACCTATTAAGTATTGTATATATTATGTTATCGAGTACATCATATAATTTACCCGTATAGTTTTCGTCTTTATTACAAAGTTTAACGCAGTTTGTAAGCTTTGTAAAGTCGTTCCTATCAGTGGAAAAGCGGTGTGGTAGGAAATTACGATTAGAGTCGTGGTTGGTAGGTATTGGTTTATAAGGTACGTATTAACGTTTTATACCGTTTATTATTTATTAAAACGGAGCGTTTTCTTCATTCGTGCCGCTTTTGTTGTAACTAATTCAGATATTAACGACATCTGGAGTATAATCTTATCTTAGTCTTTATTTAAAATTATGTTTTGAGGAGGGTTCGTATTGAACCCTCGTTATAAATAATCGTTACGATACTTCCTCCTTTTTCGTTAATTACCCAACTCCGTCTCTACTTTAAGGTGAGCGTTCAGCCTTATTAAGCGCCTTTTCACCATTTGTAAAGGTTTTTCTCGTTTCCGGTCCGTTATCTTAAGTAGGTGTTCCTGGCGTTTTTTTAGCTAATGTCCATTTATAAATTTCACTTTTATTACTTCATCGTTTATTCATTTCAATATTTGTATAAGTTAGGTTATTACTTGTAGGGTCTTTGTAATAGGTCTGTTTTTTCACCGGTCATTTTAATATCTTTGCTTCGTAATTATTTTTGTAGTCCTTTCGAAATCGTATTATCGACTATATATTATATATCCGACATTTGGTCCGCAAAATCCTTCTTAAAATCATCGAATAAATCGCTTCCTTTAATTTCGCCCTGATAGTAATTGAAAATCATATTAATAATATATGTTGGAATATTACTACATGCAGTGCAGTAGGTCAACTTTACTTACAGTAAAGTTGACTATACTGAACTACAAGTTGAGTATATTACTTTGTGTAGACTTACCGCATTGGGTGTAAGTTGGATGAAGTACGCTGCACTTCACTCTAGGGAACGGGCCGAGCAATTGGCCATACAAATTACTGTGTATACTGGCTAGAAGTTTGCTAGACCTAGAACAATATATCCACCACATGACTAATGCAATACTACTGTTACTTCGACCACGATTCGAATCGACAACGTTGTAACGATTTAAAGCCCCACCAACACTGATTAGTTCTTATTAGGTTAAGCACAGATTAGCTAAGTAAAAGAAGAAGCCACTTTCCTGTTATTACGCTCTATGTTATCGCTAGGGTAGAGAAAAGATTCGTGCGAAAGACCTCCATTAGTACTACATCAGTCCACGACGGTAGGAAAACAGAGAAGACTTGTTGGGTTACATTAGTCCACAACGGCAATCTAAAAGTAAGCGATGGTATCTCTATTAAAAAAAATCAAGAAATCTTTATTAATTTTTTAAAAGACTTTAAAATTGACTGTCAGAAGTCTTAAAGTTCAGCAAGTTGTCAAACGACTAAGTCAATGCCATTACGGGTGCTATCATTGCAAGAAAAACGACTAGGTCCCTACGCCAAATAACCTATAACAATAAACGATCTTTAACCTTACTCTTTACACCAAACCTTTGCCCATACTTTACTCTTTTCACTTTCCCTATGCCAGTTTAATCGTCAAGTTCTCTGTTTCAAGCGAAAATACCACGAAAACACCAAGTTACGCCGAGAAGGTACGTTACGCGGCTCCACGCTAAATCGTTAAGTTCCCACACAACTTTACACCAAAACACCAAGTCTTTACGCTCAAAATTACCAAGTCCTTCACCCTACACGTCCTATATAAGATAAAACATCAAAATAGCTATCACTAGTCCTCACTTTTAGGCCATTACCGACCCAGCCTGAAAAGAAGCAATTAAAAACCTCGGAATAGCTTTCGTTAAGCCCTATAACTACAATCTTTAGAGAAACGACATTGAATAAGACTTAACCGAAAAGTATTTAATCAACTTCGTCGGCTGCTTTATCTTAGAATACGACAACGTTAAAGACCCGGATGACGTATTTTACAAGTTCTGTAACTTCTTTGGCGACTGGATAATTGATATGTGAAAAGTAACCAACAAGACTATTAAGTCCAAACTAAAGGCTAAACTTAAAGGCCGAAGGATGTACGTGTTAAATTAAAGCGTTATTAGGCTGGTGAAAAAAACTTTTCGAATTGGCTTAGCTTAAAGAATGCTCTTAAAACCTACGGCCTGAGGGAAAGGATGTTAAAGAACCTTAACGACCTCATACGCGATACAAGGGATCTCCCCTTTACTTTTAGCTAAGTTAAGCCTGTTTAAGTATTAGCGATAAGAAACCTATTAACCTATTCGGCAGCCCAACACCTTTATTCAATAACGTGGAGTATACCCTTAGCGGTGTTAGAGTGCATAAAGCGAGGGCCACCAACGCGGCCGAAGGTATTGACGTCGGTGTTTTACACCAGTCAATTAAGCAATATTTTCAGGCTTTCCAAAACCTTTAAGTACCTATCGCCCTCCAGCAATTTAATCGACAGGCTTTTTAAAACCCTTCTCCCTTAAAATTTGCTTACACACAAAAACCTACCCAAGGTTCTATAATAGGATTTTACCCCTCTATCCAAGCGACTGGTAATTACCCTTAACACTGTGCCTCGGAGGCTACAAGGTCTGAATTACCAGGAAATACCAATTGAAAGTAGGATAAATATCGCGACCTACCTTTTAAACCTGTAACGATGGTTAATATTAACTATAAACGATTTAAGCACTTCGCTAAAATCTAAAACGACGTAAAAAAATATAACGGAAAGCCTTATAATCTCCTCAATACTAAAGTAATACCCTTTTTAAACATTTGCAAGTGGATAAAGGTTCCCTCTTTATATTTTCACTTATTGTTTCCTGGAATTCTTATACGGTATTCTAGGGACTACTACCTGACCTTTCTTACTAAAGTTGATACGTTTCGCGAGATTGAAAATAATATAAAAAGCCACTTCGAATCCGATGTTTACCTCGCCTAATGCCATATAAACTAGGCCACCACGCGGTAAACTACAATAATGGCGAAGAAAAAAGAGGAAGAAACACTAATAGATATCCTCAATTAAATACTTCATAAGTTGATACTATGCCAGAAAATAATAGGGAAAGCCCACATTGGCAAAGCCACATTTCGCCAATAGGTACGAGTAGCAATTATGGGCGTTAACGAATTCGAATACGACTTATAATGCCTAAATACTACCTGCGAAGGCTTTTTTAGCCAGTTACGTTTTTCGTTTGCTACTATAATGGAGTGTACACTAAACTCGTTTAATATATACTCCTAAGCTGGCAAATTCTCTAACGTGGATAAAAAAGACCTTATGGTGGTTAATTAAGTCGACCGTAAGTATGGTTACGGGTAACTATAATGCTTAAGATCCGGCCTACCAGCCAAAAACTAAATGTAACAGTTACATTAGCGCTAATAAGGCCAAAATTCAAATGGACCTGTTAACCGTAAACACTATCGTCGTGATAGTGGTAAGAAATGTTGGATCTATAGTAAATCTAGCTTTGAGTTAACTCAGCATCCCTCCATTGAACGCAATAACAAGAAAGAAGTATATTATGTCCAATAACCCATTACTTTTTAATAGGACCACTTGAATTAAATCGTAAACTTCGAAGGCGACGAACCAATTAATAACGTCAATACCCCTACACAAATTAAGTAAACCGAAAATACTGCTTTTGATACGGCTTAGTAGCTAGCTGACTACACCTTTATATACCGTTTGGGTAGTAAAAACCCTTACTTTTACCCTAAACAAGCCCTTAACCTCTTATACAGATTTAATTTTCGCGATTATTATACAGACTACACGTTTTAAGTTATTATACTAGAAATAGGAACAACAAGGTACTTAACAGAAAGCTATTCGTACTACATGGAATTGTGGAGGGAAAATACTAAAACTATTAAGATTAATCGTTACGATATTAACGAAGTTAAAGTTGGCTTTGAACTAGGTGAACAACTATTCTTATTAGGGATAACAGTAGTTTAAATTATTATAAAAGCAGTTATATTTTATATTCTCAAGCTCCCTACTCTTTTTCTATTTTATTTATAGGATATAAAAACCTTCGGTGTTAACGTTAACGTTAACGCAGACGAATTGATTAAAAACAACTAAAGGTTTCCCCTAGCTTTTAATTAAGGGTACCTATAGTTTTATCTTTGAGGCCCGGAAGCAATAATATCAAACCTAATGAAGCCGAAGATACGTTAATTACATCGGCGCTTGAACTATCCAGCCGTTGATAGTCTATATATAGTTTTAAACTCCGTAAAGTATAAAAATATAAAGTATTTTGCTCTAAAAGCTATCGAAATACTTGCCCATTATTGCTAAACGTATACCTAAGCCCCCTGGAAATTTAAGTTTACTATTAGTAGGGCTTTTGACGTTGCAATGTTGTCGATTCGAATCGTGGTCGAAGTAACAGTAGTATTGCGTGATCAGATGGTAGATGTATTATTCTAGGTTTGGCATACTGCTAGTCGGTCTGCACAGTAATTTGTATAGCCAACTGCTTGGCCCATGCCCCAGAGTGAAGTGCAGCGTACTGCACTCAACTTATACCCAATACGGTAAGTCTACACAAAGTAATACACTTTCAATACGGTCAACTTTACTGTAAGTAAAGTTGACCTACTACATTGCATACAATACTTTTCTAACACTAGCGGCTTTTTAGTTTGTGCGCACACACCAATGTGGCTAACCAATCTTTTCCAGTTGCTATTAAATTGCCCCCTCGTCAACTGGCTAGATCTCTGTCAATTTCGTAGCCAAATTAAATCCAATTACCTCCCTTTTCCCTACAATCCCGAGTCCTTCGTTCCTTAACTCCCATATATAAGTCTTTCGCCACAGACTTGCGCGTATTACGCATTCCTCCAATTGCGTACCTTTTGCCAGTAGTTTAAACTACTGCTATTGCCACCTTTGCTATCGCTACCCTAGCAATCTTCTAGTTTGCCAGGGTATCCCTATTCCTCTACGTGATTTGGCCTTTTGCCAAGTGTCTTTACCAGGTGGTTTTGCTATCAACCGATTCCTTTAAAGTATATATTTCGACCTTAACGGGCTTTTTGGACCTGCCGGCTCTGTTAGCCCTGTTGGGATTGCTAGGCCTGTTAGCCCTACTGGGCTTATCAGAACTATTGCACCTGCTGATCTTTCTAGGCCTGTTGGCTCTATTGGGCTTGCTAGGCCTGCCGGTCTTACTTAGTTTGCCAGGCCTGCTAGCCCTGCTTAGCTTGCCAAGCTTGTGGCACCTGTTGCGCCTATGTCTCAGCCTGTGAAGCCTATTGAGCTTGTTCCTTAGCTTGTGGCGTCTAAGCCTTTTAAAGTTCTTAAAGGTCTTTGGCTTGAAGGACTTAAAGGTTTTCGTCTCGAAGAATTTAAAAGTCTTTGTCTTAAGGGACTTAAAGGTCTTCGGCTCAAGAAGGGTTTTCGTCTTCATCTTCCAGAGGGCCCTGCTAGGTTTGCCAGACCTATTGGATTTGTCAGGCCTATGGCGCCTCAGCTTTTCGAAATTATTAGACCTGTGATACCTGTTGCGCTTATAGCGCCTATTCCTCAACTTTTTTAACTTGAAAGTCTTTGGCTTAAGAATCGGAAGGGTCCTTGTTTTGAGGATCTTAAGTTCGAAAGTATTAAGGGTAATCCTTAGGTTAAGTTAAGTTAAAAAGGAAATTTAATAGGTTAGTTAAGTTTTTATTTGGTATATAAATTCTTTATCGCTTGACCTTTTCTTTTAGTTTAGACTTGACACCATTTTCAATCGTTTTTTATATATCAATAGTCCAGTTGTAAAAACAGTATCAAAGATCTTGCAGATCATAAGCGCCAAAACCAAAATTTTTACTAGCATTCAAATCGAGGATATAAAAACCGACGTAATTAATTAATTTATTTTTAGTCAAGGTTTCGTTAACATTTCGACCCTAAAGATCGTAGTTATAATGCTTAGCGAAGACTGTTCCGAGGTTTTTAAATTTTTTTTCCAAGCGGGGTTGGTAATAGCTTTAAAGTAAGCGTTAGAGATATCTATCTTAATGTTCTTACCTATATAGGACTTAGTAGGCGTGTAAGGCGAAGGACTTGGTGGTTTTCTAGTGTAGGAACTTATTATTTTAACGTAAAGTTGCGTGGAAACTTAGCGACTTGGTGACTTGGCATAAGGTCGCGCGATGTGGCTTTTTTGGCGCGACTTAATGTTTTCGCTTAAAGCAGCGGAAATGATGATTGACTTGGCGTAGGAGAAGTAAAAAAATGAAGTATGGGCAGAGATTTGGTGTAAAGGGTAAGGTCGGAGGTCGTTTATTGGCGGTAAACGGCGAAGGTTATTGTTTGGCCGTAGAACTTAGTCGTTTTTGCAGTAGTAGCACCTGAAGTAGTATTGACTTAGCCGTTTGCCAACTTGCCGAACCTTAAGACTCCTAACAGTCAATCTCAATGTTTTCAAAAAAGATCAATAAAGATTTCTTAGTGTTTTCAGTAGCGATACCGTCGCTACCCCTAAAATGCCGTAAAAACCGACGCAACCTAGAAGTCTTTTTTACTTCCTGCCGTTAAAACCGATGTAGCAGTAGAGACCCTTCGCAAGAATCTTTCCTCTACTCTAGCCGCCGTTGTTGACATAAAGCGTAACAAGAAAGTAGCTTCTTCTTCTACTTAGCTAATCTGTACTTAATCCAATAAGCACTAATTAGTGTTGGTAGGACTTTAGATGTTGCAACGTTGTCGATTCGAATTGTAGTCGAATTAACAGTAGTATTTTGTGGTCAGACGTTGGATGTATTGTTCTAGGTTTGGCAGACCGCTAGCTGGTCTACACTGTAATTTTTATGGTCAACCGCTTGGCCCATGCCCTAGACTGAAGTGCAGTGTACTGCAATCAACTTACACACAATGCAGTAAGTCTACAAAAAGCAATACACTTGCAGTACAGTTAACTTTACTATAAGTAAAGTTGACTTACTGCACTATATTCAATACTATTCCAACATTTACACTAAAAAACAATAAGTATTCTAACTACGAGATCTTTGTCGATATATTTTACTTGAGTTATAAGTTTATCTTTTACGTTGTTAATTGTGCACCTTCTTTTTATGGGGTTAAGTTTTTAATATCCCTTTCGGTAAAGGATACGTGGGAAACGCTAAGGATGCTATAGATTAACACGTAACTAGGCCCACCTAACGTTGTCGTCTACGATAATAGTACCAACTTTACAGCGACGAAGTTTCAAAAAGATGTTAGGATAATAGGTATTTAGTACAAATAGGTACTTATAAAAGCCTACCAAAGTATTGAGAAAGTTAAAAGGGTATACGCCCTACTTCACCAAGCATACAATATCCTTAAGTTAAAAATTAAAAGCTTTATGGATCCGGAGGCACGCTTACAAATGGTAGTAAAAGGCCTAAACTATACTATAAACCTTAACGTCTTATTATTAACGTTGCTGATCTTTAGGGTATACCTACGCCTAACGAGTAAATCTCTGCTCTCGGCAAATACTTAAAAATGTATTATGGCTTACAGTAAAGCTCTGAGGGAGCTACGAAAAGAATCGGCATGTCGTTAAATTAATCAGGCCCTTAATACCAGTAATGGCTTTATAATAATCAACGTACTTGTTTTGTCGTTATAAAGTAAAGTCCTCGTATAACGAGAGCTAGGCAAATGGAAAAGCCTGTATAAAATATTAAGTATCGGGAATTTCAAAATAGTTGTTAAAATTGCTAACGGTTCTATATCTTTTTGAACCACTTAAGTTAAGCCTTATATTAGGGCTACTAACGATAAAGACACTTAAGCGAAACGACTGGGTTAATACAAAACTCCCCTACCCGTTATCAATAAATCGATGAATAGCCGCCGGCATGGACGACTCCTGAAGAAAAAAAGATTAAAAAGGAGTAATACATATCGGGCCATATCTACAATATTATTTGCGTAAATAGAAGAAAACAAGATAACGAAAACTTGGTATTAAAACTCCGCATATAACGGATTATTAAAACCTCTGTTAAACTCTTTAATGAAAACGATAAGATTGAGATTAACGGCTTTTTAACTCGAGTGGTTATATAATTCGTACCGAAAACCGATTTCAATCTTTAAGACCCAAACAATATAATATTTAAGTCGAGGATTATTTACAACGTTAAAAGTGAAACTACGGAGCGGTCGTACCAAAAATGATGTTTAATAGCTTATGGATACGGCTATAGAGGCAAATACTGAATCCTTACACAGTCGCCAACAATTTAGAAGATTAGTTAACGTTTAGTAATTTATTGGGCAATAAGTTTATTAAATAAACCTAAAGACAAACATACGTTTAATAGCCCAAATAAACGTAAGTCTATACGCAATTAGTAATAGACCTATAGTGTATTGTACTATTGAAATTTCCATAGAAACTACGTGCCATTTACCCTTGAAAAACGGTAATACAGTATATTAAACTACTATGCAGGTTAATCAAAATAGAAGTTTATTAATTCCCAACCTACTAGTTGTACTTTCAACTACAGCTGGCGATCAAGTCTTCAACATGCTATTCGTACTCATTAGTAACGTAAAAGAAGGGATTCGATGTAATGGGCATGTAAATTAATGATAAACTTTTCGTTGAAACAGCTAGCTTTATAATACTAAACCTGCAGGCGATTAAGAACTTGAAATTTTAAAATTATAAACTAATAAAGATGTTAACAAAGGGTAGCTAACTTGACCTTAACGGATTATTAACCCGTATACTTGGTGTTAATATTAGCATTAGCTTTCGCTAACAAGGTCAGGGCACTATTTTGGTTAAAATTAACAAAACTAATATAGATAAGGCTTAACGGTACCTGGAATAATGTGTTCGAGACAGCTATATTATTACTTTATATTGAACGAAAGCTTTTTACAACTTTTTCATTACGGTACAAGCATAAAAGCCCATGAATAAGGACTTTCATCGGCTAAATCAAAGGCTCGAGTAGCGAATAAGAAATCTGAACCGTGGGATTAATATGATTTCAATCGACCTATTAACGGTTAAGTTGATAATACTTACGGACGGGTCTTTTACAAAAAAATCCAACTTATCTTTATAAATCGGCTTTTTGATAACCTTTGTTAACGAAAATGGACATGAGTACTAGTTTATTATTATCGGTAACCTAATTTACTAGACCTCCGTTAAGAGAAAAAGAATCACACGAAACGTGTTAACTTCGGAAGTTTAATATATAATAACGGGCTTTAATATAGTCATAATACTTTGGAAAACCCTTAACCTTATTACTAGGCAGTTAAAGATTCCTCCTATCCTAGTGATAATCTGTATCGACTTAAGGAGCATTTTCGAATACCTTTTAAAGCTCGGTACTACCAGTGAAAAACGTCTCATAATAGACGTAATAGCACTTCATAAAGCCTACGAAGGGATAGAGATTAAGTAATTCCGGTGGATTGATAGCAAAGACAACCTCGCAAATTCTATGACGAAGGTAGTATTAAACGAAGCCATGGAAAGGTTTGTAGACAGTAATAGACTAACTATACATATCGAGGGCGATGTTAATAGGCCAACCGAAAAGCCTAAATCACATGACAGCGGTTAGTGATGTAGTATCAAACTAGAAGACTGCTATGGAATTGATGATACAGACTTATTTGATTGGCACAGTTAAAGTAAAGGCCTGTAAAGGCCTGTAGCAAAAAAAACTTTTTATAAGAGTTGATAAACTCGGACCTCGAATCGATGGAGCAAATAAGGTCAATTTTCATGTAATTGGGTCCAATTTAGTATAAACGTCAACTGGAATAACAGGGGTCTGGCCAGTTAATGAGGATGTAATTCAGTAATAACCGGAAAATATTGGTTAACCACACTAACGTGCGCGTATAAACTAAAAAGTCGCCAATGTTAGATTAGTACTACATGTAGTGCAGTAGATCAACTTTACTTACAGTAAAGTTAACTATACTAAACTGCAAGTTAAGTATATTGCTTTGTAGAGACTTACCGCATTGGGTGTAAGTTGAGTGTAGTATGCTACACTTCACTCTAGGGCTTGGGCCAAGCAATTGGCCATACAAATTACTGTTTAGACCGGCTAGCAGTTTGCCAAACCTAGAACAATACATCCACTACTTGACCAATATAATACTACTGTTATTTCGACCACAATTTGAATCGATAACATTGCAACGACCTAAGACCCGACCAACAATATACGTATTTTCCGTATAAGGCTCCAAATTCTTTACTGGTACCTCGATTTTATTATCTCATAAGTTAAGGTCCAAATGCTTTAAAAAAATGTTGCGAAACGACGTATATATAAAAAAGTACTTTATATATTCGTTTACTTTTTCCTGGTTCGTTACTAATATAGCTATCATATACTTGGTTATAGGTAATTTATACGTATACCTATAATTTTCAAGCGGTGTAAATTACTGGTTTTTCGCCGTAAATCGGATTTCGGTGCGTTCAGAATTTAGAGAGAAGCATATAAATTCGGAAATACATTAGAAATAAGGTGTTTAACATTTTCAAGTATATATAATATTTAAATGATACGTAAAAAAAGCGTAACAACAACTTAATTAGAAGTCTTAAATTATTTTTTATTAGAATTGAGTAACGTTACACTAATAAAGCCGGTATAAAATTTTTTAACTTCGTAACTACTAAAATTGAAATATATGGTATAGGGCTAACGTAGAAAGAAGGGCAGTGTAAAAGTAAAAATGGGAAAGCAAGTATAGGTGTAGAAAGGTGTATTATATAATTAGGTGTGTAGGTCTTGTTTCGTATTTAGTAAGCGGTCCGGATCATTGTATTGTAACCGTTTTTAATAGTTACGAACGTTATATGTGTTGTATTTGTAGCCGTTTTAAAATTTAACGAACGACGTGGATATTATATTTGTAACCGTTTTTAGGTTTTGTAAACGATTTTAATGCTATATTTAAGTCGGGTAGATTTCAAACAAGGGTTTTGAAACTTAATGTTTTAAATTTAAGTAGCTTAATACGTAATGTGACGCTTTTTAAAATGTATCCAGATGTATTTAAAGCGCCAAAACAAGTTGAAAGTTAGCGTAATAAGCCCTTTTAATGAACAGAGTACTAACTAATTAATAATATCGTACTAAAAGTAGTCTTTTTAAAGTTACTTCGGATCTCACAATTTTACTACGCTTCGCGTTTTAACGGAACTTTAACGTAATTCTACATTTCCGTATAACTCTTATAAGGCTTAGTGGTAAAGTACAAATAGTTGGGATCTCTATAACATCCCGCTATAGATATTTAACTTCGGGTTATCTCTTTTTTCCTTGATTATTTATAATCGACCTAATCAACTACTAATTAGTATCGACAAATCTTTATTTACGTAAATATAAAAAGAGAGTAATGGTAAAATTAATATTATAGTAAATATAGATTATAGGTTAGGAATAAATATTTAAGAGAGTGCACGCCACTAATTAGAGGTTATAAACCTCTTGTCCAATCAGTGGCCCTTTTGCCGTACACTTTGGAACACTCCTTCCAGACTGTACCACGCATGATGCACTTTGCATCTTGCAAGAGTGCAGCCTGCAGCGTGACACGTTATTATACACTCTGCAGGAATGCACCTTGCAATAGTGCACTACTACTTGGTCTATATATACTAGATGTAGGGGCATATAGTAGTATCTACAGTTTTACTATTGCTTTGAAACACATTTTCAACCCACCCTTATATTTGAATTTATGTGATGTTAGAATAGTAGTAATTGCAATATAGTAAATGAACTTTACTTACAATAACTTTGACTATACTGACTGCAAGTTGAGTGTATTGTTTTGTGGCTCTATTGTATTAACTGCAAGTTAAGTACAGTATGCGTCTACTTTAAAATAGGGTATGAGTCAAGCAATTAATTATATAAATTAGTGTGCTGACCGGCTAGCAGTCTGCCAAACCTAGAAAAATACATCCACCACCGGACTATTGAAATACTATTATTACTTCGACCACTGTTCGATTCGACAACGTTGCAACGTCTAAAGTCCTACTAATACATTGAAAGAAAACCAATATTTTCACTCTAAAGTTTTCGTCAACGTGTTTAATTTCAACAATAAACCCATACTCTAAATCGTTAACTCCGTAATAGTGTTTCACGATACTAAATCTATTAAAACCATAATGGCAAAAACAATATGAGAGACTTTACATAGTTTATAGATTAACACATATTCAAAACCTATAAATATTTTAACTTACGATAATAGTATCAACTTTTTTGTAACAAAGTTTCAAACAAACGTCAAATGGATGTGAGATTAATTCAAACCAGTTTTAATTAAAGCTATTAAAAATATTGGTAAGGTTGAGAAGATACGAATATTTTTACGAAAGACTTAAAATATCTTTAGATTGGAGATTGGCAGTTTTACAAGTTTAAAGATAAGATTGCAAATGATAGTAAAAGGCTTTAACAATATTGTTAGTATTTGAAGCGTAACCATGTATTGAAATGAAATCTCAATTACTATTAAACATACAAAAACAAGTTATGGCATATAGTAAAACCTTAAAATAATTTATGAAGGAATCTTGACGCTGTCAAATTAACGATGGCCTCAATACTAAAAACGAACCATATATAATGAAATTATTATTCTTATCTCTTTAAAGTGAAGTTTTTACGTGAAAAAACCCAGAAAATAGAATGAATCTTATAATACGAAGTATTGCTAACCTAAATGTGATGATTGAATCTGTTCAAGGTTTTTTTTTTGTATTCTATAAGATCAATAGTATAAATGAATTTTAAACCAGATTAAGATCCTTAAACTAAGCAAATTAGCTACCACAATCCTCTCAAACCGATTATTAACAAGTAAATAAAACTTTAACAACGTAAAAACCCATTGAATAAGAGGATAAAGATTGAAGGTTAGGATGGCGATAAGAATTATAAATACGGAAAATAATACAAAATTGTCTAAATGTTGTAAAAACAAAGTTTGACATCGATTTAACTCTTGAGTTGTATGTTAAAAATATTATTTACACACCAGGAAAGTAATTTAAGAAACCCAACTCAATTAACATCGATAGGCTTTTTATATATTAAGTCGTTCAACTTATATTATGGGCGCAATTTAAAGTGTAAGACGAGACAATATTCATGTCAAAAATCAATTATAAGGTCAAAAATAAAACCAGAACCGACAGTATATAAATTGAAAGTAAATTATTGAAATATACAATTATCAAGGAAAAGATTGATCTCTTACTTAATTTCCTTCAATTTGAGTGATTAATCGGAGTATTATCATTACTATTATTACCATTTTGACCATTGGATAAAACGGTAATTTCAGCCTTAATAGCTGTAATATTATGTAAACATATATGTAATTCACTACAAATATCTAAAGAATTATATTTATAAATACATATAAAGTGTTAAGGGTTTTATTTCCTACTGGAATTGCAATACAATATGTTAAACGTTTTCACAAACTATATGAAGTAGGTTTTTATTAGGTTTAAACGTACCTAACATATTTTAGACATATACTGGGCATAAAAATGTTAATGTTTAACCTATTCTTTTTAATTATACAAGGTTAATACTTTGGAATTATATGTACATAAACTAACAAGATAATTTTCCTCACAAATGATGGGTTTATCGTAACTAGATAGCATGTTATTGAGGATTCAAATCTTTGAAAGTGCAAGCGAATTAAAATGTTGGTTAAAAGAATATAATTGGGTTTTAAGTAATCGTTAATATGTATTAATAATATTAACAATACCCGTAATACATACCTTAACTCAATTTAAAAAAGACAAGCTATGAGCCTAACAAAGATCAATAAGACTAATGAGTTAAGATTATAACAGTACCTTAAGTAAATAGCTCGAATAGTTTACATCGCTACGCTATATCAACCAAAGGAATTTTACGACTTTTCAATTACGATATAAGTTTAAAACACGTAAAATAGAGACTTGAATAGGTTGAATATAGGGTTTAATATCAAATGGATAACTCGGATAAAGATATTAATATAATACCAATAAATTTGACGACAGTGAAGTTGAAGATTTTTGCGGACGGCTCTTTTACAAATGAAACCGATTTCATATTATAAATCGAAATCCTTATATTATTTGTCAACGACTATAGATCTATGAGGTAATTTATGATTACATGAAGCCTTTTACTCTTGATATTTATCGAATATAAACGTATAAAACGAAATGTATTAATATCGGAGGTTTATGATATAATAGTAAGTTTTAATATCGGTATAATAACTAACAGTACATTAAGAATTATCACCAAAAAAATTAAACTGCCTTTGATACCTATAATTGTATATATTAACTCTCAAGACCTGTGAAGGTACCTTTTCAAGCTGGATATAACTAATAAAAAATTTTGATGATAAATATCATAGCTTTAAGGGAGGCATACAAAATACAGGAGATTAACGAATACAAGTAAATTAACGGTAAAAACAACCCCTTCAACGTTATAACTAAGGCTATGCCTAATAGCGTTTTGCAAAGATTTATGGATAGTAATAGGCTAACCGTATGGATCAAGGGCTACGTGGATGGCCCGGTACATAATATGGAGAAAGAGAGATACTCCAGCAAACTAGAAAACTTTCAAAGTAATAATATACAAGAACACCTTCGACTTTATATAAACTTTCTTGGTATGAGTGTACGGAGTACCTTGTTAAGAAATTTACAGAGCCTGCACTGAAAACACTAACAGTGCCAGGTTTAGTAGACTATTAGCTGGTTTACACACTAATTTATATGGTTAATTGCTTGGCCTGTAATCTAGTTTGAATTGGGCACTCTATAATCAACTAACTTAGAGTCAATACAATTGACTTGTATATACTGCAATAAACCTGTTATAAATAGGAATTAATATTGTTCCAACAAATAATGATAAATAATAACGATAATAAGAACAATAATAGCAATAATAGCAATAATAACAATAATAACAATAATAATCATAATAATCATAATTATCATAATCATCATAATCATAATAATAATCATAATAATAATCATAATAATAATCATAATCATAATAATAATGAGAATAAGAATAAGAACAATAATAGCAATAATAGCAATAATAGCAATAATAGAAATAATAGCAATAATAACAATAATAACAATAATAACAATAATAATAACAATAATAACAGTAATAACAATAATAATCATAATCATCATAATCATCATAATCATCATAATCATAATAATAATCATAATAATAATCATAATAATGATCATAATAATAATCATAATAATAATCATAATAATAATCATAATAATCATCGTCATAATAATCATCGTCATAATAATCATCGTCATAATCATCGTTATAATAATCGTCATAATAATCGTCATAATAATCGTCATAATAATCGTAATTATAATCATAATCGTAATTATAATCGTAATTATAATCATAATAGTAATAATAATGATAAAATAGCAGTAATACTAATTGTAATCGACTTGAAAAATACAGTAATTTGAAATAAAATAGAAGTAGTAAGTAATTATTATACTGTTTTTAATCAATTTAACTATATAGAAGTATTCAAATTTTTTATACTTGTAATAATTAGAATTATAATAGGAGTAATTGTTGGAATAGTATTATATGCAGTGCAGTAAGTCAACTTTACTTACAGTAAAGTTGATTGTACTGCAAGTGTATTACTTTGTGCGGACTTACCGCATTGGATTTAAATCGAGTGTAGTACGCTGCACTTTACTCTAGGGCATGGGCCAAGCAATTAGCCAAACAAATTACTATATAGACCGGCTAGCAGTCAGCTAAATCTAGAATAATACATCTACTATCTAACTATGTAATACTAATGTTACTTCAACTAATCGAATCGATAACGTTGCAACGTCTAAGGCCTACCAACACTGATTAGTGCTTGCCTGCTAGGTTAAATACAGATAAGCTAAGTAGAAGAAGAAGTTACTTTTCGGTTACGCTCTAAGTTAAACGACCGTTTGGGTAGAGGAAAGATTCTTGCGAACGGCCTTTATTAGTACTGCGGCAGTTTTCCAACGGCAGGAAAATAGATAAAACTTTTGGATTTCATCAGTCTTTCAACGGCAATTTAAAAGTTAGCGACGGTATCGCTATTCGAAAACACTAAGAAATCTTTATTGATCCTTATTAAAAAGCGTTGTGATTAACTGTTAAAAGTCTCAAACGACAAGTTGGCAAACGGTTAAGTTAGTACTACTACAAGTACTACTACTACAAGAAAAACGACTAAGTCCCACGGCCAAATAAAAACCTTCGTTCTCTACCACTAAACGACCTTCGCCCTTACCCTTTACATTAAAACTTTGCCTTACTTTACTCTTTTTCACTCCTTACGCTACGCTGATCATTAAGTTCGCTGTCTTAAGTGAGCCAAGTTACGACAAGAAAGCCACGTTACGCAACCTTTCTCCAAGTTACCAAGTTTCCACGCGATTTAACGCCAAAATAATAAGCCTTTACACCTAAAATCACCAAGTTTTTCGCCCTAAACGTTTGTCAGAATGTCTGCCGTTAACGCTCAGTTTAAAGCTATCACTAACTCCATTAGGAAAGAAGCAATTAAAGTACTCGGAGCTAACTTTACTAAGTTTTACAACGTATAACTTTGGACCATGAACGTTAACGAGACCTCTAATAAAGCTTACCTAACTAATTACGTTAGCTAGTATATCATCGACGCGGACTTCGGTGATAAATACAGTTGCGGTACCCGCGTTTTTTAAGACTTTCGCGAGTTTTCAAACCACTAAACTTTTAATATGTGGAAAACAATCCAATGTATGGTTAAGGGTAAGTTGAAAAAAAAAAGAGGTTATATGTCGTAGTATTTACATTCCTGACAAAATACCGGTGGGATTGGCAAAAAGCTTCTTTAAACTAGCCTAACAATAAGACTTCCTCCAGGATTTTAATTCATAAGACCTTTAGGAAAAAAGAAAACGTGTCGAGGAACCTTAAAGCCTACACATACGTTTCAGAGGACCTCACTTCTAGTTAATTTAAGCCTTTTCACGCGCTAATTATAAAAAACCTATTAACCTACTCAGTGGTTCAGTATCACTATGTAACAACGCGAAATACGCCTTTAACGGTGGAAAAACACGTAAAGCAACAGTTGCTAACGCGGTCAGAGGTATTGACGTTAGTGCTTTATATCAATTAATTAAGTAAGATCGTCAGGCCTTTTAAAACCTACAAGGCCTTATCGACCCCCAACGTTATAATCGTTAAACACCTTAGAAACACTTTCCCTTTGGACCTTACGCACGTAAACCGACCATAAGCCCTACTACAGGACTTTACCCATTGGGTCAAGCGACTGGTAATTACCTTTAATACTGTCCCTCGAAATCTCTAAGACTTAAGCCGCCAGGAAACACCAACCAAATCTGGGATAATTATCGCGACCTTCCCCCAAGATCTATTAGAATAGTTAATATTAACTATAAGCTGATAACGGACTTCGTTAAGATTTAGGATAATACAGAGAAGTATGACAGAAAGATTTACAACCTTTTCGACACTAAGATAATGCCTTTCCTAAATATTTATAAATAAATAAAAGTATTCCCTTCTAGTTTTCACTTATTATTTCCTAAAATTTTTACAAGGCACGACAAGGACTACTACCCAACCTTCCAAATAAACGCTAATACATTTCGCGAAACCTACGATAACATAAAATGTTGCTTTTAATACAACGTTTACCTCGCATAATATTATACAAAGTGGGCTATCACACGGTAAATTATAATAATATCAAAGAAAAAAGAGGATTAATTACCAATAGATGTTTTTAATCAAATGTTTAATTAGCTAATGATATGTTAGAGAGTAATTAGAAAGGCCTATGCTGGCGAAGCTACACTTCACGAACAGGTATAGACAGCTATCACGAGCGTCGGTAAGTTCGAATACGCCTTATAACGCTTGGATATCACTTATAAAAGCTTCTTTAGCCAGTTACTTTCCTCGCTTGCTACCTTAATAGCACGTATACTAAACTTGCTCGATATATACCCCTAAGCCGGCAACTTCCTTAACGTGGATAAAAAAGACCTTACAGTGGTTAACTATGTCGACCGCAAGTACGAACGACTATAACGCCTAAGGTTTGGCCTATCAACCTCGACTTCGGCTCCGGATTAGAGGCAATACCCACGTTAGCGTTCATAAAATATAGGCGGATCCGTTAACCGCTGATATTATCGTTGTAATAGTAGTAAGAGATATTGGATATGTGGCAAAACTAGTTATTGGTTGACTCGGCACCTCTTTACCGAGCGAAATGATAAAGAGGTAATGTATTATATTTAATATCCTATTACTTTTAAATAAAAATACCTTAACCAGGTTACAAATTTCGAGAGGGATAAGCTTATTGATACTAATACCCCTAAGATAATTGAGTGACACAAATATATTACTTTTAATACGGTAGCCTAATAATTAGCCTATTATATCTTTTTATATTATTTAGATGGTGAAAATGTTTATTATTACCCCAACTACTACCATAATCTCTTATATACCTTTAATCTCCGTAATTGTTACGCGAATCATACGTTTTAAGCTATTATACCAGATATAGGGGTAATAAACTACTTCATAAAAGGTTATTCGTAATATGTAAAATTACAGAGCGAAAGTATTATAGTTATTGAAATTAATCGTTACGATGTTGGTAAGGTTAAAATTAGCTTTAACATGAACGAATAATTATCGTTATTAAGAATAACGGTTATTTAAACTATTATCAGAGTAATTATGTTTTACATTCTTAAATTCCCCACCCCTTTTTTACTTTACTTAAAGGATATAAAATCCCTTAATTTTAACGTAGACGTTAATGTAAACGAGTTGGTTAAAACGGCTAAAGGTTTTTACTCACCTTTAAATAGAGGTATTTATAGGTTTTTTTTTAAAACCCGAGATAAATGGTATTTAACCTAATGAAACCGAAAATACACTCAAAATACTAGCGTTTTAATTACTTAATTGTTGTCAAACTATATAAAGTCCTTAAGTCCGTAAGGTATAACAATATAGAATATTTTTCCTTAAAAGCTATTAAAAGGTTTTATTACCATTGTTAAACGTATACCTAAGCCCCCCGGAAATTTAAGTTTACACTAAAAGATGATAAGGACTTTAATTAAAAAATATTTATTAATATTTTTTACTTAAGTAATAAACCTGTTTTTCACGTCGTTAATTCCGTAACTTCTTTTTACGAAGCTCAATTTTTAAAGTCCTTTTTGGCAAAGAATATGTAGAAAACATTAAGGATACTATGGATTAATAAGTACCTAGATTTACTAAATTTCGTTGTCTACGATACCGGTACCAACTTTTCGGCGGCGGAGTTCCAGAAAGATACCAAAATAATAGGTATCTAGTATAAATAGGTACTTGTAAAAGCCTACTAGAATATTAGGAAGGTTAAAAAGGTACATGCCCTATTTTTCCGAACGTATAATATCCTTATATTGGAAATTGAAAGTTTTACGGATCTGGAGGCACGTTTATAAATATAAGTAAAGGGTTTGAACGATACTGTGAGCCCTGACGGCTTGGTGCCAACGTTACTAGTCTTTTAAACGTACCCATACCTAACGAGTAAATCTCCGCTTTCGGCAAATACTTAAAAACGTATTGCGGCTTATAGTAAAGTTTTAAGGGAACTTCGAAGGGAATCGGCATGTCGCCAAGTTAATAATACACTTAATATCAAAAACGGGCTTATAATAATCGACGTACTTGCTTTGCCACTGTAAAACGAAGTCTTCGTATAGCGAGAGCTGGGTAAATGAAAGGGGCCGTACAAGATATTAAATATCGTAAATTTTTAATTAATTGTTAAAACTGTTAATGGCCTTATGTTTTTCCGGATTACTCAGGTTAAACCCTATATTAAAGGTACTAAAGATAAAGATCCTTAAGTATTATAAGAAAAACGACCGAGTTAATACGACCCTTCTCTACCTGTTGTTAACAAGCTGATAAGGAGTTGTCGGCGCGGACGACCCTCGAACAAAAAGATAAACGCTAAAGAGGAAAAATATATACCACGCCGTATTTATAATATTACTTAAGTAAACAGGAAAGAGAAGAATAACGAAGATTTGGCAGTAAAGCTTAGGATATAAGAGATTATTAAAACTTTCGGTAAATTTTTTGAGAAGAGCAATAAAGTCGAAATCGATGATCTATTTAATCAAGGTGTAATATAATTTATACCGAAGGTTGACTTTAATCTTTAAAACTTAAACGTTACGATTTTTAAGTTAAAATTATTTACGAAGTTAAGGGTAAGATCACGGGGCAGCTTTATAAAAATTTACAACTAATTGTTTCGAGACACGATAATAAAGGTAAAGACTGTATTTTTGCGTAATTGTTAACAATCTAAAAGATTAGTTAATGTTTAGTGGTTACTTTGGTAATAATTTTATTAACTGGGACTAAAGGTAAGTTTATACTTAATAGCCGTAATATTACATAAACCTATATATAATTAATAACGAATTAATTACAGATTATATTATTAGAGTTATAATAGGAACTGCATGCTTTTTACATACTAAAAACGGTAATTTGGTACGTTAAACTACTGTATGAATTGGTTAAAATAGACGTTTATTGGTTTTTAACCTACTAGTCGCATTTTAAGTCCCGGTTGGCGATAAAGTCTTTAATATACAACCCGTATTTATTGATAACATAAAGAAAAGATTTCGACAAAGTGGGTATGTAAATTAACGATATTTTTCTCGTTTAAACGGCTTGTTTTATAATATTGGAATAGCAAACAATCAAAAACTTTAAGTTTTAAAATTATGAGCCGGTAACGACATTAACAAAAAAAACCAACTTAACTTTAATAAATCGTTAATCCGTACATTTAATATTAATACCGGTTTAAACTTTTGTCAAAAGGGTTAGTGTGTTATTTTTATTATAATCGATAAGACTAATAAGGCTAAGGTTTAACGGTATTTGGAATAACGTATACGGGGTAACTATATTGTCACCCTATATTAACCGGAAACCTTATACAACTTATATATTTCGGTACAAATATAAATACTAATGGATAAAGACTTTAACCAACTAAATGAAAGGTTGGAGTAATAAATGCGGAATCTGAACCGAAAAATTAATATGATGTTAATCGACCTTTTAAAAGCAAAGCTAATAATATTTATAAATGGGTCTTTTGTAAATAATACCAACTTATCTTTATAAATCGGTTTCCTAATAACCTTCGTTAACGAAGATAAACGGAAGAATTAATTTAGCATTATTGGTAACCTAATTTACTAAACCTTTGTTAAATAGAAAAGGATTATACGAAACGTATTAGCTTCGAAGGTTTACAGCATAATAATGGGCTTTAACATAGGTATGGCGTTGTGGGGAAACTTTTAACCTTATTACTAGATAGCTAAAGATTCCCTTTATCCTAGTGGTAATTTATACCAACTTGTGAAGTTTTTTTGAGTACTTATTAAAATTGGAAACCATTAGCGAAAAGCGTCTGATAATCGACGTAATAGTACTCTGTAAAGCCTACGAAGAAAGGGAGATTAAGGAGTTTCGATAAATCGATAGCAAAGATAATCCTATAGATACTATAACGAAAGCTACGTTAAACAAAGCACTGGAAAGGTTTATGAACAGCAACAAATTGACCATACGTATTAAGGGATACGTGGATAAACCGCCCGGATAGTCTAAATCACGTGACGGCGGATGAGGATATATTAGCAAATTATAAGACTGCCAAGGAATTAATGATAGCGACCTGTTTAAGTGGTACAGTTAAAGTGGCGAAAAAACTTTTTGTAGGAGTTAATAAACTCGGACCTCGGAGCGGCGGAGCAATTGAGGTTAAATGGGGTCTATTTGCATGCAATTGGGTGCAATATAGTATGGGAGTCAACTGAAATTGACAGGGGTTTAGCCAGTTGACGAGGAGGTAATTCAGTGGTAACTGGAAAGATTTGGTTAGCCACACTGGCGTACGCGCGCACAAACTAAAAAGCCGCTAGTATTGGAATAGTATTACATACAATGCAGTAGATCAACTTTATTTATAGTAAAGTTAACCGTACTAAAAATGTATTGCTTTGTGCGGACTTACCGTATTGGGTGTAAGTCGAGTGCAGTACGCTGCACTTCATTCTAGGGCATGGGACAAGCAATTGACTATACAAATTACTGTGCAGACCGGCTAGCGGTCTGCCAAACCTAGAACAATATATCCACCATTTGACCACGCAATACTACTGTTACTTCGACCAATCGAATCGACAAAGTTGCAACGTCTAAGGCCTACCAATAGTAATAACTTATATTAAAGGCTAAAACATTTACATTAAAGGCTTAAATACCTAGTTTAAAGATTGAAATGCTTATATCAAATACTAAACTAAAACTCATGTTGATATAACTTGTAACTGAGTTGCGACGTTACGTATATTAAAGGAGTTTGAAAAAGTGAAACACGCATAAATTGAAAAAACTCCGAAATTTATTGTACTAGTTTAACCTTATAATATAAAAGTTTAACCTATCTTTTCATAACGTATAGATTGGTTGAATTAATAGGGTTTTAATGCATTCGAATGTCAGGTTTTTTGGAGAAAAAAATGCAATATAATGTTATAATTATAGAAATTAACGTATTAGATTATTAGTATTAATTATTGTATTGTTATATATAAAATTTACGGTTTCAATCGCTTTTTTTAATGCTTTAATTTTTTTGTGAAACAAGTTTACTATGTGGTACGTACTGTTACCGAATTTAGATATACAGTACGTACCGCGGTTAGGCGCGTAACGCATGCCGTAACCCGTACGCGGTACGTACCTGATAGGGGACGCGGAGCAGGGGGCGCGGATCACGGTACTCGCTACGTACGGCCGCGTGCATTAGCTCGGGCATCGACCCACTTTAACCACAAACCCCACCTCTCAACAAGGTTGACTCCTTACCACATACCATATGCCACAAATGCCTTATAAACGTGCAGCATATATACCAGCCTCCCCCAACCTCAAGGTGCCTTCTCCACCTCCTCCCTCCTGGATAGCATGGATCTCACCAGGAAGCGTAAACTGAACGCGCTGTTGAATGGCTTCGGCAGCAGGCCCGTGACAACATCCCCAGACCCAGACCCAGACCCAGATCCCACCAACCCACCTGCAACCCCTCCCTCCCATCGCAACTCCTCCCATCGCAACTCGCCCTGCTCTACCATACGCACCCCCGGCTCCGACCCCATGGCCCTTCGGTACTCCGTCTCCTCCCTTCCGCGATCGACCCCAGTCCACGATTCTGACCTCGCAAAGCGAAGGCGCCTCGGTCTGCGCAACTCGACGCCCTTGAAAGCCGTCAGCCCCGAGTCCAACACTGACGCCAAGACCACCATCTCCAACATCGTCCTGAGAAAATGGAGTGGCAACAACGATAACACCGACAAGAAGCCCCTGTTCAAGCCGAAGTTCTGCCCCGGCGATCGCGACGAGCTGCTCCGACGCCTCGCCAGCTTCCAGGAACTGACCGACTGGACGCCCAAGCCAGACCCGGTCAATGAGGTCCAGTGGGCGAAGCGCGGCTGGACCTGCCAAGGCAAGGAGCGAGTCCGATGCACGCTGTGCAACAAGGAACTGGTGGTCAAGCTGAACAAGAAAGAGGTGGATGGCAAGGAGGTCGCGGTTCTCATTCCATCCGAGATTGAAGACGCTTTGGTGCTGAAGTATGTCGAGCTCATCATCACATCCCACGGGGAGGATTGTCTCTGGCGGAAGCACGGCTGCGATGACGCCTTGCTACGGCTGCCGCTGTCCAACCGCCAGAACGCGATCCGGGATCTCCGGAGGCGCTACGATGAGCTGTGCATGCAGAATCCCCTCCTCCCATACGAATTCAACCTGCGTCTCCCCGAGAAGCTCCACATCGACACCGTCCTGTCCCAACTGCCACCCGACTTCTTCACCTCACCCCCGCCTCCGGAGTCCCAAGCTTCTGGCCCAACGCCCAACCGCGCGGCTCTTGTGCTAGCTCTCTGTGGCTGGGGCGGCCTCCACAACCAGCGCATGGGGCCCGTCCCCAACACCGCCTCCTGCCACACGTGCCTGCGCCGCTTGGGCCTGTGGATGTTCAGGAGCAAGCAGATCGACCCGGAGACGAACGAGGTGCTGGTGCCAGCGCCGATGGACCACCTCGACCCCGTGAGAGAGCACCGGTTCTTCTGCCCTTGGAAGAGTGTCGAGGCGCAACAGATAAGGCCCGAACTGGGCTCTACGCGCAGGGCAAACCTAGGCTTAGAGAACGAGATGTGTGGCTGGGAGATCCTTCTGCAGGTGCTCAAGAACGAAGCCTATTTGAGGGAGCGCGAGGCGCCGCGGAGACGGACTGGTGGCACGCCCACTGCCGGGTCACCGAATACACCCAGACACAGCTCCCCGATAGGCGATGGCCAGGGGCCCTCTTCGTGCGCGTCGACGCCCGGCCCTGACGGCTCAGAAGCTCTCCTGGACGGCGAGGAGGTGGAAGACGGGAAGGCCACGCAAGAGGAAGACAAGAAGCGGTGGGCGCGGCTGCGGAAGGTCAAGAACATGTTGTCGAGTCAGGGCGCCAGGAAGCTGCGCAAGTCGTTCTCGGCTAGCAGACCGGGCAGCAGTGCCTTGAGCCGCCCGGGCACGAGCCAGTCGACTGCGCAAGGCGATGGGACAGTCCAAACTGGGACCGAGGCCACACAACCTTCAGCGGGCTCTGCAGCAGAGGGCACGGCGTAACGGTGGTGGCCGAAGTGGGCTGTGGCATAGGTCATGAGCATGCAGGATGTTGTACATGTGCTTTTCTTTTCAGTGGCGATGGCGTTGATGTGCTCCATACTGCAGTACGGACGTGGCAGCTGAAGGAATACCCAGGGAATTCCCGTGTTTTGGCTGCTAGATCAGTGTCCGACTCAAGAACGAGAACGATGGTTTTCACTTCAGCCAACCCGGACTACAGCACGAAGTACGTCGAGCTTATCCCTCCTTGCCCTTCAAGACAACCCAGACAATGAAGCTCTCATGGCGAGTAATCGCCAGGCATGAAACTATGCCGATCACCAGTCAGTAGTCCGCACTGCAGGTGGCGGAGGTACTGCAAGCTACCAGCTCTCACATGAGGTGAGATCATGCTTACTGCTTTGCAAAGGCCATTTGATTCTCAGCAAGACGCGGAGACGAATACTGTGTCACTTTCCAGAAACTTGGACGACACAGCCCACAACAGGCAGCAATAAGCCATGGCGCTTACGGCGAGCAGATGACTGCTCCCATTCCAAGCATAAAACCTCCCGAGTTTCTCGAGCGCATCAAGTTCCTCCTCTTGCCCATCCACAGCACCTCATCTGTTCCTCTGCATACGCTCCACACCCTCGAACCCCACCGGCACCCACCACCATGACCTTCCGCATCCTCTACCTCGCCTACCGCAAGCCCGGCACCACGCCCGCGCAATTCCGCGCCCACTACGACGAGCGCCACATGCCCAACATCAAGGCGATGGCCGGGCCGCTCTTCCCGCTCTCGCACGTGCGGCGGTACGTCCACCGCGCCGACACTGGCACCACCACAACCACCATCACCGGCGACCACTACCCGGCCACGCTGCTGAGCGGCGCGCAGGCCGCCTTCGCGTTCGACGCGGTCGTCGAGATGGCCTTCGCCGACGCCGCGGCGTTCGCGGCGTTCTGCGCCGTGCTGCGCGAGCCGGCCAACGCGGCGTGGATCGCGCGCGACGAGGCGGCGTTCCTGGACCGCGACCGGGTGCCGGCGGTGGCGGTGCTGGGACATGTGACGCGCACGG
>JASMMZ010000001.1:14282819-14490294 GCA_038502455.1 Anisogramma anomala
ATAAAATCATCGACATGCGTTTCTTTTGGCGTTCCGTATACCGATCGGACTCGTATATAGCCGACGTACCGGCTGCGTTGTAGTAACCATCGGTCCATCGGGGTATTCCTGAAGTTGCGATCTAGCCAAGGAAAGGCAATACTACACTACTACTATAATAGAAAAAAATACCAGGTGGATACTACCATGCCATGCCGTGCCATAAACAAGACTTGTTAGAATGCGTCTACGGCAGCTGCGTTTCGGGAGTGGCGTGGCTTGGCTTTTCTTCTTGTTTCCTTGGATCCATTGGATCCACCCGTCCTGTGAGGGTGCTGGCCAAAAAGTCGGGAGATCCAGACCAACCACTGGAGGATACGAATGTGTTGAATGCCCATAGGCCATGGGAGACAAAGTTGATTAATTCATGAGATCAGAAGTTGGCCCAGCTCATTTTCGAAGTTGGTACATTTTTTTTTCCGGTATATGATTGGTATTGTAAATAGTGGGGTTTGGTGGGGTCCCCGAGACGGCTTGTACAACTACCCCTGTCTAATGTCCCACTTTATCAATCATATGTATTAAGACACCATTTTAGTGAATTTACTCCACCTATTACATGTTTTCGTTCTAGCGTTACTTTGTTTTAGTTGGTTTTTTTTTCATTCTTTTACTTACGCGCCATTATTACCAACTGCCACATTTATCTTCAATTAATTTCTATTTTATTCATAATCAATGAGTGTCTTAGCTTTGGTTCTAGCTACTTTACCGTTCAGTTTAATTAATTCAGCTGGTTCACACTTGCTTTCTAGTATGTCCTTTTCAACGGCAAAAAATGTGGCTGTTTTTTTAAAGAAAAGTTAGGATACTGTAATTACTGTAAATAATGAGCAATTGCAAATAATATGTAATTATAAACAAAGAGGTAAAGATTGATACCTTTATTTAATTCAACTTTAATCAAATAGCATCTTAACTTTACTGTTCACCACATTAGTTTTTTATTTTAAACTGATTCAATTTTAGACGTCTTTGTGAATAGTAGACAGTATAGATTATTCATAGTGAAAATATATTCTGAAGATGCAAAGAGAAGAAAAAAATCTAGGAGAGTGCACGTCTCGAAATAAAGCATAAATACTCTGTTTCGAATTGTGTACTTCTTACTAAGCCTTCTAATATAGAAATAATATCCTATGCATATTCCTTATATCTTATGGTATTATTGTTGGGGCTTTAGATGTTGCAACGTTATCGATTCGATTGATTAAAGTAACAGTAGTATTACAGTGGTCAAGTGGTAGATATATTGTTCTAGGTTTAGCAGACCGCTAGCTAGTCTGCACTGTAATTTGTATAGCCACTTGTTTAGCCCGTGCCCTAATGTATAGTGAGTGTATATTATACTTGACTTTTAGTTAAGTATGGTAGACCTATAAAACAATATACTTAATTTGCAGTCAGTATAGTCAACTTTATTGTAAGTAAAGTTGACTTACTATATTGTAATTACTACTATTTCAATACTAGCCGCTTTTTATTTTGTACGTACATATTAATATGGCCAACTAATCTTGTTCGATACCATTGAATTACGCCATTGTTAACTAGCCAGACCTATGTTCATTTAACAGTTAAACTGACCTCAATTACTTTTATTTGCCCTATAGTTCCGAATTCTAACTTTATTCATTTCTATAAACAAGTTTTTCGTTATAAACTTATATAAACCTTCAACTTAACCGTACTAATTAAAGAAGTTTCTATTGTCAGCTTTATTCTCCTAGCAGTCTTCCAGCTTGCCAGTTTATCCTTGCTCGCTAGCACGTAATTTGGTTTTACTAGATAGCTTGTTAACGTAGCTTTCAATACGTATAGTTAAGCTATTGCTATTGAAACCCCCTTTAAAGGTCTTATTTAGCGATATTTTTGTTATGGAATCAGCGGGATTTTCTTTGCTATTAATTT
Organism: Anisogramma anomala; assembly: GCA_038502455.1. Classification (NCBI taxonomy): domain Eukaryota; kingdom Fungi; phylum Ascomycota; class Sordariomycetes; order Diaporthales; family Gnomoniaceae; genus Anisogramma; species Anisogramma anomala. The sequence continues at coordinate 14,284,770 of JASMMZ010000001.1, forward strand.
ATCGGAACTCTTTAATTACCCTATCTTCGTAGTCTTTACATAGTGCTATTATATCAAATATCAAGTGTTTTTACTAGTGGTTTCTAGCTTTAAAAGGCATTCGAATAGGCTTTTCGAGTCGGTATAAATTACCACCAGATTAGAGGGAATCTTGAACTGCCTGGTAACGATGTTAAGGGTTTCCTATAATACTATACCTATGTCGAAACCAGCTATTATGTTGTAGACTTTTAAAGCTAGCACGTTACGTGTGATTCTTTTACATTTGATGAAGGTTTAACGGATTAAGCTTCCGGTGATGTTAAATTGGTTCTTTTGCCTGCTTTTATTAATAAAGGTTATTAGGAAGCTAATTTTTAACAATAAGTTTGTGTTGTTTATAAAGGAGCTGTTCATAAAGATTATCAACTTAGCCGTTAATAAGTTAATTGGGACGATATTGATCCCCCAGTTTAACTTTCGTATTTTATATTAAAACCTTCTGTTCAGACGGTCAAAGTTCTTATCCGTTATGTTTTACGCTTGTGTTACAATTGATAGATTGTGTAAGGCCTTCAATTGGTATAGTGTGGCGATATAGCTGCTACAGGCGCGTTATTCTAAGTACCATTAAACACTAGCTAAATCAGTTTTATTAATTTTAGCCAAGTTTGCGTCCTAGCCTTTTTAACGAAAATTAAGGCTAGTATTAATACTAAATATGCGGATTAATGATCTGTTAAAGTTAAGTTGATTGTATTTTGTTAAAGTCGAAACTAACTTGCAGTTTCAAAACTTCGAATCCTTAATTTCTTGTTATTCCTATGCCATAAAGTCATTAGTTCCCATAAAAAGGGTATCGTTAGTTTAAATACCTACTAAGTCGAAGTTACCATTTTATATTGCTAGTAAATATAGGTTGTAGGCTAAAAACTTTATACTTAACCGTAACTTAAAATATAGTCAATAAGTTAGAAACTAATAAACATCTGCCTTGGCTAATTTTTACAATAATTTGATATATCGTATTACCGTACTCGGAAAGTATTTGCCACGCAGTTCATATGGTAATTTCAGTAAGACGATCCGTTATAAATCGGTTGCTAACTACATATACGCTTACGTTTTATCTCGACTATGAAGGGTAAACTTCTTTTTAGTTCTGGATAGTAAACTTGTTGCCAAAGCGACTACCAAACGTTAGCTAATCTTCTGAATCGTTGGCAACTACGTAAAGATTTAGTTTTTGCCTTTATTTCCATATCCTTAAGCGATTGGACGTGACTTTTTGTACGCTTGCCCCATGGTTTGACACTTGACCTCATATATAATATTCGATCTTGAAACCGTGATATTCGGGTTATAAAAGTTAAAATTAGCTTTAGACACGAATTATATAACTTTTCGAGTTAGGAGTCCACTAATCACATTCCTATCGTTTTCTTTAAAAAGTTTGCTGGAGATTTTGATAATACCTTTTATCTGAAGCTTTACAATTAAGTTTTACTCGTTCTTAGTTTTCCCATTTAACTTAGTATTATTGTAGATACGACTTGGTATATATTTATCGTCCTTATTATTCTCCTCTTTGGTGGTCGTGTGTGCCAGCAGCGTTCCATTAGCTTGTCAATCACAAGAAGAGGAGGATCGTATTGGCTTATTCGCTTGATTTAGAGGTTTTTATTTCTATTACTAGTCGCCCTGATATAGGGCTTAACCTGTGTGATACGAAACGTCATGGGGACGTTAATAGTTTTAATAACTACTTTAGGGTTAATTATACTTAAGATTTTATACGGGCTATCCCATTTAACTGGCTCCCGCCACATGAGAACTTGACTCCGTAACGGCAAAACAAGCACGTAGATTATCATAAAGCCGTTTCTAGTATTAAAGGCATTATTAACTTGACGCCGTACCAATTCCTTCCACAGTTTTTATAGTACCTTACTGTAGGCTACAGATTTCGTCTAGGTACTTAATAATGATAGAGATTCACTCGTTAAGCCTAGGTACTCTTTAAAGACCATTAGCGTTAGTACTAAGCTATTAGGGCCCACATTATTATTTTGGCGTTCGTTCAAAATTTTCCCATCGTAAAGTTGGTGCTGGTATCGTGAATGACGATGTGAGGTAGGTCTAAGTACGTGTCAATTTACAATATCTTTAGCGTTTCCTATATATTCTTTACCAATATGAATTTGAGAAACTTAGCTCCGTAAAAGAAAGCTATAAATTTAATAACATGAAAAATAGGCTCATTATCTAAGTAAACTACGTTAATGAAAACCTTATAATTAAAGGTCTTATCGTTTTTAGTGCAAAATTAAATATTAGTAGATCTTATAAATATGTTTAGTAGTAATAATAAAGTTCTTAAATGGCTTTTAGGAGGAAATATTCTATATATTCATACTTAACAGGCTTTGGAAATTTGTATCGCTTATTAACAATTGAATGGTTGAAGTGTCGGTATAATTAACGTGTTTATAACTTCATCAGGTTTAATACCGTTACTTTTAGGCCTTAAAAGTGAAATTACAAATATCTTTAATTGTAAGTAGGGGGAAATCTTTGTCTATTTTGACCAATTCATTAGCGTTCACGTCAACATTAACGCTAACGGTTTTTATATCCTCTAAATAGAGAATGAAAACAGTAAAAAACTTAAGGATATGAAAATTAATCAACCTAATAATAGTCTAAATAACCGTTGTCCCTAGTAACGATGGTTATTTGCCCAAGCCAATGATAACTTTGGCTTTGCAAACTTTTCAACGATTAATATCCGTAACAATAGTATTTTTTTCCCATAATTATACGTACTAAGAATAGCCTCCTCCTAAGAACTTTGTTGCTCTTATATTTGCTATTGTACTTTAAAACGTATGGTCCACTTAACAATCATAAATGTTCAAAGTATACGATAGGTCAGGGGTTTGGTTAAGGTAAATGCTGTGGTATTTACCGCTTAAACGGTATAGAAAGGCATGGTTAGCTACTTACCAGGTTGTACCAAAAAAAGTACCCTTGTACTATTTAAGTTACTTAGATGTATCATCATTATCAGCATGATTTATTTTACCATTATAGCCTACAATATAATTAAAGTAATCTTATTCGAAATCAATGTGATATTGAGAGTAATGTAATAACTGTTATTTCCAATGTTTAACTGAAAGGTAGTAAGTTAATTGATAACCAAACTTACCATAAATCCAATTTTCTACCATTATTACGACGATAGTCCTTTCGGTTAATAGGTTCGTTTAAGTTTTTCCTTTGTTAATAATAATGTAATTGTAACTTTTAGTTTAAAATATTCAGATCAGATTTTAAACGTTGGGATCGCCCGTACTTGCGATCGATATAGTATACCAGTATGCGGCCTTTTTTATCTACATCGCGAAAGTTATTAGCTTAGGAGTAGATACTAAACGATTTTGGCGTACGTTTCATTACAGTCGCAAACTAGGAATACAACTGGTTGAAAAAGTCTTTATATGTAGCATTGAGACGTTATAAGACGTATTTAAACTCGTTTATACCTGTAATTACTACCCGTACCTGCTTACGGAGTGTAACTTGGATAACTTGTTCCTTTACTATTGCTTATTGGTATAATATCAACTTGTTAAGCATCCGGTTGAAAATATTTATTAGTATTTTCTCCTTTTTTTGCTTATTATTATCATTCATCTCGTGGTTATCTAATCCATATAATATTACATAAGTTGGAAATTGTATTCGAAATAACTCTTTATACTATTGTAGATTTTACGAAATGGTTTAGCTTTTATTAAAAATGTTAGGTAATAATTCCTGGCGTACCCTGTAAGTATTTTGGGGAATAGTAAGTGAAAATTAAAGGGAAAGACTTCCATTTACTTACAAATGTTTAGTAAAGGAATTATCTTCTTATTAATAAGATTATAGGGCTTTTCTTTATACTTTTTTACATTGTTTTGGATTTTAGCTAAATAAGTAAAAAGTTTATAGTTAATGTTAACTATCTTAATAGGTCTAGTGGAAGGGTTACGATAGTTATATTAATCATCAGTGGTATTTACCGATATTTTGAGCTTTAAAACCTCTGATTCGCAGTATTAAAGGTAATTTACAATTGTGTAGCCCTAAGAGTAAAGTCCTATTATAAGACTTGTAATAGGCTTGCGCATATAAACGTACCTACCGTAAGAAATTTTACTTTAAAGAACTTGATGACGAGAAAAATTTTAAAAGGTAAGGGGAACTTAACCGTAAAAAGGGTTTTGAAGGATTTAACGGTTTTATTTAATCAACCAATGGATGGTGCCGACGTCGATTTACTTTTACCGCGTTGGCAGCCGTTGCTTTACGCGTTTTTATGCTATTAGAGACGTATTTTGCATTGTTACGTAAGGGTGCTAAATTTCCGAATAAATTGATAGGTTCTTTATCATTAGCTCGTAAAAAAGTTTAAATTAACTAGATATTGAGATTAAATTCCTTGAAACGCGTATGAGATTGTTAAAGATCTTTAATGAATTTTTCTTTAGCTTTAGATCTTAAGGTTACTTCTTAAGTTATGCTAATTCGGAAATGGGTTTTACTAACTTAGTAAAGTTTAAGTTTCATTTCGTACGTATATCTTTCGTCGTTTAAGCTCTAAATTCAACTTAACTTTAATACATTTTTGAATACTTTTTATAGGTCAATGGTTCAATTAGCGAAGAATTTACGGTATCTTCGAAAGGCGCGGTTACCGCGATTAAAGTCTTCGCCACTTCTTTACCCAACGATATAGTAATTTATAAAGTTAACTAAGTACCTCTCGGTTAAGTCATTATTAATTTTTTTCCAAAAGTTTTTTTTTCGTAATACTTTTCAAAAAGTCATTTTTCTTTCATAATTCTTAAGAGGGTGTTATCTTGGTGTTTTAACTTGTATAGGACTTGGTGGTCGAAGGATTTGATAATTTAAGGGGGTAAAGACTTGTAATTTATTGTAAAGTCGCGCAACGTAGCTTTTTCAACTAAACTTAGTAATTTTAGGTATTTTCGCCTGAAGCAGAAATTTTAACGATCAAATTGGCATAAAAGAAGTGAAAAGATTAAAGTAAGGAGAAACCTTAGTATTTAAGGCAGAGGTTTGATATAAAAGATAAAGTAGAAGGTCGTTAATTATTGATGATTATTTGGCGTAAGACTTAGTAGTTTTTACAGTAATAGCACCTATATTAGTACTGACTTATCTGTTTACCAACTCATTGATTCAAGACTTTTAATAGTTAATTGTAATGCTTTTAAAAAGAATTTAGTAAAGATTTCTTAGTATTTTTCAATCACGATACCGTTTCTACCTCTGGTTTGCCGTGAAAACTAATACAAACGAAAGTTATTCTTTACTTATTGCCGTGAAAACTAACATAGTAGTAAAGGCCCTTTGCAAAAATCATTCCTCTACCCTAACCGCTGTTTAATGTAAAAAGTAACCAGAAAATAACATATTTTTTTACTTAGATTATCTGTGCTTAACCTAATAAACACTGATTAGTATTAGTAGAGCTTTAGACATTGTAACGTTATCTATTTAATTGGTTGAAGTAACAGTAGTATTATAGTGGTCAAGTAGTGATGTATTGTTCTAAGTTTGTCAAACCGCTAGCCTGTCTGTACAGTAATTTGTATAGCCACTTGTTTAGCCGTACCCTAGTGTGAAGTGAGTACATACTGTACTTGACTTGCAGTTGATTAAAGTAGACCCACAAAACAATACACTCAACTTGCACTCAGTATACTCAACTTTACTATAGGTAAAGTTGACCTACTGCACTGTATTTACTACTATTCTAACACCGGTCCCATTTTGGGTGCTTTTTTTATCAAACGTACTCAGCGAAGTCGAAATGTTCTTTCGATTTCCTAAAATATTTCACATCCTCTTCATTTAAATCAAGGTTCTCCTCGTCTTCATTGCTACTGTTTTTGTCCTTCGACTCTAACCCCAGAATCTTTTTTTGCTCATATTCGATTTATCAAAAGAATAATAATTATTAAACAAATACCGATTAAAATAAACTGGTTAAATATTAAAAATTAATGGTTACATATAACGTTCTATGGGTATAATTACTATATACCTTGCTTTGATAATAAATACAAGGATATTTCCAACATAGTAATTAATAGATAAGTGGCGTGTAAGCTTATTACGACTTAATGATAAATTATATGAGGGTTAATTTGTTGCAATGAATACGTAAACTAAAAATACGATACTTTTAAAAATGAGGGGGAATAAAACATAATCTGATAATATCATACAGATTCTATTAGCCATTGTCAACGTTATAGTCGAATTAGCCGATTAAATAGTCAAATTTAGGCGAGTTGCTGTGTTTCATGTAATTGATACCACTAAAAATCCGTTGTTTACTAATCAACAGCTAATGTAAATATTGTAAATATCACTCTAAGTGTACTGGAATTGGGTATTCATTGTTCTAGATATCTTTTGATTCCTTATTACCGTTGTTTCAGTTATATATAAAAATATTCTATGTTTTTAGAGGACTTTAAAAGTTTTTATTTACTTACTTTTATGCGTCGAATAATCTCAAACCCATATATTCGCGCCATTTTTTTACGTAATATTATTCTCTATTTGAATAATTATTCTAATGTAATTTTGAGATATACTTCTGTTAAGGAGTTTATCAAACTCACGCGTTTTTAGGGCCTTTTAGAAATACTCTAATAAGTATAAATGTTTTTTACTGATCGTATTTATTACATATTCCTTATGCATTTCCGCGTGTAAATATACGAAACGTTCTCTCAATAGTTGTTGTGGACTTAGGTTGTAAGCCGTCAGTTTGAGTCATGAGTTATGTGATAGTACATTTTGTGGTACACGATGTTGTATAGTGTCCTACCCTACCATTATAATGTGGTTAGCGTAATCCAGAAGCATCTGTGTTATTAGTACTTTTGAATTGATGCAACGGTCAAGGGGGCTGACTCTAGTTAGCTGATGGAAGCCACGCTAACCGACTTGAGCTTACTTAGTAAGACTATCACAATAGTTGATTTTTAACTTACATTATCAAAGACATAATTTAAAACTGTAAAACTTTAGGATAAGGAATGTTTGGTTTTCTGGGAATATAACTGTCGTTAAGGTTTCTGCCTAATTCATGTGAAGTAAAAAAGTAGAAGAGTAATCGGAAATATTGGTATTATAATAAAAGATAGATCTATATAGAAGAAGTATTCCAGAGAGTGCACGCCACAAATGGGAGGTTATAAACCTCTCATCCGAGCAGTGGCCCGTTTACCGTGCGCTCTGGAATACACATTCCAGACCGCTCCACGTATAATGCACTTTGTGCTTTGCAAAAGTGCAGCCTGTAGCGTGACACGTTATCATGCACTTTGCAGGAATACACCTTGCAATATAGTACATTGCCACTTGGCCTACGTATACTAGCTGTAAGGGAATATAGTAATATCTATATAGGTAATCTTTTCTTTCTTTTTTGTATTTCACACCTATAGCTAGATAGCGACAGTATAGTTGTAATAAGTTCGTTTTATTTACGTAGTTCTATAATGTAGTATAGTTACGATACTAATTATAAAGGTTTGAATTGGTAACTTTTTAAATAATAATGTAGTTACAGTACCAATTACAAAGGTTTGAATTAGTAGCTTTTTTAATAATAGTGTGGTTACAGTACGAATTGTAAAGGTTTAAATTAGTAATTCCTAACAGCGGTAATAATTATAGTAATGGCTTAATTAGTATAGTTAATTGGTAGCAATATAGTTATTAATAACGCCTTTTATCATTTCCGATAAGAGTATAATTGCGTAGGCGCTATAAGGGTAATTACGTAGAGGTAATTACACCGTTACGTATTTTGGATAAATATAAAAAAGATATATTGTTATTGGTTTAAGTAACATTTTCTTCTTTTCCCCTTTAAAAACACGTATTTATAGTGAATACAAGTCCTTATCCTAAGTTAATTTTAACTTTTATTTCAATTAATTAATTTAAACCGCTCCGATAGGTAGATTACTCGATTAATACTTATATATTAACCTTGCCTTTGAATAAATGCCGCTTGAAAACAGGTTTTCTAGGCGCTATTTGGTGTGGGAGCGTCGCCGCGCCGCCATCGCCGTCGCCGTAACCGCTACTACCACCGCCGCCACTACTACTATCGCTAGCAACCCGCCCTTATCGGGTATAATTTCATTTATATCTGTTTCTGTCTTCGTCTTACTATAGCCTACCGTTGCCGCCTCCCTTCTGGCCCTGTTAAACCCTATTACCGCCGCCGCCTTTTCGGTTTCGCCTTTCCTTGTCGCCGTCGTTACCCCGTTTCCCGCTGTCACCGTCACCCCCCCTTTTCTTTTTCCCTGTTCCCCTTTCCCTTAAGCTTTTAAGGGGAGGAATAGAGGTCTTTTAAAGTTATAAACCTTACTCTTTTCTCATGGGTAAAAACCCCTTTACTCCTAAGGGCTCCACAGCACTGCAAATATATCATTACAGAGCTTTTTCACGGTTTGTATTCCCTAAATCTACCCATGTATTTATTTTCAATATTTTTGTAAATAAAAATTAAAAGGCAAACCTATTCCGACGCTTAAAACTCCATATCACCAGGGTATGCCGCGAAGCCTTTTTAACGTATAAAATGTTAAAGCGGCGTACCTGAGTTCATAGCCTCAGGCCGTTAATAAACACGCCTTACGTATCGTGTATTGCGTTCGTAATCGCGGGAAAGTCCGTTGACGATTACTACGAAAGCGAGAGTCGTTCGGCTTGTTGTTATCGTTACGAGCGAATTAATAACGGATACAACTCTGTTTCGTTAATCTTGGAGCTGTAGGCCGAAGTCGTATTACGCACCCACCAAATTTATAATAAGTTCCAACTGATTCTTAAAAATTTTTAATTTAAAAACCAATGTCCTGGGCGCTCCGAGAAACAACTGCGTTCGCTGATAACCAAAATATGCTGATATTAATTATTAATAAAAGCTAACCGACGGACTAAGTAGTCGGTAGCTACTATTACCGCCTGAAAACATAGCTTACGTATATACTACGTATGCGAGTTTAACGATATTATCACGTGTTGCCATAAAAAGTGTAAAACCCTTTTTACGTTTTTACCTAAGGGTATACGCCTTAAAGCGTAGAGCTATATCCTCTCTGAAGTTGATGGCTTCGATAATGTTAATAATGGTGACGCTAATATAAAGGGGAAGAGCGACAGGGAAAATAGTGAAGACGCGACGTCATCGCCCTTTCCTTTTCCTTTTCTTTTGAATAATGAATAATGGCTTTTCGGGCCGAGTCGGCGCACCCAGTTATAATATAATATGTTATATAGTAATTTTATTTCTTTTTATAAAATAATCGTTTATAAACAATAAATATAATTTAAAATGTATAAAACAAAAAGAGATAATATGCCAAAGTCGGTACGATATCTTAAATGTAAAGGAAGATGAGTAAAACATAAAATACCTAATGAAGCTAAAGTAATTAAAATAAAGTGCAAAAATATATTAAGGGCGGCGTAAAAAAAATTAAATGGAGGTAAAATCTGTTAGACCAGTGTAAATATAAATTGTTTACTGTGGTACGAACCCGCGAACGGAGTGGTTATTATATTTCAAAACCGCGTAAAGAGTATAAAATAGAATATGAAAGTAAGGAATTGTATATTAACCCTATTATGGTCGTAAAACGTTTTTAATGATACTAATAAATAATGTACTTGTCTATATAATTGGTTTTAACGTTTCGTTTGGTATAATTTTAGTCATTATGTCCGTTGGGTTAGATTTTATATTGATTTTCCCCGTTTCCTCGATTTTCCGGCGTTTATATAACTCGTGTAAAGCTATAATATCGATTATTAAACTTCTTTCGTTCGTAGTACCTAATGGAATCAGATATTTATAAATCGAGAAAAAAATCAATATCTTTAACGAGAAGAATAAGTTGTAAACCAAGGTTAGAAATAATTATCCAGACCGTTATTATTATAATAATGCCTGAATAAAAACCTTGAATTATACTATGCATTTCCGAAATTAGAAAGTTTTTCGTAATTCGTTTATACTTCATAAAGTTTTAATAAAAATGTTTTTATAAAGCGTAACGTCTTTTCGGGCTGATATTTCGTTATCGAAAATTAAAACGAAACCTATTTACGAATTATAGTCGTTGTTATTAGTAAAAGAGTTGTTGGTAAAAACAAATAATTTTGTAATATCTATATTTAACAGAACAAATTATAAACCGTATTTTAAATTTTATATTTGTTATAAAAGGTGTTTGTTAAACGTTTTACATATATAGTTTAACGGGGAGGTTTGATATTGCGTAACTATTAAAATTTGAAATGCCGCTTTTAATTAGGATACTAAATTAACCTAAATACCATGTATACATTAATATTTGTATTCTTCAGCCCGTTTTACGCTATTTAAAACTAGAATGGTAACTTTATTTAACTAACCTTTTTAAGTAATACCTAAAACGACGTTCCGAAAAGTAATAGTAACGTTATTAAGGTTAATTATGTAGTTATTCATCAGGTACGTTTTAGGCTTCAGTTTTGAACCGGTTTTTGAAGGGTTTTTCTTTTTGAATAAGTAAAACAATACGTTATATATGTTAGTGTATCGTCTATTTGTATATTAGTTAATACAAAGCCCTTAAAACAAGCTATCAACACCAATAAATACGGATCGAAAGTCGAATTAGTTATTTCGAATTGTTTTTTATAATACCTTCAATAAGTGTTATACTATTAAATACAAAATTAAGCCAGGCCGTAAAGCGGTTTTATAATATATAAAATAGTATTAAGTAAGTAGTATTTCCTAAGATTTATAAGTATATCGGTGTAAATGCGTCGTTTGAACCGTCCCTTAAACTGGACATATACCTACGTTATATTATGGAGTTCGATACATCGATCATATAATATGTTCAGGGAGGTTGAAAGAGTAAAAATTAAACGATTATTAGCCTGTTATAAGGTAGGAGATTAGATTATAATATTCTTTTTACTATTATCATTATAACATTTTAAAATTAGTTGGGTCTTTTCGTAAGGGTTTCCTGTTTTATTCTTAATTTCGTAAACGAGGCGAATAGGAAAAGTTTTATAAGCGCCGTAGATCGTTAGGTCGAACCATTTAAAGCTAAATACTCCTTTGTTAATCAAGGCAGAAATTTCTATTTAGCTAGATTATTAAAATAAGGTATTTAAAGTAGTAATAATGCCCTCGCAAGGGTACTTTAAGCTAAGCTAACGGTTTACCATCTCTTCTTAAATAATAAAATAGTTTAAGACAAATATTCTAGGGAGTTTTTTAATCTTCGAGTTAAATGGGTGACTCCGACGGCAAAATATTAGTAAAGTTAGTATAAAAGGACCGTTTGGGTTTAATAAAAACGGGCCGGATACGTAATTCAGGGGGTGGGTTAGAATGGTAAGCGGTTTAAATTCGTCGTTTTAGGAGGTGTTTGGTCGGTTAAGCTCAATCTGATTATGGTTTGAGGCCACTTTTTTTTATCTTTCTCATATACTTTCGTACTATGATTTAACGAAACTAATCTAAACTGTTTGGCAAATTAACGACTATATTATAGCCTTTAAACCCGTTGATTTTTCTAAGGCTAATTAATTCTTCCTTAATTATCTAAGCTAAAACTTTAAATTACAATAGTAAGTTCAAAACGTTAATTTCGTGTGGGATATTCCTTATATCTAACGCTTTGTATACATCGTTTTTATCCTCTAAAAACGTAATGTTGCTATTCTTCATTATAATATTCGTCTTTCATACTATGGTTAGTAATGGTATAAATTTTATATAAATCCTTAGGTAGGTATTAAAAATGAGGAGTGTAAGGATAAACCTATTTAGTCCAAAATTATTGTTAACGGCGTTAACCGTTATTTAAAAGATAAATTCCTTAGAATTAGTATTATTTAATTCCCTGGATAATATTATATACGCCTTTTTAAACGATTTATAGTACTGTTCGCATTTTCCAATATCTTATAAAACTTTTACTAAAATCTGTTTATACTTGTTACTGATTATCCAAGTCTTGGTAAGAAATTTCGTAAAGTTAAAGGCCGTATTAACGTCGTATATAATCCAATTTAAAGGCTTTAGGTAGACGTTCGACTAATAGTTAATTAAAAAGTCTTATCAGCTTATAACTAAAGCTTTTCGTATAAAATTGGCGATTTGAAATAATATTACCGCGTTGACAGTGTAAAAAACCGGTCAGCTATTTAAATATATAATATTAATAATTACCTCGTAGTTCAAATTCATATCGTTTTAGAGTATGAATTTAAACCGTCGTAAGGCCTATAAGTATATCTAATACTTATAGTAAAACTTTTAATAGCTTTAAGTACATCTTTTTTTATATCCGTATAACCTACAACGTAAAGTAGTCGTAAAAGGCGTTATATAGCCGGGTATTTGAATCGTAGGTATAGTATTTATAATTTCAGTTACTTTAAGTAAATAACTTTAATTATACGTATTTCGAGAAAAAATTATAAATAGCTGAACTTAAGCCGGAGCGGTACAGATACGTTATTCGAGGCGCGAATAAGCTAATGAGTCGTATTCTGGACCTTAATTCCAAGATTATTTATATTAGCTAATAGAAATAGGAATAGTATTTTAAAGTTTATTACGTAAAACATAACCGGTTCGAATCGCGTATTTATAACGACCGTTTTAAATAACAACGTTTTATCTTTACCAAATAGGACGTTTTGGTATTTTTTTATTCGGTTAAGCTAAAACTTCGGAAATTTCGCCGTAAGCGCATCGAATTATCGTTTTCTGGCCGTTGAGATTTCGATTAAACCGGTATTAGGTATAATACCCTAGAAACGGTTAGTGTATCTGTTTAAAAATGTCAATTATAACGTTATATAGACGTTAAATATTCTGATTATGTAACCCAAACTTGTAATATATAAAAAGGAAGCGTCTTATAAGCCTATGAAAATACGTTAGGTAGTCCTGTAGTTTAAGGCTGTTAAATAAGCATTATTACCTTCAAAGTCTTTTTTTTTAAGGTATATTCGTACAGGTGAGCGTTAAGCTTATTATTTACCTCTTTGTACTCGGTTATGCATATAACGAAATTGGTTTTCATCTGGTGCTTGAATATATAATCGACCTAAAACTATCGTTTGATTCGAATTTACTTGTAAATTAGTTGATTAGTAAATTAATAGCCGATTTTGCCGTATACTATATTACGCTTTTAAAAATCTGCAGGGCTTTATATACCTTCTCATGAGCATTATTATAGTCGCGGTACGTTTTTCCTGTTTCTAAACGATTGTACCTACCCTTTATTGTCAGTCTTTCTTCTTTGATATTTATATTTTGGGCGTTTGTTTTGTTTTGGTTATATTTTGAATTCTTAATTTAAAACGTGGAAAATGGTTTTGGCGAGGTTTACTTCGGTAATTCGGCCTTCGCCTTTAGTTCTACCAGTTATAAATTCTCATTCGAAACTCGTCTATCGACATATAAAGGTTTTGAATGATATTTTTAAACTTATAAAAAACGTCTTGAAGTTATTTTAGGCTTAAAAAGTGAAAGGTCTAAATCTGAGTTAATGATGCATTCTTTTATTATTATTTAAACGAATAATTTGTTATCCTTAAATTTCAGTTTATAGGCTACCTGGCATTTCTAGAATTTAGCTATCAATTGGTCAAAATCTCTTATAGATTTTTATTGGCGTTTTCCTATGAGGTTTTTATGGATTTTCAAGTTATATTAATCCAATTCTCATCATATAACTTGTGGTTAGCTTTTATATCGAAGTGTGATGTTAAATGGTTATAATACTTTACAAATATATTTATTTACGTAGAGTAATATATATACCACTTTTCAGCTTATCTGAATGATTTACCGGGTAAAATAATGTAAAACTACAATAATTTTATATTTAGTTCTCTACCTATATTAAATATGGTACGTATTTTATTATAGAATACGTCGTATAATTTACCATTGTAGTTTTCGTTCTTATTCTATAGTTTTACGAAGTTAGTAAGCTTTATAAATCCGCTTTCATTAATAGGGAAACGGTGTGGTGAGAAATTACGATAAGGGTCGTAATTGATAAATATCGCTTTATAAGATACGTATTTACGTTTTACACTGTTTATTAATTTTCAAAACGATGCGTTTTCGTTATTCGGGCCGTTTCTCTCGTAATTAAATTGGTTATTAACAGTATCCGGAGTGTAGGCTTATCTTATCTTTCATTTAAAATTACGTTTCGGAAAAGGTTCTTATTTAACCCTTGTTATAGATAATTGTTATAACGCTTCCTCCTTTTCCGTTAATTCCTTTAACTTTGTTTCCGTTTAGCAGCTAGCAGTTAACCTTATTAAACGCCTTATCTCCATTTACAAAAGCTTTTCTCGCTTTCTGTCCATCAATTTAAATAAGCGTTCCTAACGTTTTTTTAACTAGTATTCTTTTACAAATTTTACTTTTATTATTTTATCGTTTATCTACTTTAGAATTTATATAAGTTAAACCGTTATGAATAAGGTTTTCATAATACTGCTATTATTTTTACGATTCGTATTAATACCTTTACTTTGTAATTATTCTCGTAGTATTCTTAAAATTATACCAATGACACTACGTTATATATCCGGCGTCCACTCCTCAAGATCCTCTTTAAAATCGTCGAATTAGTCGCATCCTTTCATTTCACCACTACAATAGTTAAAGATTATATTAATTATATACTTATTTACCATATAAAGGTTCAAATCCCTTATTGATACCTCGATTTTATTATTACAGAAGTTGAGGTTCAAATACTTCAAAATATTACTACGAAAAGACGTATATATAAACAGGTACTTCATATTGTCGTTGGCCTTTGTCAAATTCGTTGCTAATAAAGTTATAGTAAACTTGAAGCAGGGTACTTATAATGTTTAAAGCGGCGTAAATTGGTGGTTTCGCGCTGTAATTGGATTGAAGTACATTTAGATATCAAAGTTTGGGGTAATTTGGGTTAAAAATGGCAAATAAAAAGTAAATAAAATAAATGAAGAGGTTGAAGTGAAGCTATTAACGTTGACCAAAATAAATAAAACTTAAAATAATATGTGAGCGAAATACAACTATAGGTTAGTTAAGCTTTGAAAAAGATTGATACTAATTAACGTTAGTTTAACCAAATAGCTAGAGAAACTTCAATGTTGTAAGTATTAAATTTAAAATATATAAGGTGAACGTGAAAAGGTAAAAAGGGAAAATGTAAAAAAAGCGAAGATATAGGTATAGGGGGGGTATATTATGTAATCCGGTATATAGGTTTTGTTTGACTTTTGGCAAGTGGTTTGGGTTATCATATCGTAACTGCTTTTACTAAAACGAACGGTTTGGTTATTCCATTTTTAGCCGCTTTTAGGTTTTGTAAGCGGTTTAGATATTGTATTTATAACCGCTCCTATATTTTGTAAGCAGTTTGAATATCGAGTTTAGGTTGGAGGTGTCCTAACTAAGGATTTCGAAACTTAGTGGTTTTGGCTTACATAACCTAATACGTAATGGAACGCTTTTTAAAGAATGTCCGGATACGTTTAAAGAGTTAAAATAAGTTAACGGTTAACGTAACTGGGCTTTTTAATAAATAGGGAACTAACTAGTAAATAATATTATACTGAAGGTATTTTTTCTAAAGTTACTCCGAATCTTATAGTTTTATTACGCTTCGGGTTTTACGGCGCTCCCGCGTAATTTTATACTTTCGTATGGTTTTTATAAGGCGTAGTGGTAAAATACAAACAATTAGGACCTCTATAACATCCCACTATAAGTATTGAACTTGGGTTATTTTTTATTTTCTTAACTATTTATAGTCGATCTAATCGGTTGCTAATTAGCGTTGGTAAGGTTTTGCCTAATTTACATAAAGTAAAAAAGTAGAAAAGTAATTTGAAAGATTAGTATTGTAGTAAAAGATAGATCGATACAGAAACAGCATCCCAAAAAATGCACGCCGCAAATTATAGGTTATAAACCTCTTATCTGGGCAGTGGCTATTTTTCCGTACGCTTTGGAATACCCATTACAGACCGCTCTAAGCATGATGCACTTTGCGCTTTACAAGAGTACAGCCTGCAGAATGATACGTTATCGTACACTCTGTAGGAATGTACCTTGCACTATAGTGCACTGTCACTTGGCCTATATATACTAGCTGTAGGGGTATATAGTAATATCCACAATAACCAACATTCGAGTGAATGCATAGTCCTTCTTTTTTGTCTACAAAGTATACGTATGGTTTTATTTATCTTTCCGCCTTAATGTGGCGTTCGGCAGCCACGAAAGGCATAATATACATTTATATTCTTTACCTTTATCTTTATCTTCGTGAATATTTTAACATTCTTTATAAATACTTTGATGTTTCCCAAACTCAGTCCATGTATCTCATGCAATTTCTCCCAATATAATATCATCCATTATATATAATGAGTTGGTACGATAATTATTAATGTTAAATATGAAATGAAAGTCACCATACTTAGCTGAATTTACCGATGTCATATATAAGGGCTTACATATTAACGAATTTATCTTGTTCTTTATTTTAAACTCTTCAAAAATCTATTATCCTCCAAGTATCAGGTTTTATATCTACTATGTCTTTACCTAAAGCTATCTAAAATATAAACAATCATAAAAGTTGTAATATAGTTTGGATACATTGATACAGTTAAAATATATTTACGCATTTGATTATACCTACGCCTATAACCATCTATTACTTACGATATTTATTTGTTAATATAGATTACTTATACTCTATCCTCGAAAATTTACCATAATTACTTAAAGGACAAATTAATGGTGGTTTTCAAGATAGTTTTAAAGTTGTTTTCAATATTCTCTAAAGTTTTATAAATGGTGTTGAGTATTTCCACTACTTCCCTAAAGTGTTTACCGATTCATTTGCTTCTAAATTAATCTCATAGTTTATATAATTTTAGTCAACAGCCTCTTTATTAAATATTCGTATCAATTGTCACAATTTTACTAGATATAATAGATCAAAAAAGATTGTTATCGAGGCTAACTACTATAATAATTAAACTTAACGTTTCTTTTACCGTGTTATAAATAACCTCGTTATTATACATACTTTTCTTGTCCATAAGATTTTTAATAACTTGGCGATATATTATTCACATTTACAATATTATATAAGTATCCTATCTGTTATCTGTTAGGTGCACAAGAAATTGGTGTTTCAGTTTTTTTTTTATAATAGCTAAAAACATTATACTGCGAATTCGTTTACCCATTTTACGTACTTAATTAACAATTCGTAGGTATGTCGTCTGAATAGGTTCACTAAAATTGCGATACCCATATTAATTATTATAGGATCAGTTTTAAAACGGGCAACAAGCAATGTCTTTTACTTGTTTCATTTTTGTCTCTTGTCTTCTGGTATGCTTCTATACCTCTTAGCAGCCTCCTCTTTTAATCTAATACGATAATAGTTTTTACAAAGCTTCTAAATAAGATTCGTATCTTTTAAGTGGGTCTCAGCAGCAACGTCTACGTCTTCAATGTAATTGTTAGCGTTTTCGCTAGGTTGTTCGGAAAAAAATACGGGTAACGCTTATTTTCAATAATTTAGCACGGCGATGGAATAAAATTGTAGATTCTATTAGTTGAAAGTTTTGTTAAACCTTAATTCTTATTTTTATGGTATTTTTGTGCCTTTCTAAGTATGAAAATCTATAATATAATATATACCTTAGGTGGTTATATTTGTTGGATTTACTTAGTAAAAGTTTGTAATTTTTTTATAGCTTGTTACTTTAGCCCAATACAGTCTAATATGAATTTGAGTTGTTTCAACTAAGAAGTTTAACTGATATGTGCGTACTTGTATATATTGTTTTGTTTTCTATTTTTATTATATTTCTTGGTTTTATTGTTTTGGTTTTTGTCATTGTCGTGGTACTATTCGTTTTCCCACTGTTACTTCTGTTTTTTTTATTGTACTTTTGCGTTATATTTCAATTTCTCGCAATAGGTTTCGATTCCGACTGCGAATTAGGAGATTTATGAAGAAAATCGAAAGCTATACAGGTCACTAAGATAAATAAGTTAAGTGTTGGAATAGCAGTTAATTGCAGTAAAGTCAAGTCAATTATACTTACAGTTAGTTGATTGTACTCACTGCAAATTGACTGTAGTTTGTGGGTTTAACTGCATTGATTGCAAGTCAAGTGCAGTATGTGCCCACTTCAAAGTGGGGCACGGGCCATAGCAGTTGGCCATACAAATTAGTGTGCAGACTGGCTAGCGGTCTGCCAAACTAAAAAGGGACAAGATCACCAATTTCAATGCAGCACCAGTTACTTCGACCACAGAGATTCGAATCAACTATATTGCAACGATAAAGGCCTACATGTAAAGGTAGGCCTACCAAAATTAAGATTTATAGAATTTTGGGGGAAAGGAATCGAATCGGATTATTGTTTTATCTACATCTCAGTTAACGTATGTTTACCCCTTCGATCTAATAGTCATGCTCCCTATGACCGTGGGTAGCCATTTCCCTCACATCTGACATCCCAGGGATGTGCCCCTGATCATTCCGGCTGTGCCCGATGGTCAGGTTATCAACCTTCAAAATCCTCAAGACTAGGACCCTTCTGACGACCTGACAACCTCCGAAAACCCTCCTCAACACGAGGACCCTTCTCGAGACGAAGGTGAAGACCCCTAAGATCCTTAAAACCTATCCTCCAAAAATATTCAAGAGGCTGAGGTATAAGCGCAACAAGCGTCATAGGCCCAGCAAGTCCAAAAGGCTGAGGTACAGGCGCAACAAGCGCCACAGGCCTAGCAAGCCCGGCAGGCCCGGCAGGCCCGGCAAGCCCGGCAAGCCCGACAGGCCCGGCAGGCCCGGTAAGCTTAACAGGTTTGGCAGGATTTTGCCTGTTAAGGTCGAATTACACACTCCAAAGGTGTCGGATAATTGAAAAGCCACCTGGCAAGGCCACCCAGCAAAGGCCAAATCATGTGACGGCGTATGAGGAGGAAGACAGGGGTACCCTGGCAAACTGGAAGACTGCCAAGGAGTCAAGGTCGAGGCTGTTGTCAAGGAGGACGTAATTGACTGGCACGATTGAATTGGGCGTGCAGGTGTGTGTATTGAGGGATTGCAGTGCAAAAGGGGGTACAGCACTTGTTACCGGGAAAACAAGTGGTAGGGAGTGACCCTGCCATACAATCGGCAGCGGAGTTGACACAGGGAAGGACTTGCGTGGCCGAAAAGTTTCCTGACAAGACGCACTGGCATCACAAAACAAAAAACCGTTAGTGTTGGAACAATATTGACTGCTATTCTTAGCAGGTCAATTGCAGTACAGCCAAGTCAACAGTACTGACTGTAAGTTGACTGTACTGACTACAAGTAAGTTGATCGTGGAGTGCCCAATTCAGACTAGGGCACGGGCCAAACAATTGGCCATCCAAATTAGTGTGCAGACCGGCTAGCGGTTCGCCAAACCTAGAACAATACATCCACCACTTGACCACGCAATACTACTGTTACTTCGACCGATTCGAATCGATAACGTTGCAACGTCCAAAGGCCTATCAACAGGCAAGGCCCATCAACACATATACATGTGGTAAATATACAACTTAAATTAAAACCCATTATATCCTACTAATAAAGGTAAAACACTGAAGAAATCACAAACATATCAATTTATAGAAACATCCCAACCAAGCCTAACATATATATAATTACAATTGTAAACGTGGACTCTCATTAGTCCAAAAAACCTCTAGAAATAGTATACGTGTTGGTAAGACTTTAGACGTTGCAACGTTGTCGATTCGATTGGTCGAAGTAACAGTAGTATTGCAATGGTCAGGTGGTGGATGTATTGTTCTAGGCTCGGCAGACCGCTAGCCGGTCTGCACAGTTATTTGTATGGCCAATTGTTTGGCCCGTGCCCTAGTGTGAAGTGGGCGCATACTGTACTTGACTTGCAGTCAATACAGTAGACTCACAAAACAATACACTCAACTTGCAGTCAGTATAGTTAACTTTACTGTAAGTAAAGTTTACTTACTGCATTTAAATTACTACTATTCCAACAACCCGAACGTTATAAGGTAAATTGAAACTCGTCATTATCCGTAACCATTTTACAAACCTGATTGCCTGGTATAAAATCCCTAATATAAACCTATCCTATTATTTTCTAACAAAGGATGAGTTTATTACACATTGTATTCAAAATATACATTGATATTTCCTGATATTTCTTTTTAGCTATTATCGTTATTTTACGTATTATCAGGTAATTGATGTATATGAAATAATGTGAGTATTTTACTCGAAATAACTTTTTATATCATCGAAGATTGCGCGCAAGATACAGGATTTCATTCAAAACAATTAAAGTTCATTTAGTGATTTTTTTTTTAAAAAAAAAACAGTAAATTAAATACTCAGAATCAAACTTTTATTAATTGAACGGTGTTTATAAACGGTATCATTTTAATATCTAACAGGTTATAAAGTTGTTTATGATGTTTTTTCTTGTTATTCCAGATTTTCACTAAATTTATACGGATCTTATAGTTTTAGTTGGCAATATACATTAGTGTAGGTGGTATATGACGATCATTTTTCCCAAAGTTGCTAATCGCTAGTGTCTCTAAATCTTGGTATTAATGATAATTTTGAATTGCTTATCCCCGTGGATGAAGCTTCGTAATAAATTTACTGGTAAGTTTTGCGTATGGGTGTATCCTTTCGCTCATTATATCAAATAATAATAATTCTGAGCCTTTGAAGGTTTTACATGGTTACAACTTCACTTCTCTCACTAGGATTTTTGCTTACTAGTAACTTAATGAGTTTTAAGCCTTAACACAGTGGATACGCCTAGGCGAAATTACTTTTTGTTCCTTTACCTTCATCAAATGGTAATACTCGGTATTATTCAAACGTTTAAATTCCTTATTAATTTTATTTATAATTACTTATCGTGCCTGTCTAGAACCTAGAGTAATTATATAGGGAAACTCAAATTTTATTCTTGATATTACGCACCTAAAGTTTAGTGTCATAAAATTATATGAAGATAATCATCATCATTAACCAATTTACTGTTACCTTTGACCTATGATGTAATAAACAATTATTCTTGAATAAATCATTTGGACACTTTAATTATGTAAATGTTATTGTAGAGGATATTAGCTACTATTGAAATTCCTACTTAAGTAATATACAAATTTCGTGTTATTAACTCAATTTTTATTTTAATTTCAATGTTTTGGATTGTCTTTTTCATTATATAAACGAACTAGTTGTGAAAGCTTTTACGAAAACTAGTGTAAATCTTTTATTTATCGTTGATATTGGAGATATTATTGGAATAATATTATATGCAGTGCAGTAGGTCAACTTTACTTGCAGTAAAGTTAACTGTACTGCAAGTGTATTGTTTTGTGCGGACTTACCGCATTGGGTGTAAGTCGAGTACAGTATACTACACTTCACTCTAGGGCATGGGCCAAGCAATTGGCCATACAAATTACAGTGCAGATCGGCTAGCGGTCTGCCAAACCTAGAACAATACATCCACCACCTGACCATTGCAATACTACTGTTACTTCGACCAATCGAATCGACAACGTTGCAACGTCTAAGGCCTACCAACAGATATCAAATTAAAATCCCTTAATCAAAAACCGTATGATATAATTTCTTAGGTGCTTATCGATGGACTCATCGTCGATCAACTTCAGTTATAAGTCTTTCGTGACTTTTCGAAAAAGGTTGTTACCCAATTTACCAAATATATTCTTATAAGCTAAATTACCATTGAATTTGGTAAACATTTTATTTGTTTTATCAAATACAGGGAAGCTATAATAAAAATGTCTTTATTGGTTCAAAATAATGTTTTTAACAATTTTTAAGCTTGTTCGTCGGAGCTATTACAAAACTATACAAACAATTTAAAGATCGGACTTAATAGAGACCTCACTGTACATCAAATTAATGTTACTCCAAAAAAGTCATATATTTCTCTTTTACCTCGATTATATGTAATTAACTTTAATCAAAAACTAATCAGTGTTAGTAGGTATTGAATTTATTATGGTTATCTATTCTAATGGTTGGTTTAGGTGATAAGTTGTATGGAATTACAAATATTTATAATTGTTGGTTATAAATGAGGCAAACCGCTAGTTGGTTGCTATCCTAATTTATCTGGGTTCCTGTTTAGTACATTCTTCTCATTCAATTGGGTAGTGCAATTGCTTTCACGCAATACATGTTAACATATATACTAGCAACAACGATTACTACCAAAATCAATCGGTAATTTACGTGTTATGCAATAGGCGACTGAATCAGGATGTATTTTTTAGTTATCATTATCTATAACTGTTGAACTTCTGTTATCGAATAGCTTTCAGGTCTTATTTTTAACCTACTATATTTTTTTGTTTAAAGGGTTTTTACATTCATTGTATATAATATAATTTTATCATTCTTAGCTCAAAACTAGTTCCTCAATAAAGGCGGAGGTCTCCTTGAAATTAACTTCTCGAACAGCGTACCTGATTTGATAATAATTTTTGTTTATCGTATTTTTATTTATTTATTATTACCGGGTAATGCCGACTGCAAGAGTTGCACTAGCTGCTATCAAATAGTCCTGTAGACACCGGCGGGAGGGATCGTAACGCGAGCTCGTTGTATCTCATACAGGCTTACGGGATTCTGAGCTATCTTTCTATTTAAAATTTTAGGATTCCCCGCAATCTAGAGACCTGTAGGCATGTGGATTGTAGCCTTGGTTTGACAGTGCGGCGCTATCGTTTTAGTCCCCACATAACGCTTATTTACGCCGGGATATAATTATGTAGGCTTTTGAGAATAGAGTCTTATAAATCTTTAATAGCGAAAAAATAGTCCGTATATCAAACGAAAGTGAAACATGGAAAAACATATCGAGGCTCGTATGTACGCGTGAACATATAGACATATTTTTATATAATTATAGACTATTATCATTAGAACACGTCGTAGGAGAATCCTTATATGCGGGAAACTTGTGCGTTAAATCGTAAAACAAATAATAGAAGGCTCTTTATTAAAACAACCCTTGGTTTTAAATCATTTTTATATAATAATAAAGTTTTACTTGTATTAATAAACACTTTTATACCTTATACCCGACGCCTTACACCCTTATAACTCGTATACTTATAATTAGTGGTTTTATATTAACGTATACAATAGCTTCCTCTCGTAAAAATCGTCTCTTACGGGTATTGTGCCGTTGTGTACGTCTTCAAGCTACTTTCAAGTAGCCTGTCACACTGAAAAAAGCCTTTCGAACCTATATCAACCGCACTTTCTTCCCCCTAATTTCATCTCCCTCCCCACCCTCCCGCAGCTCCTACTCTCCACACGTAATTACGTGTAATACAACTTTATAAGGGTTATATAAAGTCCCTTTTAGTAAGGGTTAGTAATAGAGTTAATATTAAGGGGGAAAGGTTGGGTGTCCGAGACACACATTACGTTTATAAGAGTCTTATCATCTTGGAAAAAAGAAAAAAAGGCCAAATTCTAATTAATAATAGTAACTAAACGTAAAGGCGGGTATATTCCCGTCGACGTTAGCTTTGCGAAACCTTTAGACAATTACCGTATCTCGAATACCGTAAAAACTTTTTCTAAATACTTAATTACCTTACAATGACCTCTTTACGCCACCGTTGAAACGGCGAAAAGTAGCGCGACTTAAGCTACAGCTGTAACGTTAATAGGTTGTCGGGTCCTTACTACCACCGAAAAAAAAGTTAACGGCGAAAACTTCGACGTTAAAAACAATGAGAAAACGGATTCAATTTCGAATAAACCCGCACTTATTACCCACATTTATACTTTCGCCTCCCTTTCTATCGACGGGTCCACCCCGGCCTTCACTTCGTCACCAGGCCCTTAACTTAATAATAAGTAAGGAAGAGATGAACGAATTATGACCGAAAAAGATCTAGTAACAATGGTAATAAAATTAATAAACGGATAAGAACTTTGGCTAGATGTTTTTTATAATATAGGCCGAAGAGTTAAAAATGAAAATATAGCTGACAAAAGAAAAACATAATTATTATCGGTAGGCGAAAACGTAACCCTTTTTAAATGAAAATTATAATTTCTATGTTCTTTTGAAATATAATCCGTAATGTTGGAATAGTATTGGGTGCAGTGTAGTAGGTCAACTTTACTATAAGTAAAGTTGACCATATTGCAAGTGTATTGCTTTGTGCAGACTTACCGCATTGAGAGTAAATCGAGTGTAGTATGCTGCATTTTACTATAGGGCATAAGCTAAGCAATTGGCCATACAAATTACAGTGCAGACCGGCTAGCGGTCTACTAAACCTAAAACAATACATCTACCATCTAACTACTACAATACTACTGTTACTTAGAAGACCAATCGAATCGACAACGTTACAACGTCTAAGGCCTACCAATACTAATCAGTGCTTATTAAGTTAAGCATAGATTAACTAAGTAAAAGAAAAGGCTGCTTTCCGGTTACTCTTTATCCTTTTTAGAAAAGGTAAAGGAAAGGTTTTTACGATGGGCTCTTATATACTATGTAGTTATTCGCGGCAATCTATAAGTAAACGACGGTATCGCTATTTGAAAACACCAAGAAATTTTCATTAATCCTTCTTGAAGGCGTTAAAATCAACCGCCTAAAAGTCCTAAGGATTACTAAGCCGGTAAGTTAACAAAAGGCTAAGTTAATACTATTGCGACTACTACTACAGGTATTACTACTATAAATTACAAAAACGACTAAGTCTTACGTCTTTTAACCTGCCCCAACTTTAAAAACAAAACTATGACCCACTACTCTACATTACTCATTTTTCCCTCCCTACGTCAATTGAATCGTTAAAATCGCCAATTCGAGCAAAAAAACGAAAAATTATCAAGTCGCGCCAAAAAAGCTACCTCGCGCGACTCTATGTTAAAACGCCAAGTCTATACGCTCTAAATCACCAAGTCTTTACGCCCAGATCACCAAGTTCTATGCCCTACACCAACCAAATCATCATAATAGCTTTAAAAACGCATTAAAATTAATACCATTAACGACTCCGAATGGAAAAAGGCAATGAAGGACTTTGGCGCGATCTTCGAAAAGCACTATAATAAAAAACTCTAGTTTACCGAACATATAAAAAAATCTACTCTAAAGCACATAACCAACGTAATCGGTCACTTCATCCTCGACACAAACACCACTGAAACCAGCCAGAAACCTATAGCCTTCGACGATTTTCAAGACTAATTCCGCGACTGGAGTCTAAATATGTAAAAACAAGTGGAAAAACAGGCAAAGACAAGAATAAAGACCGAACTATTTACTCGATAAATTAAAATCCTTATAAAAAAACAAAAGGAATGTAATCTGACCAACCTATTTTACGACTTCGTCACGGATAAAAAAACTTAATAAACCTACGTAAAGGGCAAGAGAACTACTAATCATAGCAATCTTTAATGCCTACACACAAGTTCGCAAAAATCTGCCCAAACTCAAATAATTAAACGTAAGGAATTAATAAACCTACATCTTACAAGCCCTCAAATTCACCAGTCAATTAAATAGGAACCTTGCCGAACCCCTTAACACCAAAAGGATTATCGCCAACCTCCCTGCGACAGAAACCTTCAAACACATTGCCCCCAAATTTCTCAACACATCTAGTTTTAGTAACCAAACCAAGGAAGGACCGGCTTTACACGCGAGCTTACTATAGACACGACTACTGGCTTTTTTCCTCCAAACCCAGCCAAAAGCAACTATCCTACCTATCAATACCAATAATAGTTTTCATTTTTTTCCTCAACTAGGTAGGAAAGGTTCCTACGACCAGTATATTACTCTTCCCCCTCGGCGTATCCCTATAAAAGATACGGATTATACGGCAATTACCACATTTGTTAAGATATAGGAAAAAAAGGAAGAGTATAACGGTAAGCCATATAACCTTCTCGACGTCAAGTTATATACATTTTTAAGAATTAACAGTTAGATAAAAATTAAATTACTAGGTTTTTACTCGCTATTTCCCAATATAGTCACCGGCCAAGCCGAAAATTGATACCTCCGATACCCAACGAATTACTCCTTTTTCCGGAAAATCTATAATAGAATAAAGGACTACTTCGAATACAATATTAATCTAACCTAATATTACACAAATTAAAACATTATTAAGTAATCTTACATATTAAATTACAAGCAAAAGTCAAAAAGTAAAATAACCCTTTTAAATTAAATGATTAAAAGACTAATACTTTGTTCATAAATAATAAGAAACGTAAACGATGGCGAAAGCACTCTACACCAATAAGTCCGGTAAACAGTTACGGGTTATGAAAAGTTCGAACACGCCTTATAATACTTTAATACCACCTGTAAAGTGTTTTTTAGCCAAGTATGTTCTTTGTTAGCTACCGTAACTACTCGAGTTTCCAGCTCGAGTAATATGTATCCTTAAACTCCGGAATTTAGTAATGAAAAAAAAAAACCCTCCAAATTCGTATTACATTAATCGCCGGTACTAAAGGCCCGGTTAATACGGTTAATAGAAGGTCCGGACTTCTACTTACGAAGGAGAGTATTTCTCTTCCTCAAAGTCTTTAAGTTGGTTAAGCAAATTTAATTTAAACGCTAAGATATATTAGATTTACGGCAAATAAATCTACTAGTTAATACGCTACACTACCGCCGAATGTAACGAAAAGCAAGTGATATACAATACATAATACTTCTTTTCATTTAAATAGGACTATATAGTGCAAGTTACACAATTTAAAGGAAGTGAGATTAAAATGAAGGAAATTAAGCTGAAGGTTATTGAATAATACAAAGATACTAGTATTAGTACCGGTACTATCTTGGAAGGAAAGCAATAATTAGCTGACCACGCCTTTCTATACCGCCTTATAGGTAAAAACCCCTATCGTCGCCACGACGATAAAGACCCTAGCCTTATACAACTCTTTACCATTTAAAATCGCTACGCGAAGTAAATCTTTTAAGAGATTATGCCGGACATGGAGATAACACGGTATTTAATAGGAGGCTATTCGCAATAAATCGCGTTACGAAGGGATATTAATAATGTTACGAAACTTAACCACGCGAATGTTAATAAGGCAAAGGTTAACTTAAGCCTTAAAAAAGGCTATCTTTACTGAAATCGACTACGGTTAAAATTGTGATTAACCCTATTATTTTTCACATCCTAAATTCTCCTACCCCTTCCCTCATTAACCTAAAAGACATAAAAAGCCTTGATATCAACTTTAATATTAAAAATAATAAATTAATATAAGTTAAAGCTAGTAAAAGGTTTTCACTTTATTTTAAATATTGGTATCTTTAATTCCATATTTAAAAACCAAATGCAATAGTATTAAACTTAAAGAAGGCAAAACTTCGTTTACTATATCGTAGGTTTAACTACCTAACAATTGACAGGCTTTAAAAGGTCTTAAAAGCAGCTAGCTATGAAAATGTGGATTTATCAACACTAAAGGCTATTAAACGGCTTTACTACCACTGCTAAATTTATTCTCAAACCACCTTGAAGTTTAAGTTCACGTTAAAGTAAAATCAAAACTTTAACTCAAAAGTTTTCGTAAACATATTTTACTTAAATGGTAAGTTAGTATTATACGTTATGAACTCCGTTATGGTATTTTACGACGTGAAATTCTTTAAAACCATTACGGCAAAGGAAACATGAGAGACATTACGTACTTTGTAAATTAACACGTACCTTAGCCTACTAAACGTACTAGTTTACGATGCTAGTACCACCTTTATTACAATAAAGTTTCAAGATAATATAAAGTTAATGGGAATTTAGTGTAAATAGGTCTCCGTTAAAGTTTATTAAGGTATTGATTAAGTCTAAAAGGCACACGCCCTTTTACGGAAGGCCTACAATATCCTTATACTGAAAATCAGAAACTTTATAAGTTCAAAGGCACGGCTTTAAATAGCGGTAAAAGGTTTTAACGATAATATTAGCTCTAATGGACTTGTACCAACTTTACTGGTATTTGGGGTTTACCTACGTATAACAGCTAAGTCGTTACCCTAGTTAAGCACCTAAAAACGTGTCATAGCATATAGAAAAACCCTCAAGGAACTGAAAAAAAGAATCGATACGCCGCCAAGTCAATAATTCCATTAATACCAAAAACGGACCTTTAATAACAAACGTACTTTTACTCCCCCTTTAAAGTAAAGTCCTTACATAATGTGAGCCAGACAAATAGGATGGGCTATATAAAGTCTTAAATATTAAAAACGTAAATGTGATAGTTAAAACTACTAACAACAACGTAACTTTTCGATTAATATAGGTTAAGCCGTACTGAAAACCTTTCGGATACTTTAAGTTTAATGAAAATCCTAACGTCGATAATCTCTTAGCCGAAAGAATTAGTTAATATAACCTTTCTGAGCCGATTATTAATAAGCTAATAAAACTTTGGAGGCGTAAACGACTACCTAAAAGAAGGATACACACTAAATACAATGATAATGATGGGCACTATAAGCTCGAAAGGGTATATATAATGGCGTGGGTATTTTAAAAAGAAAAGTTTAACGGAAAACTTATCCTTTAGTTACTTTTCGAAAGCATTATTGATATATTAGGTAAGCCCTTTAAGGAAAGTAATGAAGTGGAAATTAACGGCTTTTTATTACGTGGGGTCATACAATTTGTACCGTTAACGTAATTTAAAGGCTAAGACGTCACTACTTTTAAGTTAAAGATAATTTACGAGGTTAAGGGTAAAACCACGGACCGGCCGTACAAAAAGTCACGGCTAATCGCTTAAGGATACGGTAATAAAAGTAAGGATTAAATCATCACTTAATCGATTACAATTCAAAAAATCCGCCAACGTTTAATCGTCGCTATTATTACCAATTTGACTACTATCGTAAAAGGTTATTTTGCACTTAATAGTCGGAATATTAAGTAAATGTATGCGCAGTTTACCACCGATCTTTAGCGGATTATACTATTAAAACTGTTAAAAAAACTAAGGGACAGATTTCCGGCTAGTACGATAATACGCTGTATTAAGCCTTTATACAGATTAGTCGAAGCAGGCGTCCACTGGTTTATAACGTACCAAATATACTTTTAAAAAAGCTAAACATAAAAACTTTAGCCTTTAGCCCATGCTTATTAATTATACAGGGTCAAGACTTTAGCATAGTAGGTATGTAAATTAACGATACCTTTTTCCTCAGCAATATTAGGTTTATAGTGGCGAAACAACATGCTATCGAAAAATCAAGCCTCTAAAAGTATAAGATAATCAAAACGTTGGTTAAAGAAATATAACTTAACTTCAATAGATCGTTAATCCGAATTTATAGTGTTGAGGCTGAAAAAGGTACTTATATTAACCTACACTAAAGAGAGTAAGCCACGATTTTAACGATTATCGATAACGCCGACGAGGAAAAATTACAAATATACCTGAAATAAAGGGCCCGTACGGCTTACACTGCTACGTTATTCCAACCGGAGGTATCGTACAACCTTTTCATTACAATACAAATATAAGAACCATAAGACGAAAACTTGAATAAATTAAATGAGCGGATTCAATGGCAAATAGATAATATGGAAAAAGAAATTAATATGGTTTTTTTTTAAATTTAATGAAGGCGAAGCTAATAATCTTCGCAGATGGATTATTTACCAACAATATTGACCTTATATCGCAAATCGGCTTACTAATAATCTTTATTAATGAAAATAAATAGAAAGGGTAATTCACAATTACCGGTAACTTTATATATTAGACATCTGTTAAATTTAAACGCGTAATCCGTAGTATATTAGCTTTTGAAGTTTACGGTATAATTATAGGCTTTAATATAGGTATAATGACTAACGGCACATTAAGAATTATAACCAAATAATTGGGACTACCACTGATACCTTTAGTTATGTATACCTATTCCCGAAAATATTACGAATACCTATTAAAACTAGGCACGACCAATGAAAAACGCATAATAATAGACGTAATAGCGTTAAGGGAGGTAAACGAAGCCCAAAAAATCGATTAGTTCAGGTAAATTTACAGAAAACAAAATCCTACCGATGCTATAACTAAGGTCACGCCTAATAGCGCTCTAAAAAGGTTTGTAAACAGCAATACGCTAACTATACGAATCTAAGGATACGTGAACCGCCCGGTACGTGACATCGAGGAATAGGGTTGCCTTGGTAAACCGGAAGACCGTTAGGGAAATAATGACGATGGTAAAGGTAAAAATATTAGTAGTTTGAACTACTGGCAAAAATTACGCAAGTGGTGGTAAATCTGATTTGATTTACGTAGGTCTATGGCGAAAGATCCGTATACGGGACTTGAGAAACGGAGGTCTCGGAAGGGTGGAGCAAAAGGGCCAAAATAGGCCGTAATTAAGGTTGTTTTCAGTATAGATTAATCGGAATTAACAGGGGTTTTGCTTGTAGATTAAGGAGGGATTTCAAAGGTTGCCACCAATTAATGGAAAGCCATGCTAGCGTACAAGCAAAAAAACAAAAAGCCATCAGTATTGAAATAGTATTACATGAAATATAGTAAATCAACTTTACTTTAAATAAAGTTAACTGTATTACAAGTGTATTACTTTGTACGGACTTACTATATTGAGTATAAGTTGAGTGCAGTACGCTATACTTCACTCTAGGGTATGGTCAAGCAATTGGCCATACAAATTACAGTGCAAACCAGATAGCGGTCTGCCAAACCTAAAACAATACATCCACCATCTACCTACTTTAATACTACTTTTAATTCGAAGACCAATAGAATCGACAACGTTGCAACGTCCAAGGCCTACCAACACGTAATATATATAAATACCCGGAATTTTTAAAATTCAAAAAGATCTTATACATATGGTTTTATTATATCTATTGATTTGAGAGATTTGTAGATCGTTTAAGCTATAGAGTTTACACACTTAAGAAAGCGAGATGATAAATTATATAAAAATCGCACCGCTTTTCGTCGCACCGATCGTGAGATTCATTCGTATCCGAAATTCAAAACCGCTAATAATATAACGTAATATTCCTATAATAGTATTTTATCGTTAAAACCAGATAAAGTAAAGGCTAGGAGAATGGTGGTAAAGGTGAAAACGGATTTAAATATCGAAATTTATAGTATTTCAGTTTTAGTTTAATCGAATACATAAAATATTAGCTTTTATATTAAAAGGATAACTTATCCTCGTTTTAATTATATAGTTTAATTTTCATCGTTTTCAAACTCATTTTATAGAAAAATATAATAATATTAGCGGAGGGTTAGTTATCATCATTAAAATTTGTATGAAACCTAACGCTCATATTTATGAGTTTATCGGTGATTCTTTTTCATTAATATCTATATACCTTAAATACCATCTCACCGCAATTAGATTTGAATAAAACTCTATTTTAATGCTAAATTTTTCAAATCCTATGAAAATAAGTTAATTCAATCGATTGTTAAGCCTTATATTATAAAGGTATCATTAACGCATACTATAATATTGAGCATTATAATACGACTAACTCCTTTTAAACCTCGAAACGTATCGATAGCCTCCACGTCTAACATGTAAACAGTAAAATAAAGGCTACCGAACCCCTCTATAATTAAGCAGCCGTTACGTTAAGTTATATATCCGTACTTGATATATCGTTTTCCGTCGAATAGTTATTCAAATCCATCAATAAATATTATAATATATTCTTTTTTGATGTTAAAATATCAGCCTTCAATCGCTACAATAAAAACGTGATTTATTAACCTATTTATAAAAAATTTGAAGGAACATCAAAAAATCGTCGAGCTTGTAATAAAAACCGAGAAAAATTGGTAAATTTTTCGTTTACTTTAAATAAACATAATTAAAATTTAGCCGTTAAATACAGAAGATTTAGTAAAAATAATTCCTGAAATTAGCATAAGTATCTCAAGCTATTAAATTTATTTAGAGACGTATAAAGCGCCGGAAAACAATTATAATACAATAAATTCAACATTCATCTACTTATAAAGCGATAAGCCGTTAAAATGTTGCTTTC
This sequence comes from Anisogramma anomala, assembly GCA_038502455.1. NCBI lineage: Eukaryota > Fungi > Ascomycota > Sordariomycetes > Diaporthales > Gnomoniaceae > Anisogramma > Anisogramma anomala. The sequence goes on from JASMMZ010000001.1 coordinate 14,317,087, forward strand.
GGTAATAAAACAGTAGCCAATGACGTAATACGTTATATATAGTGGTTTCTGACATTAATGGTTTTCAAACGGTACACGAAATGAAAATTTCATTAATCAAAAGTAACTTTACCTAGACGTAACTTTAAATCTCTAAAGATGACAAAGTTAGGCGAAGTCCTATATAATAGGGCAACCGCCTTTGCCATAACGTTTAGCGAAACCATAATTTATTCTTCGAAACCCCTTTATTTATATTCGTCATACTAACTCTAGACGTAATAAATAAATATAGATGCGACTGCAGCGGCAACAAATATACGTGTGAGGTACGACGGAGGCCCATACCTTGTACGTAAAAGTCCCTGATAATAATGAGAAACTTTTAACGCCCTTATTACACGTTATTTAATATATACCCCTCCTAATAAGATTTCGTCAAACTGAAACTCAAACCAACATATATTAGGGAACTTAATATTTAAAAAACGGATTCAAAACCAGATAAATCGGCTTTACTAATATCAAAACTTTAATGTCACTACGTTTCGTAAGTTTAATAGAACTTTAACACCTAGTAATATGTAAAAGTTCAGATTTTTTCGCGGAAGAAATAGGTCTGTTATTAATCGCCTACAGGTTTTCTTCCTATAAATTAATTTCAAATCCAGTAACTTGTAGCTTTAAAATATCCGAGGTCAGTAGAAAAAGTATTTTGTCGACGTAGCTAAAAATTGCGGCCGAAATAAAGTTCCGCAACATTTCACAAATAAATTATTAAAAAACCCGGGAAAGGTTAAAACTTTATTAAATACCATAATCGAAACTAAAAAAACTCTATAATTACCGTTCAATATCAAACTATTATTATTCTGCCTATTAAAAAACCTACAACAAGAGTAGATAAGCTTTGAAGAAACCTTTACTGATTTTTTTTAAAATTATGCGGTTGTAAAGTAAGGCATCGAATGTGCCCTATATATTACGTAACAGTATTGATACAACTTTGCCTTCAGTTAGAGCGGAATAGATATTGTAAGTAAAAGATGAAACGAGGTTTGAAGTAAATCGCTTAGGCTTCTCTCCCCTGTGTTAAGAGCTAACGAGGCTTTAGGTGATAATCGACTAGGATATTCTCCGGGCCAAGATACGCTTTATTCTCTTGAAATACACCGGAATCAAAGTGATAGGCCTCCACAAACGTGGTTGTGATAAGTTCCGGTCGCCTAATATCGATATCATAGACACCTTCAATTGTTTCCATACCTATGATTCATCGTAATTTGAAAACCAGTTCATGATTCATCATTTGATAATAGATTATAAGAATGGATAAAAGTGTTTCATTTTTAAATTCATAGGGTTTTTTCCATCAACGTCAGTTAGTAATTGTCGGTAGGGTCCAAATACTTGTTCACGTGAATAGGTAAGTAGAAAAGTAATCAGAAAGATTGATATTTTAGTATAAAAGTAAGATGATCAGAAGAATCATCCAGAGGTGCACGCCACAGGTGAGGGATTATAGGCCCTTCAATTAGAGCGTATCACTCTGGAATACCTCTTCTAGAACTTTCCATGCATTGCCGTCAGTTTGGAATAGCTATTCCAGACCGCTCCATACATAATGCACTTTGCGTCTTGTAAGAGTGCAATTTGTAGCGTGACAAGTTACCGTAAACTTTGCAGGAATGCATCCTGTAATACAGTGCACTGCTACTTGGCCTATATATACTATTTATAAGTGTATATAGTAATATCTACGCAGGAAATCTTTTTTCTCCTTCCTTATATAGCGCCTTATAATAATAGTGTAATTATAAAGATCCAAATTAGTAATTTTTATAATGATAGTGTTGTTTCCGTATTGATTTGTAAAAAGATCCAAATTAACAGTTTCTGTAGTAATAGTGTTTTTGTTATATTAATGACAAAAAGTCTAAATTAATAAGTTCGGCTAGGATTAACAAAGTTTGGCCGCGGTAGTGATTATAATTCGGCTAAAATTAGTAATATTTAGTCGTGATAGTAATTATAGTTCGGCTTTGGTTGATATAGCTAATTCGTAGCAATATGGTTAGTAATAGCGTTTTTTGTGATTTATAATAGGTATAATTATATAGGGATAATTGCGTAAGGGTAATTACGTAATTACGTATCGGGTCAATATAAAAAGATATATTGATATCGGTTTAGGTAAAACTGTAAAGGGACTAAGGCCGGAGCTGTCGCTCAAGGTAGTCGGATTCTGTCCATAAACCTCGATAAAGAAGAAGGAAGGAGAAGTCCCTACTAGGGATCGGCTATGGAGCTAAAATGGTGCAACCCTCTCCCTAGTTATGTGACGTGTGGAAACGTGTCCCCAAGCGGCTTCCTCCGTGCTTTAAAGCATCGCAGGAGTGTGTAGAGTTACCAGGGTTGGATCTCTAGTAATATTAGCCAAGAACCAGCCTTTAACATCACCCCTCAAGATAACCCCCCCCCTTTTTTCCCCTTCTCTGTTTTTTATTTATTATGTCGATGTGTATAACGCCATAAGTATAAGGATGATAAACAAGGCTTTCAAAATGTTACGTTTCCATGTAAAAGATACTAGGCAAAACGTTATATAAAAGGTGCTCCAACGCTTTCCTCCCTTATAAATATTCTTTAAACTCCCAGTTTCGAAAACAAAACTTCCATCGCTTTTTAACCTTTAACTTTTTCGTATATTATTAGTACCATGAGTCTTTAATATAGTATTTTTCTTACAATATTAGTAATTTTAGTTTTACCGTCTTTATTTTAACCTTATTACCCCTTCATATCGTTACAATAAATTTCAAATTCATTGTTAAAGTGGATAAAGGTTTTAAAAATATGGGTAATATATTTTGAAATTACCTAGTCCTTATTAACGAATATAAAGTTCTTTATCTTACGGGTTATCGATATATACTTCGATGGGACTCGAAAATAGACATATTTAAAATATGTTTACAAAAAGGAGTATAACCCTAAAAAAAATCCTGTGAAAAAACTAGAGGTAAGTGGTTTTAATAGCTATGAGAGAATTACTAATAAGCGGATAAATACTGGCGTCCAGTGCTGCTTTTAATTTGTTAGGGTTACAGGTTGTCATTATGGTTATATTTACACGTTACTAAATTTCAATCCCGATATAAATAAAGTTATCAAAGAGTTGTCCAAGACGTACCTGACGTTCGACTTTTAGGACCGGTATAAATATATGTTTTATAAGCCGCTTTATAGGTGTTAACGAGCGGTTAAAAAGCGTATAAACTTAGGTAATCGCCGTAAAAAAGGCTATAAGAGTACATCGCGTTACGTAATGTAAATTTAATACCCGAGGTGGGGCGGGTTTCGTTCCCGTCACTTTTGTACGGTTTAAGGGCTTACAAGCCGTATAACTAATAAATAAGGAATGTAATACTTAAGTAAATTTCTTATAGCCAGGTAAAAACGTGAAAAGAATTATTAATAAATAGTTAAGGAACGTTACCAACAACGATATAAAAGCTTATCAAGGTTTCAAAACATATTAATATTAAGTTAGGTCGTATAAATACCAAATTAAGCTAACTTATTAAAATGGGTAAGAAAATACTAGGTAAGGACTTAAATTGGGATTTCGAAAGATATACTTAAATAGGCCCAGTGGTAGTCGTTAGTTTTTCGTTTTAATTAATATTAATACGTTTATTTAACACCCGTTCATTGGCGGTTTATACGTTATTCCATTTTATAAAATGAATTACAAAATCATACCCATTTATAGGCTAAGAGTAAAGGCTTATCTTTATATTTAGCTAATTTATAACGCGATTAGAAGGTATCGAGTCCCACGTTATTAGAAAAATTTAAAAACAGCTTTTATGTTAGGTATATATAACCCACTTACTTAATTAAAACCTGCCGTTTCGATTAGTTATAAAGTAGGATACGTCCAACTAATGGTTTATTATAAGCTCTTGATATACTTTTAATTTGATATTTCGGTTTTACCTTATTATCGTCGTTTTTAGTAACTATAATATACGATTAAAAGTTTCGAATTAATTAGCTTCAAAGCGGATCCGAAACGATTCGAACGAGTTAATATATATTATATCGAAGATACTTTCAGCTCGGTATATGAAGTTTAATAATGTAGGAATCGATTGTACGTGTTATTCGATACTTATCGTAAAATTAACTTATCTTTTTTAAGAATTCGTTTAGTTTATAGTTTTTAAGGAAAAGTTAAACGTTATAGCGGACTCAAAAACGGTTCAAAAGAGAATGTCGTTTATTAAAATCTTCTTTTATATGTTATTACGTAACCGTTATTACGGGTTACACAAATTTTATAATTTCGCGAATCTATTAAATAAAGTATTTAGCCTTTACTTATAATATCGTAATCGAAACAAAAAAATGTTATATCAGTTATATGAAATTAACGTAATAATTATATACTATAAAAATGGGTTCACAACGATAATAGTCGTATCTTTATTATTTAGGTTTAGTTGATGACCGAGTAATAAACAGCTTTAGTTAAATTACGCATAAAAGACGAATAAACGTAAATACGTAAAGATTTTTTAATTTACGCGTTCGGTTACGTCGTCGTTTTTAGGGTAAAAAATAATATTTCAACGTTACTTTACCTTAATTAGGTTGTAAAATCGTTTTTAAAACTTATTAGTTCAATTTGAATTACAGTCGTGAGTAAAAGTACGCAAAAAATTATAAAATTGTTAATAACAATTTAAAAAACGCTTTATATAAGCTTCGGCGTTTATAGTAATTATAACCTTAAGAGTAACGATTTTACTTAAGCGGTTTGCAATGATTATAAAGTAATGTAGGTAATTATTGTATTCCTAGAGTAAATTAATTATAAAGTTGACAGAAAATTCGTTTTAAAGTCGTTCGTAAATTAAAACGGATTTGAAAAACTATTTTTGATGGTATCTTCAATAGGTTATACAGTTATAAACGTCGTAGTTATAGTAAAAGCGGTGGACTGTACGATTGAAGCCTGATAAAAAATACGTTTTAGAAAAAAAAATGATAATAACGTTGCGACTTAGGTAGCTGGTAAAAAGTAAATCGTAGGTAATTCAAATGAACGCGATAGTAAACGGTTTGTAAACAATTACCCAAATATTGTCGCGAAATCGCAAAACTTTAACGTCGTTTTCCGAATATTTTGAAATTAAAATTTTAAACGTATGGTCGTCGTCGGTACGAATATCCATTAAAAAATATCGGTCACTTATACGTACCGTATATATTAATCGGAGGTAGGTGATATCGTGTGTAATAACGGTATTTTTATAGTTTTAAAGATCCACGTTAGTAAAAGGTATACGGTTTTTCGAAATTAATTCGCCGACTATAATTAACCAGAAAACGTACATACGCGAAAACGATTCGGAAACACATTATTCAAAGTGTAATAATGAAAGTTTTCGGCCTAAATAACGTAGATTTGAAAGGCCTTCAACTATTTTGGTTTCGTCATAATAACGTATCGGATCGCGTATAATTTGGTACTTTATTATATATTAATCGAAAGAGGAATTAATAAAGGCGTTTAAATTAGAAAACTTGTCGTTCATAAAGCCGTCGTATAGTTATAAAGTATTTTAAGTTTTTATAATCCGTCAAAATCATAAACGCGCGCTCTATACTCCGGAGATTCGCATTCTATACTTTCAAACAGCTTATAATTCCGAGTAGTTTTTCATTGTGGATTTTATAATTATATTTAACGGGAGATACGAGACGGGAGTAGTACGCTTTTAGGCGTAGGTTACCGTAATCGTCGCGTTAGAAAAGGGAGCCTTTTAAGACCCAATTAAAATAGTTGACTTTAAAAAAAGTGTTGTAATTAGGATCCTATTAAACGAGTATTAATTCGGAAGAAAATTTAAGCCTAAGCTATTCGAAAATAGCCTTTTCCTTTGGCCCTTAACGAAATAAAGTGCCTTTATAGGTTAGCTGAAAGTAATAATCCAATAATCGTCGAATAGTCGCGATTGAAATAACGGTAAAAAATTGGGAAATTAAAAAAAAGTACTTATAAAATCATTGTAAAAGTCGTCTATTTCCGGATAACGTGTAAAGTTTCTAGGTCTATACGTATACCGACGTAAATTTCGATAACGAATCTTAAGTATTTAAGTTTTTTAAATACCGAATTCGTATTTAAAAATATTTAAATTAAGTCTCACGGTATAAATGCATTAACAATTTATTCAACTTGAATTATATAGTTATCAAAAATACGGTTAAAATGAATAATGATATTGTCGAGGTAAAAGAAGTAGAAAATATTAAGGAAAAGGCGTAAAGAATTTGGAATACACCGTTAAAAGGTAGTAGAGATGTTAAAAAGCTGAAAAAGGTAATAAATTACTCGAAAAGTCCGAAACGTATACGAAATACAATTTTTCATTCATTTCCCTTTTTACTACGGAGCTTGTAAAAAGCGATTTTAACATTTGATTTCATAAACCACTTAACTTACGAAATATTCATCAACGTTTTTTTATAAGAAAAAACGGGTAACGATTTGCCTTCGTAATAATATTGAATCGACGGTAGTTAATACAAAATTGTAACCTTTTTTAGGATTTTTTTACGAAAAGTATTAGGGCGCCAGCCGTAAAACAGTTTATTCGAATATAACCTTAATTAAGTAACTGGGTTAATGTATTATGTAATATAAGGAGATTTTTACGCGATATACCATATAAAAAACCTTAAGGTAATTTTAAAGTTAACCCTGGTTATCGATACGAAAGGCGATTTCGCAATTCGCTTTAAAGTAATAAAAGTATAGTTTGTCGTTAAGGGTTTTATCGAATAAAGGATAGAATTCCTAAAAGTGAACGGGAAGTTTATCATAAATGGAGACGCGTGGTTTTGAGGCGAATACTTTGTTGATATTTTCGAGGGGGACGGCGGCGAGCTATGTAATAACGGGTCGGTCCCTACGTGCTTATCGTAGGATAACGTGGAATATAGCGGCGCCAACCCTTTTCGGCACTTTTGAAATGGGCGTAAACCCCCGTTCCTAAACGCGGTAGTTACCAACTCGTCCTCAAATAGTATATATTTCGTAACATTGTAAATCAACTTATTAATATTTTATCTAAGGTTTATTCAAAATAACGTCATATTATAAAAAAGGAACGATATAAACTTATATCCGAGAACGGTATTTATTAAAATAGACATTTAAAATTTTTATAAAGGAAAAAAGTCGTAACAGAAAATCAGGCGCGTAATATATAGCTTCATTAAGTTATCATAAAGGAATTGAATATTGTAGTAACTTTAAGCTGTTAGTAAACTGCTCACTCGCAGCGTTATAATATTTGTAACGGATATTAATAAAAACGTCAATAAAACAAATAGAATTACAAAGTAAATTTATTATAAACGGGGAGTTAGTTAAAAATTCGGACGGAATTATCAAATCGAATCAACGTCCGAGTAATTCCTATACGCAACTATATATAAAAGTTACGCTTTTCTCTTTTTGAAGTTAATAAGGTTTTAAGCCGAAGTAAAATGGAATTTTATAACGGCTTTAACGTTAAAGCCGCTTAGGCGTTACGTTGGGTCTCATAAGAAAGTACGGATACGGTAACTGTGCGAGTCGTAATATAAGTATAGCTCGAGGTCTTTACGACAGGAAAGTTTCACGTAATTAACTTAATCCGCGTATCGTTTAGGAATGACTCGAAAAGCGTTTACTTTAGTTATAATAATATCGCCCTAATTATCCCAAGCGGGTACGTCGCCACCGTTTTTTATATTACAGAAATCGTCCCCGAAAGCAATAGTATTAGTATCGCCGTAACAAATACGGAGATTATAAGAGCGCTCGTTAATAAGTTAAACGCGGGCAACCTAATTATTGTAATCCGCCGGTATATAGAAGGGAATTAACGTATTAGTAAATGTATTATTAATGATTCCCTTTAAAATAGAGAGTTTGGTGGCGAATTCCCAGGCTATACCATTAACTTTCGCGAACAAGGCTTTTTAAATGTTTAAAAAAACGTAAAATCGTTTATAAACTCTTTATTTCATACCTATAAACCTATTAATAGCTATTTTAGCCGCGTTAAAATCGTAATGATAAACGCGAAGTATAGCTATAAAGGAGTCGAGGTCGTTAGTGCTGCCGTCGCCTCCGCGAATATAATGAATTTTTATAATAATTTTTGCGGGGCATTTTAATCATTGGAAAATAATTTAAAAGTATTCTTTTATATTGATAAATTTCCGGTTTCGACGTAATCTACGTATTATTATAACTTTTCATACCGGAAATCGTAATTTGATATCGGGAAATTTATGCGGATAGTTAAAATGTTTACGTTTAATTCGTTAACGCCTATAGAAAGAGCCGTTAATATCGTAGTCAGAGTTAAAGAAATTTAAATCTTAGTTATTTTAGGAGTTAACGCGGTTTATGGTAAAAAACGATCTAATGATAAGGTCGTTTGTAACATATATAGAGAAACCCTTGTAAAAGGGTAGTTAATACGAGGATGCAAACGTATCAGTAACTTCGAATTACCGGATTATATTCTTTAAAGCGTTCAACGTATCTGTTTTCCGTTGTTTTAGGTGTAAAACGTAGTTACAAGAGATTTAGTCTCGTTTGATAAGTTTTACACGTGAAACGTTGGTAAAACTTTTATATTAAACCGTAAAGTAATCGTATTGAACCGTTAAAACTCTTGAAAACTACTCCCTTAAGCGCTCGTCAAGGAATTACTTTAGGACTTAAAGGTTTAGATTCGATAAGTAGAAGACTGAAAATATAACCCTAAGTTATGAACGTTAAAAAGTAACTAAAATACTGTCGGGAAGAAATAGAGGTTTATATGTAAAGGGATCAAAGTCGAAGCTATCAATTTAGGTGGTCGGATTCTATTTATAAACCTCGATAAAGAAAAAGGAAGGAAAAGTCACTGCTAGGGAGCGGCTATAGAGTTAAGATGGTGTAACCTTTTCCCCAGTCATGTGACGTGTAGAAGCGTATCCCCAAGCGGCTTCCTCCCATTACCCCACCTAACCTTACCGCCGCCACTTCGTTTCCTTTCGCCGTCGCCGCTACCTTCCTAAGCCCTGCCGCCGCCGCCGCCTCACGTCTTTTCGCCGCCACCGCTACTATCCAACCCTGTCCCTCCTCTCCCCCCCCCTTTCCCAGCTCATAAAGGAAGAAGTAGGGAGCTTTTAAGGTTATAGATCTTACCATTTCCCTATGGGTAAAAACCCCATTACCTGTAAAGACCCTTTTACGACGTAAGTATAACTAGGCATAACTGCGCTAAGGTTTGTATATTTCAAATTTAATTGTTTGTAAACCTTCAACCTTATTTTCCTTAAATAAGAAGCACGAGGCGGATTTGTTTCGCTGTCTCGAACTCCGTATCGTTAAGGTATACCGCGAGACCTTTCTAACTCGTAAATCGTTAAAGCGGCGTACCCGGGTCCGTATTTTCTGGTCGCTAATAAATACGCCTTATGTATTGTATATCGCGTCCGCGGCCGCAGGTAAATCTGTTAACTATTATTACAAAAGAGAAGGTCGTTCGGCCCGCTACTACCGCTACGAATGGACTAGCAGCAAGTATATCTCCGTTCCGGTAATTTTAGGGTCCTCGACCGAAGCCGTATTACGTACCCACTAGCTTTATGATAAATTGACCGAACTTTTCAAAAAAAATCTCCCGCAGAAATATAATGTTCGGAGCGTTCTGAGAAACAATCGAGGTCGTAAATAATTAAAATAAACCAATACTAATTAGTAATAAGCGCTTACCGGCGGTTTAAAAAGTCGGCGGCTACTGTTTCCGCTTAGAAATAGGGCTTACGTATATACTGTGTAGGTAAGTTTCACAACGTTATCGTACGTTGCCATAAGGAAGTTAATACCCCCCATATGCCTTTGCCTAATGGTATACGACATTAGGCGCAGAGCCACATCCTTGTTATCATTGATAACGTCGATAGCGATAATAACGATAACGCTAATACAAAGGGAGAAAGCAACAGAGGGGATAGTAGTAATGCAACAGCGTTACCTTTTCCCTTTAACAGTAAATAAATGTCATTCGGACCAGGTCGGCATACCTGACTATAGTATAATACGCTACATAATAATATTATGACTCTTTATCAAACAATTTTTTATAAATAACATAAAATATACCAAAAAAAGAGGTAATATGTTAAAATGAATGCGATATCGTAAATTAAAATAGAAGACAAAGAATAGTAAAAGATTTGTTAATATAGAAGTTTATAAGGCAAATTGTAATAATATAAAGGGACGGAATGAAATGGTAAAATAAAATGGAGAAAAAAACGAATGGGAAATCCTATTGAGTCGATGTGTATAAAATACAGTATAATAAAGTATTAGGAGCGGTTGGAAATGGTAAGGTGAAATAGAATTACAAATTGTTATCGGTGTAAATAGCGGAAATCGGATTGCTTTAAATTGGCGAAAGTAGTGCAATAGCCTATTATAGTCATGAAACCTTTTTAACTACACTGATAAACAACGTATTTATCTATATAAGCGTTATCAATCCTCCGTTTGGGGTAGCCTTGGTTATCGCGTCCGTTAGGTTAGATTTTCTATTAATTTACCTTATTTCCTAGATTTTGCGGCGTTTATATGACTCGCACAATGCTATAATGTCAATTATTAGTCGTTTTTTATTCGTAGTTCCCAGCTTAACCAAACATTTATAAAGAGAAAAGGAGTTAGTGTATGCAAAAAAAGAAAAGTGTGTAAACCAAGGTTGGAAATGATTATTCAGACCGTTATTATTATGGTAATGCCCGAATCGAAACCTCTAACCATGTTATAGATTTTTAAAACTAAGACTTTCCTTGTAACCTTTTTACACTTAGTAAATCTCTAATAGATAATGTTTTTACGAAGCGTAAAGTCTTTTCGGGCCTGTATTTCATTGTCGAGGATTAGAACGAAGCTTATTGATAAATTATAGTTGCTGTTATTAGCGAAGAAACCGTTAGTAAAAATAAACAGTTTTATAATACGTATATTTAGCGATACAAATTGCAAACCGCGTTTTTTATTGTGTATTTACTATTGAAAACGTTTGTTAAGCGTCCTATACACATTGTCCGTCAGGGAGGTTTAGTATTACGCAGTGACCGAAAAACTAAGTACCGTTTTTAATCATATTATAAAAGTAACCTAAGCGTCACATATACGTTGACATTTATATTCGTCGGTCCGTTTTACGTTATCTAAAATGATAAGAGCAACTTTGTTTAGCTACCCCTTTTGTAAATGGCCTAAAACGCCGTTGCGAAGGGTAATGGTAACGCTATTAAAATCGATCATATGGTTTTCTGTCAGGTACATCTTGGGTTTCGCTTTTAAGCCGGCTTTTAAAAGTTTCCTATCGTTAAAAGCGGAAAATAAAACGTTGTATAACGTTAGTATATTGTTCGTTTACATATCTGTTAGTGTAAAGGTTTTCGAACGGGTTGTTGATACTAATAGGTATAGGTCGAAAATAAAGCTGGTTATCTCGAGCCCTTTTTCATAATATTTTTGGTAAATTTTATACTAGTACATACCGACTTTAACGAAGACGTAAATTGGTTTTATAATACGTAAAATTGTTTTTCATGGGTAATATTACCTAAGATTTTTTAGTATATCAACGTAAATTCGTCGTTTAAGTCACTCCTAAAATTGTGTGTATACTTGTATTATATTTCGAAGTTCGACATAAAGGTTATATAATTCTGTAAGTGAGGTCTCGAATATCAGAATTAGTCGTTGGTTAGCTCGTTATAATATAGGCGATTGTGTTATAATATTCTTTTTACCTTTGTTATTGTATCCTTTGATAATTAGGCGGGTCTTTTCGTAAGGTTTCTCGATTTATTTCTTAACCTCGTTAACGAAGCGAGTTGGAATTTTTTTATAAGTAACGTAAATAATCGGGTCGAATCGTTTAAAACAAAAAACGCCTTAATCGATTAAGGTTAAAATCTCTATTTAGGTAAATTATTCAAAGAGAGTATTTAGGTTAATAATGATACCTTCTTATTAAAGCTTTAGGCTAAGCTCACGGTTTACCATTTCTTTTTACGTAAAAAGGGAGGTGATAACAAAGTTTTAAGGGCGTTTTTTGTTTTCGAACCGAGGGGGCGCCTTTGGCGGCGAGGTTTTGGAAGGGTTGCTATAAACGAACCGTTGTTATTTAGAGTAGTCGGGTTAAAAACGTATTTCGGGGGTGGGGTTAAAGTTGGGATCGGTTTAAATTTATCGTTTTAATGGGTGTTTCGTTAGCGGTTTTGTTCGTCCTACAATTCCGGGCCGTTTTTTTTACCTCTCTTTTGTATTCGCGTATTATTATTTAACGAAACGAACTTATACCGTTTGGTAAATCAATAAGCATATTATAACCTTGAAACCCGTTAACCTTCTAAAGACCAGTTTATCCATCTTTGGTTTTCCAAATCAAAACTTTAAATTATAATAGTAAGTCTAAAATGCCAGCTTTACATGGACTATTCCTTGTTACCAACGCTTTAAATACATTGTTTTTCGCCCGTAGGGAACGAAATGCCGCTATGGCTTTCGCTACAGTATTGGCTCTTTACACTATGGGTAATAATGGTGCAAAGATTATGTGAATCCTCGGATGGGCACTAAAAATAAGGAGCGTAAGGATAAGCCTACTTGGGCTAAAAGTATTATTAATGGCGTTAACTATTATATAAGAGATAGATTCCTCAAAACTGGTACCCTTTAATTTCTTTAATAATACCGAATTTTTTTAAACGGTCCGTGGTACCGTTTACACTTTTCAATACCTTATGACGCTTTTACTGGAATTTGATTTTACTTGTTGACAGCTATCTGAGCTTTGGTACGTTATTCGGTAAATTCGATAGCCGTACTATCGTTGTATATAATTCAATCCGGGGGCCGTAAGTAAACTTTGAACTAATAATTAACCAAAAAGTCACAATAGTTTGTAGTGGAAACACTTTGTGTAAATTTAACGGCCTAAAATGATATTATCTCCTCGACAGCGCAGAGAAACGGTTGGCTGTTTAAATATATAATATTAAAAATTACTTAGTAGTTAATGTCTATATGGTCTTGAAAGCTGAACTTAAATCGTCATGAGGCTTGGAAGTGTAGTTGATACTTATAGTAAAACTTTTCGGTAGCTTAAGTACGTCTTTTCCTATATCCTCATAATCTGTGGCGTAAAGAAAATTTAATAGGCGTTTTACAACCAGGTATTAGAATCGTCGGTATAAAATCCGCAATTCCGGTTATATTAAGTAAATGACCTTAATTATGCGTGTTTTCGGGAAAAACAATAAGTAGTTGAACTTCAACCAGAATGGTACGGATATTCTATCTAAAGCGCGAACAAGTTGATTGGTCGTATTACAAACCTTAATTTCGAGTTTATTCATATTAGTTAATGAAAATAGAAATAGTATATCAAAGTTTACTACGTAAAACTTAACCGGTCGAAAACACGTATTTATAACGACTATTCCTAATAATAATGCTTTACTTTTACTAAATAATACCTTTCGGTATTCCCCTATTCAGTTTAGCTGAAATTTTGAAAACTTTACCGTAAACGCATCAAATTACCGTTTTCCGACCGTTAAGATTTCGACTATACTAAGATTAGGTATAATTCCTTGAAACCTATTTACGTATCTATTAGAAAACGTGAATTATAACACCATATGAGCGTCGAACACTTCTTTTGAGTAATTCGTGCCTATAATATATATAAAGGAGGCGTTTTGTAGGCCAGCGAAAATAGGTTAAGCGGTTTTATCGTTTCAAGTTAACGAATAGGTATTATTATCCTTAGGATCATCTTTTTCAGATATATTTTCGTAAGGGTAGGCGTTCAATCCGTTATTTATACTTTTACACTCCACTACGTATACTACAAAATCAGCTTTTATCCGATTTTTAAATATATAATCGGTTTTAAATTGTTGTTGAATTCGAATTTTCTCGTAAGTGAAATGGTTTGTAAACTAGAAGCCGACTTTGCCGTATACGATACACCACTTTTACAAACCCGTGGGGCTCTGTATACCTTTTCGTAAGTATTTTTATGGTCGCGGTACGTTTTTTCTATTTCCGAACGATCGTTCCTATCCCTTACTATTAGGGTTCCCTCCTTAATACCTGTATTTTAGGCTTTCGTTTTACCTTAGATAAAATTTGAATCTTCTATCTAAAACGTGGTAAATAATTTGGATGAAGTTTATTTTGGTAATTTAATCCTTGCCTTTGGTTTCATTATTCATAAATGCTAATCGGAGGCTCGTCTATCGGCGTATAAAGGTTTTAAGAGATATTTTAAGGCTTATATAAAAGGCCTTCAAATCCTTTTCCTGTTTGAGAAGTATAAGATCGAAATCCAAGTTTACGTCGCAAGATTTCGTTACTATCTAGATAAAAAGTTTATCACCCTCATATTCCGGTTTAAAGGCTACCTAACATTTCCGGAACTTAGCTAATGAAGCGATAAAAATATTCTAAAGGTTTTTATCGGTGGTTTCCTATTGGTTTTTTACGAATTTCCAAGTAATATCAGTCTAATCTTTATCGTAAATTTCGTAATTAATCTCCGTATCGAAATAGTATTTAAGACGGTTATAACACTTTTTAAATATATTTACTTACGTTCAGTGATATATATATTATTTGTTAACCTACCCGGATAACATACCGGTTAAACTAACATAAACTTGTAATGGTTTAATATTTAGTTTTTTATATATGTTAAGTATCGCGTGTATTTTATTGTTAAATACATCGTACGGCTTACCAATATAATTACTATCTCTATCCCAAAGCCTAATAACATTGGTCAACTTTATAAGGTCATTCCTATTAATATGAAATCGATTCGGTGGGAGGTCACGGTAGGGGTCGTGGTTGGCGGATATTGGTTCTCAAGGCACGTATTAGCGTTTTGCGCCACTCGTCGTTTCCTAAAGTGGGTTGTTCTTTATGTTTCGGCCGATCATCGTTTTCTGGAGCGGGTTGTTTTCTGTGTTTTGGCCGATCCCGCTATAGCCGAACGAGTTATTTCCAGTATTCGGGAAGTGGTTTGATGTTTGGTTTTGGTCTATAGTATATGCCGGTATAGGGGTATATTGTATTTATGTGGTAAATAAAGACTATGTTCGTTCTTCCTCAGAGCCTCTGTTTTTAACCTGGAATACAAGAACAGGACTAAGCTGTCCTACGCCCCGTCCCCGCCGTTTTTTCCGCTGTTTTTTGTATTTAGTTAGGTTACATCCTCTGATAAACTCCGTTTAGTATAAATTTTTATATTTCTAATTTGATAAGTTAGTAAGTTACGCTATTTCGAATAAGGCTTTTGTAAAGAGACCGTTCCTACCCCCTAGAGTATCAATACCTTTGATTCGTAATTAGATCCACAAAGCTTTTACTATAGTGAGATTTACTACTTGCCACATGTCTAATATCTAGCCCTATTCCTTTTTTAATAAAAGTTATCTAACAAATCATGTCATTGGACTTTTTCCTTCTAATTGCGAAATATAACAGCCAGGATATATATGTTGATTATGTAGGATTATAATTCCTCAACTGGCATGTCGATGATATTATCCCAAATACTCAGATGAATTTCGTGTACTATAGCCTTTTTAATTCCAATATATTCGACCAAAACATCGAACTAAACGTTGGCTTCCTCCAGTAAAATTCGTCTTGGGGCTTTAGCTATATTTTTGGGGCTATTGGAGATGGTGGTTTTCTTATGTACTTAATATGTTGGTGCGGCATAAGTTGGTGATTTCGCGCCGTAGTAAGTTATTAGGTATATTAAAACTTTAAAGTAGTTTATTTTAATACAAAGGAAATAAAATGATTAACGCAATCGAAGTAAGGCTACAAGCGCTTACTAATGCAAGTGAATTTCAAACGATACGTAAATGAGAAGTAATCATAAGCTAATTAAACTTCTTAAATTAGTTTTGTTAACGCTCAGTAACACTACGCTAGCCAAACAACTAGAAAGACTCAACCGTTACACAGTAATGAACTTAAAATACATGAGGCGAATGTAGGAAAGTGGATAAGGCAAAAGAAATATAGGTTTTAGAGAGGTGTGTTGTGTTGTGGCAGCTTTTAGTGAAGTAAGCGGTTTGGTTACTTTATGCGTAACTGTCCTTGCTGAAGTGGTCGGTTTGGCTGACGTATTCGTAACCGCTCTTAGATTAAACGATCGGTTTAAATGCTTTGCTCGTAACCGCTTCTGTTAAAGCGAATGGTATGGATTATCGAAATGGAACGGATCCTAACAAAAAGTTCCGAAACTTAGTGTTTCTGACTTACATGGCCTGGTATCGGGTGGGTCCTAATAAAGGGTTCCGAAACTTGGTGTTTTTTGGCTTACGTGGCCTGGTGTGTGATAAGACGCTCTTAAAAAAGTGTCTAGATACGTTAAAGCGCCGAACAAGGGTTGATAGTGGCGTGACGGGTCTTTTAATAGATAAAGCGCCAAATAAAGGTTAATAGTATCGTACTAAAGTTGTCCTATTTAAAGTAACTCAGTATTTACAATCTTTATACATGTCGGCGTGCAATTTTTGTAAAAACGAAGTGTTGGAGCACAAATAGTTGGGACCGATATGACATCTCGCTGTAGGTATTCAACTTGTATTTGTCTCTTCTTTCATGGGCTGCCTGTAGTCACCTGGGTCGGCTACTGATTAGTATCGGTAAGGTCTAAATACTTGTTCACGTAAATAGGTAAGTAAAAGAGTAATCAAAAAGATTGGTATTGTAGTATCAAAGTAAGATAATCAGAAGAATCATCCAAAGGTACATACCATAGGTGAGGGCTTATAAGCCCTTCACCCAAAGCGTATCACTCTGGAATACCTCTTCTAAACAGCTCCATGTATAATGCACTTTGCGTCTTGCAAGAGTGTAGCCTGCAGCGTGACACGTTATCGTGCACTCTGCAAGAGTATACCCTATAATACAGTACACTGCTACTTGGCCTATATATACTATCTATGAGGGTATATAGCAATATCCACAGTAATTAATAATTTAAAAGGAAATTTAATTAATCTATTCAAGCAATATAGATTGATAAAATGAATTTTGAATCCGATTAAATATTTTCGTCATGTCTAAATTTTATAGTAATATCGATCTCCCATTAGTATGGCATTACTAATATCTATTAAGATATCTACTCTGAAAAATTTTCATAACAATATCGTAGCCATTAACGATACAAATCATCTATAATCCATTTTTTTTAAAAAAAAAGAACTAGAATTTTTAACCACCACAGTAATAAAAGATTGATTTATATCAGCTAATTTCTCGTAAATGACGTTTTTAAACCGTCAAACTTTGCCTTTTAGGTTTATATTATATCTATTTCCTTTATAATATTATATTGTTTTTAGATTCTTAACAATATCAATATTAAGTCTATCAAGATATTTACGTCCATAATGAAATGAAGAAAGTGGGAATAATGCTATTGAAACTAATGGTATTTTTTCATAGCATTTACAATCATTTATATAATAGACCAAAAAAGTGAAGTAGAAGAGTAACCAACTAAAAAACCACTTTGTAGTAAATTCATTTCATGTAGGATCTGAACCCACTTTCAGGGGTTAAGAATCAGCATTCGATCATCTTTGGAAACAGGTAAGTAATTATTGGTAAACAGAAACTTGCTATTGTAGGACTAATTTGGTGGATTTGGTATATTATATTATTTATCATAACCTTATTTAGTACTTTATTTACAGAGCCTGTTGTATAGTATTATTAACACCTTTATTTAAGTTAACCAATATCCAAATACATTATAGTTGTATTTAACCGAGAGGAAAACTATCCCAATCTCTTTATTTGTTATTTTTTGTTTATTATAAATAATTATTATAATCTACTATAGAATTTCGATATTTACCTTCGTTGTATAAATATCTGGATAGGGTTTTTAAAAATTGCGTAAATTATGTAGTCAATTTTAACCTTATTCGTTGCCTTCATGAAATCACGAAATATATTGATAACGTTGGAAGACGATAAGTTCGATAATTAAACCCTCTTCATGATTCTGAAATCTTAGATTTTAACTCTACTGTAACGAATTAGTATACGTATTTTATTTTTTTCATAAAAGCTGTTGGTAGGCTTTAGACGTTGCAACGTTGTCGATTCGATTGGTCTTCGAAGTAACAGTAGTATTGCGTGGTCAGATGGTGGATGTATTGTTCTAGGTTTGGCAGACTGCTAGCCGGTCTGCATTGTAATTTGTATGGCCAATTGATTTTCCCGTACCCTAGAGTGAAGTGCAGCATACTGCACTCGACTTATACTCAATGCAGTAAGTCCGTACAAAGCAATACACTTGTAGTACGGTTAACTTTACTGTTGGTTAAGTTGACCCACTACACTGCATGTAATACTGTTCCAATAAAAGCTTTATTTATTGGTTTATTTATGTAAAAAAAATCTAAATACTAACTATACAATAAGAATTAACTAACCATCATTTATCTTTTTTCTATTCATTGTTATTTTTCTAATAGTTATTATTTACTTCGTACATTACGGAATACTTATTTCATATACTTTTAATGACTTTTTTGTTAAGTTACGTATTGAATAAATATTTGGTGCTTTCTATAACATATATTCAATACTTAAATAACCCGATATTAATAATAATTTCCTATATAATGTCTCTATTATTTCAACTCGCATTATGAATTAGTTTGTTGTCTTGGGTTTTATTTGACACACTACATATAAGAAAGTTTACATCGAGTTACAGGTACATATTACTACCAACCAATTTAATAAGATACCTAACGTTGGTGAGAAGAAAAGAGAGATGCGAAACCTTTCAGCCGCGCAAATTAATTATGATTAAGATATTTTTCGGTATCATATAAACGGTTGAGTACATGTTGCCGAATTTAAGTGATAGACTAAACGTAAGGGTAAGTAAATAGCCGGTCATACTTTTTTTTGTATTAATTTTCGCTTCGTTTTCTTTAATTATATATTATAACCATAATTTGTTCCTCTACGTATGCTGTTCCTATTATGATCGGCAAGTTTATCATTTGTAATATATTTATTGTTTTAGTAATATTGAAATAGACAAAAACATGAAAAAAAAATTAAGGTTCGAATCGTTTTTTATGATGTCAATCATGATAACAATATTATGTAAATTGAAAAGAAATATTACATTTTCAATTTGAGTGGGCAAGACAATAATATCGTCTTTCAACTAATGGGTTTTTTTTAGGTATTTAGGGTTTCTGGTGTATATTCAACCCATAACCAATCCTAATTCGTTAGTTGTTTGTTATATAACATGAAAAATAGGTAAAACCCGCATTCTAATAACTTTCAGTTGTATTGATCACCTGATTTTACTTGATGGTAATCAATTCGGTAATATTATTTCAAAGAATATTGTTATAATGAATTTTAATATTTATTTGGCTGTGTTTCTCTAAAAAGCCCTTTGAAATGCAATAATGTCTTCTCAATATTTCAAATGAAAACCTAATTTAATACTAAAACTTTCTTAATGTGGATATTATTATATATTCTTATAGTTAGTACACGTAGCTCAAGTGGTAGTATACTATATTACAAGGTGCACTCCTGCAGAGTGCACGATAACGTGTCACGCTGCTGGCTGTACTCTTTCAGAGTGCATCATGTGTGGCGCGGTCTATAAGGGGCGTTTCAGATTGTATGGAAAAGTACTATTGCCCAGATAAGAGATTTATTACCTCCAATCTGTGGCGAATACTCTAAATGCTTTTTCCTAACTTATCTATTTTTAATTATTACAATACCAATTTTTCTGATAATTGTTTTACCTTTTTAAGTTCACGTGAATCAAACCAAAACCTTATCGATATTGATGAGTAGCTGACTAGGTCGACTATAGATAATCAAGAAAAACAAAAGAAAAACTGAAGTTAAATACCTATAGCAAGTTATTATCACGGTTTTAATGACTTGTATTTTACTATTACGTTTTACAAAAATTATACCAGAGTATGAAATTACGCGGAAAATTCGTTGAAATCCGAAATGTAATAAGTCTATAAAATCTGAGGCGATTTAAATAAAACTACTTTATTATGATATTATTACTTAATTAGTATTTGGTTCACTAGAAGTCCCGTTACGTTAATAGTTAAGTTGTTGTGACATTTTAAATGTATCCGGGCACTTTTTAAAAAGCGTTTTATAACGAATTAGGTTATATAAGTAAAAATCACAAAGTTTCGGAACTTTTCGTTAAAACTTACCCTATTAAAATATAGTATTTAAACCGTTTACGAAACCTAAAAGCGGTTAAAAACGTGATACCCAAGTCTTTCGTAACTATTACAAACGGCTATAATACAATAATTCGAGCGGTTTACAAAATACTAATTAGGCTTTATATACCGGATTACATTATACACCTATTTATCTTTATATTTTCCCCTTCCCCTTCTATATTTAATATATCCGCCTCCGTACGTTTACTTTTCACCGCGTATTTTGAATTTATCGTTTACAACGTTTGAAGACTTTTGAACTGTTTAACTGGTATAATATTAATGAATGTTAATAAAACTCATTCAAAACGTTTAATTAGGTTATAATTACGCTTTATTTATATATTATTTAAACTTAATTCGTAATGGTAAACGGTAAAGATTTTATTTTCTTCGTATTTATGTATTTCTAGGTTTTTTTGAATGCCCGAATATACTCGAATTTTTATTACGGCGCGAAACTAACAATTTACGTCCGTCTAATATTTTAAGTATACGTAAAAATTACCCATCTTAGGTACAATTATAACCCTATTAATAAAGAATTTGAAAAAGGCTAACGAATATATGAAGTACCTTTTTAAAATACGTCGTTTCGTAATAATATTTTAAAGTATTTGGACTTTAACTTATAAAAAAACAACCGATTTACTAGTAAAGGATTTATATACTTTTAGAGCAAATACATGTATTATTCATATAATCTTTAACTAATATCATTGCGAAATTAAAGGGTGCGAATTATTAGACTATTTTAAAAAGGAAATGTTAGACTGGACGCCGGATATATGACGTATAGTCTATAATACAATTTTAAAAATATTATGAAAACAATTACGGGGTAAATATATTAATACGACTAGTGAAAACAATAACCTTATTGTAAAATACCTGTTAGTAACGGCTTAGTTTACATAAAGATAGAAATAAATAAACGATAAAATGATAAAAGTAAAGTTTATAAAGGGATACTGGTTAAAGGAATGTTAAAAGCGTTTAATTAAAGTGAAAATCAGAAACGAGAAAAGCCTCCGTAAATGTAAAAAAGGAATTGAGTAAAGTTAAACGCCCATCACGAAGTAAAAACGAAATTGAAAGAATCAAAGAAAGAAGAGTAAATACCGTAAAAATTATCCACGACGCGGTTTAATTACAAACCCTTCCCAAAACGTAATTTTAAATAAAGATTAAAATAATATCACTTTCCGAAAACTGTTAATAACTAATTGAACTACGATAAAAGCAACACGAATGAAACAAATGTCCAGTTTTAAAGAATAATAAGCGGTATAAAATAGTAATACGTACCTTAGGAATTAATATCCTCTAATTATGACTTTTACCATAACCTTTGACTGTATCGCTTTCTCACTAATGAAAACGATTTTATAAAGCTTACCAATTTCGGAAGACTTTAAGATAAAAACGATAATTACAACGGCAGAACGTACGATGTACTCGATAACAAAATACGTATAATATTTAACACATATAAAAATCTAGATATTAAACCTTCCTAATTTAATGTTATTTTCCCCGGTATACTATTTGGGTAAGTTAAGGAATGATATACATACTACCTTACGTAGGTGGACATATGTAAGGAGTATTATAGCCGTTTTAAATTACATTTCGAAGAATAAATCAACCATTAGCTTTACGAGAGAAATTAGATTAACATAAACTGAGAATTCATTAAATAAGAATATAAAAACTCTGAAAAAAACCTATAAAAGGTATTTACCGTATTGTTAGCGACGCTTCAAAAGTTCCAGATAGTTTTTAAAACGGAATGTGGTGAATTTTTTTATATAAATAATGATAAAGGCATGCTGCGAAAACTCAAATTTAGACCTTATATTATTTAAACTCGTATAGAACGAAAAATCCTTGTGTTTCAGTTTTCAAATATCGCTTGAAACCTTTATATGCCAATGGACGAGTTTCTAAATAGAATTTATAGCCGATAAAACTAAAGGCGAAAGTTAAATTACCAAAGTCAACCTCACATAATTATCTATCACGTTAGAAGGTAAAGGTTTAAAATGTACCTAAGGTAAGATGAATACGATGAATACAACTACTCAAAAGAGAGGTATTAGGGGGGGAGCTTTGAAAATAAAGGGTAATGCAATTACTTTCGAAAACAATCATACAGCTAGGGACGAAACGTACCTTGGTTATAATAATATTTACGAAAAGGTCTACGAAGCTTTACTAATTTGTAAAAAAACATTATATTATATGCGGTAAAATATGCTATTGGTTCATTGACCATTTAATATACGAGTAAATTCGGATTGAACAACAGTTATAAGCTGATTACGTACTTGAGAACCGGATGAAGGCTAACTTTGTAATATATATAGTCGAGTACGAAGGTGTAAAGTATACGTTTGGAGCTTACCTTTACGAATATACCTCCAAAGAAGGGGATTTCAAAAGGTAATGATACTTACTTGACGATCTAAAACGACGACACCACCTAACGTATTTTCAATAGCCTATATAACGTCTCCATTTTATATAATATAGGTTTAAACTACGTAAATGGAGTGTTAAACGCCTATATAGCGTTTTGATTCACTTTTTTTTTTTAAAAAAAATACGGCAACCGGTTTAAGGGTATTATACCTAATACCGGCGCGGTTGAAATCTTAACAGCTGGAAAACGATAATTCGATACGTTCGTAACGAAATTTCCGAAGTTTTAATTCGACGGTATAGGAAAATACCAAATGGTTTTGTTCTAAAAAGCTAAAATGTCGTCGCTTAGGACGGTCGTTATAAATATACAATTCGGATCGGTTTAATTTTATGTAATAGATTTTAAAACGTTATTTTCACTTTTGTTATTTAATATAAATAATTTTGGAATTAAGGTAGGTAATGCGATTCATAACTTATTCGCGCTTTAAATAACGTATCCGTACCGCTTTGATTCAAATTCGATTATTTACGTTTTTCCCACGAATTACGTATGATTAACGCTGTTTGTTTAACGTAACCGGAATTGCAGATATTATACCGTCGATTTAGCTACCTAGTTTTCAAACCCTTTTTACGGTTATTTTACGCTGCGGGTTATACAAATATAGGAAATAACGTATTTAAGGCTATTAAAAAGTTTTACCATAAGTGCCAGTTATAATTATAAGCCTTACGGCGGTTTAAGTTTCGCCTTTAGGATAACATAAACTAATTACGAGATATCTGTCAATATTATATATTTAAATAGTTAGCCGATACTATACGCCGTCTACATGGTAAAAGTTTTTCAGGCCGTTCAATTTATACGACACGCTTTCGTTACAATCTATTAAAACGCTTTGGTTTATTGTTGGTTAAACGATTATTTAAGGCCCCCGAACTAAATTACTTCCGATACTAAAATAGTCTTTGACTTTACTAATTAGCTTACCAAAGTTTGAATTAACGGTAATAAATATAAATAAATATTAGTAAAATTACTGTAAGGTATTAGCTAGTATAAATGGTACCATAAATTATTGAAAAGGGAACTTATAATTTTATCTCAAATATTCAATGGTATTAGTTTTAAGGGATCTATACTTTAAATGGCGGTTGATGTCGTTAATAACATTTTCGGTCCAAGTAGGCTAATCTTTACACTCCTTGTTTTTGGTATTTACCTCAGGATTTATATAGAATTTACACCATTGTTACCATGGTATTAAGGGCGAATGCTGTGGTGAAATACATAATATAGTTACGTTCCCTGCGGTTTAAAAACAACGTTTTAAAAGCGTTGGCTATAAGGAATAGCCCGTGTAAAACTGGCGTTTTGGATCTACTATTACGGTTTAAGGTCTTGATTTGGAGAATTAAAGACGGATGGACTAGCCTTTAAAAAATTAATGAATTTAAAAGTTATAATATGCTTATTAATTTGTTAAATGATATATGATCATTTCGTTAAATAATAATACTATAGTATAAAAGAGAAAAGGTGGAAAAAAGCGACTTAAAACCGTAATGCGACTAAAACCGCTGACGAAGACACTTTTAAAACAAAGAATACAAACCGCTTTCAATTTCAATAAAACCTTTGAATCGTATATATAACCCGTTATTAATATACGAAAACGGTCGGTTTGTATTCATATTACCAATACCTCGCTGTCGGAGCCGCCTTTTTGATTTAAAAACCGAAAAACGCTCTAGGAACTTTGTCGTAGACGTCTTCATTATTTAAAAGAAGATAGTAAACCACGAACTTAACCTAAAGCTTCTTCGCGAGGGTATTATAACCGCCTTAAACGCACCGTTAGAATAATTTACCCAAACGGAAATCTTTGTTTTAGTTGACTAAGGCGTTTTTCGCTTTAAACAGTTCAATCTAATGATTTACGACGCTAATAGATTTTTTTCTATTCGCCTCGTATACAAAGTAAAGGATAAAACCGGAAAATTATACGAAAATATTCGTTTAGTTGTAAAAGAATATAATAACAACGGTAAAAATAATATTATAACCTAGTCAATTACATTATGACGGGTTAGCTACCGCTTAATTTTTAAATTTGTAATCTCTTTTAACACGTTTCACAATTTATATATCAAACTTCGGAATATTAGGTAAATTTATATACAATTTGCAACGCGGTTTAAACGACGTATTTACGCCGATATACCTGCAGATTTTAAAATATACTACCTATTTGGAACGATTTTGCGTATCATAAAACCGTTTTACAGCCTAGTTAAAGTTGGTGTTTATTGGTATAATACATATTTTAGATATTATAAGGGGCGTTTAGGAATAATTAGTTTAACCTTCGACCCGTGTTTATTGGTTTTAATAGTATAGTTTAACGGCTTTATATTAACAGGTATATAAACGGAAGACATATTAATGTTATATAACGCGTTGTTTTCCGTATTAAAAAAAGAAACTTTTAAAGGCTGACCTAAAGGCAAAACCCAAGACTTACTTGACGAAAGACTACATAATCGACTTTAATAGAGTTACTATTACTCTTTGGAATGGCGTTTTGAGCCTTACTTAAAAAAGGTAATTAAATAGAATTTCCCTTATCGTTTTGGATAGCGTAAAACAGACTGACGAATACAAATACTATCGCGTAAATAATGTTTAGGTTGCTTGAGTAATATAACTGAAGGCGGAATTCAACATTTCAGTCGCTGCGTAATACTAAACCATCCCCTTGGACAACATATATAAGGCGTTTAATAAACTCTTTGCGTGGAAAATATATAATCTAAAGGGTGATTTACAATTTGTATCGCTAAATATACGAATTATAAAGCTGTTTATTGTTACTAACAGATTTTTCGCCAATGATGAAGACTACAGTTTGTAAATAGGCTTCGTTCTGAGTTTTGGAAACGAAATACCGGTCCAGAACGGCTTTACGTTCCATGGAAATATGATTTATTAAAGCTTTACTAAATACAAACGGTTTATAAAAAGCGTTTTGGCTTCGGAAATTTATAGTTTGTTTAAAAGTTGTAATTCGGAAATAACCATAGCAATAATGGTTCGGATAATTATTTCCAACTTTAGTTTAAAATCTGTCCTTTTCGGTATTTATAGTAACTCCTTTTCTCTTTATGAATATTTGATAAAACTTGGTATTATGAATGATAAACGTTTAATAATTGATATCATAGTCTTACGCGAGTTATATAAACTCCGGAAAATCGAGGAAACGAGATAAATCGATAGAAAATCCAACTCAATGGATATAATAACTAAAAATACTTTAAACGAAACACTAGAGGTGCTTATATTAACCAGAACATTTTTATGAATATTGTTAGGAAATTTTTGCGACTTTAGTAAAGCTATAGCCTTATTTTTTATTTTTTTATTTTTTTTTTATTTCTTTTTACGTTATTATACCATTTTCGACGGTTTGAAGCGGTTCTAAACCTATTATCCCCGCTGCTCCCTATATTTTGTCACGGTATTTAACTTGTACCTACATTTATCTTACGAGTTTGCTTCTATTTAATCTATGATTTTGCGTCGCTTCTAAAATATTATCACTTTTTATTTTATATATTTCCAACATACTTTACCTTTTACATTTGTTACCTACGTGATGATTATTTTGTAAAAAGCAATAAAATTACTATATAGCGTACTATACTATAGCCAGACGCGTTGGTCCAGCCTAAAGGGGCAGCTATTCACTATTAAAAGAAGGGGGATAAGGCGATGTCATTACGTCTCCACTATCCTCCCTATCGCCTTCCCCTTTTTTTATTGGCATCACCGCCATTACCGCTATCAAAGCCGTTATCAGCGTCAACGAAAAGATAGCCACGCGTCTTGGGCCGTATACCTTTAGGTAAAGGCGTAGGAGAGTCTTTAACTTCCCTACAACGATGCGAAATAAAGTCGTCGAACTCGCCTACATAGTATATATATAGGCTTTGCTTATAGGCAATAATAACTGTTGCCGACTTTTTAGTCCGTCGGTTAGCGTTCATTATAAATTAATATCTGCTCATTTTGGTTATTTATAAACTTGATTATTTTTAAAAGAATTTTTAATATTCATTTTTTAAGGAGGATATTTTGAAAAGGGGCTAAAACTTATTATAAATCCGGCAAACGCGTAATACTGCTTCGGCTTATGACCTTAAAATTAACGAAATAGGGGTGTATCCGTTTCTAATTTGTTTGTAACAGTGTCAATAGGCCGAACGACTCTCGTTTTCGTAGTAATCGCTAAAAGATTTAACTGCGGCCACGAATGCTATATAAAGCTCATAAATCGTATTTATTAACGGCCCAGGATTACAGACCCGAGTATGCCATTTTAACGCTTTACGCGTCAAAGAGGCTACGCGATGTACCTTAGTAATACACAGCATGAGGTGTTGAAGGAGATCCACCTCGACCTCATAGTTTATAAAATATTAAAGTCAGGTAATAAGGTATATTTAATAAATACGTATTGTGTCGCATCGTTGCTAAGTTGCGTTTACGACTTAAAGGGGTCTTTACAAGTGAAGGAATTTTATCTGCAGGGAAAGGGTAAGGTTTAGAACTTTAAAAGCTTCCCGCTCTTTCCCTTAAAAGTTGAAAGGGAAGGGGGAAGGAAAGAGGAGAGGAAAGAGGGTAGAGGCGTAGGCGATGGAGGCGGCGGGCGACGAGGCCAGGGGTGAAGCGGCGATGGAGGAGATGGTACCTGAGGAGGGGGGGTTGTTAGCGATGGCGGAGGTAGCAGCGGCGGCAGCGGCGGCGCGTCGACGTTTATGCATTAAATAGCGCCTAAACGATCTTGTTTTTACGCGGTATTTATTTAAAAACAAGGGTAGTATATAGGTATTATTTAATTGACCTATTTATTTAAGCGTTTTGAAATAGTTAATTGAAACAGGGGTTAAGTTTCATAAAACCAGGATTTGTTTTAGTTTTAATTACACGCCGTTGAACAGGAAAAGAAAGGAGGTTTTACCTGAATTTATAGAGATATTTTTTTTGTATTAATCCAAAATACGTAACCACGTAATTACTTTTTCTTAATTACTCTTACGACACTTATATAAGTATACCTCCATCGGAAATTTAAAAAAAACATGATTAATAACCATATCGCTCCCAATTAGCTACATTAATCAGGCCTTTACTATAATTACCACCGCGGTGAGAAATTACGAATTCGAACCTTTGAAATTGCTATTGTAATTATACTGTTATTACAAAAACTACTAATTTAAACCTTTATGGTTTATACCGTAACTATATTATTATTACCAAACTACAAATACGGACTTATTGCAACTATAATATTACTACAAAACTACGGATACGAATTTATTATAACCATACTGTTAACATTAGATTATGAATATGGAGCGTAAAGAAAGGAGGGAAAAAATTGCTTTTATGGATATTATTATATATCCTTATAATTATTATACGTAAGTTAAGTGGTAATGCGCTGGATTGCAAGGTACACTCCTATAAAGTGTATGATAGCGTGTCACGTTATAAGCTGTACTCTTGCAAAGTATATTATGTGTGGCGAGGTCTAAAAGTGGCGTTTTAAAGTAAAAGGGGCGTTTTCAAGTGTATTACAAAATGCCACTACTCAGATAAGAGGTTTATAACCTCCTATCCATGGCGTGCACTTTCTGAATGCTTCTTCCTGACTTATCTATCTTTACTTACTACAATACTAATATTTCTGATTACTATTCTACTCTTTTACGTTTACGTGAATTGGGAAGAGACCTTACCGACACTTTACTTCTTTATAATATTTTCGTTGTTGTTTCTCTAAATATTCTAATAAGGGTTCTACTTTTAACCTAAATCGTTCATTTTGTTTGCTATGTTTTACTCCTGCTTTGTAATTATTTCGGTTATTTTTACAGAGTTATTTTTACAACCTACTTATTATATTCCACGAACTAGTATTTCCAGGTAACCATTTCATTAGTCATTTAATTAAATACAGTCTTATTTACAGGTTTATTAATTTCTCATTTGGAATGGTAATATTTGAATTTAGATATATTTTAAATTCAAGTTAACAATTTATGATCGGGGCAAAACTTCCAGGATTTTAATCTATTTACAAATCCAACGATATATATCATGGAATATTTCTTCAATAATTTCGATCTACATGTGTATTTTCCAATCGGTGTATTAAATTAATCTCATCTAGAATATATTAGTCATAATTTACGATTCCTTTTTATATTCCATTTCTTACATTGTGAATATTCTTATAAATTTGTTTGGAATTTCGATTTCTAATATATTTCTTACTTTTCATATATAATACCCATTTTGGTTCATTCCTAACTTGTTAGTGAATTCTACCTGAGGTTTTCTAACTTCTTTGAGTAATTTTCGAGAATTGGCATTTTTACCTCCACGTCCAATTAATAGTTTACCTGAGACATATTGGGTTTAGTTTTTTCACCATCGTAATGAATACTAAGGAGTCAATTAAAATAATCTCGAAGGGACATAATTTCGTTATTTCATTTTTATACCAATTTATTGAAAAGTAAGCTGTCAGCAGACATAAATCCTAATTAGTTATTATGTTATCAACCAAGAAAAGAAGGAAACAATAAGTTCATATACTATTTATTCGTTTTTATCCATTTTTTATGGTAGGAACTCTGTAATAAATATTTTCTTTATAGATTTTCCTACTAATATTGTTTAAATTTCATTCATAAAATATTGTTCCAATTGTAATTCTGTATTAAATATATTGAATTTCGATTTGTCGGTAAGGTCTCTGTATACCAATGTAAAAAGAAGATAGTATAGTATTTCAAGTAGTAAAGTAGTAAGTTATTGGATACAATAGGTAGAAGAGGCATCCGGAGAGTGAAAGCCTCAGGTAAAATCTTATAAGCTTTTACCATGAGTGTGACACTTTACCATATACTTTTCCAACATCCGTCCTAAGGCGTTGCACGTTATTATACACTCTATAAGAGTTCTTTCTATAACGTGATACTATTATATACTTTTCAAACGTAATTACCTACATTTAATAGCTATAGTAATATCAAATAATATTTACATAGGCTATTGGAATAGCATTTGAATGTTGTAGAGTCAAGTAAACTAAACTGTTAGTTTAGTTGATTGTACTGACTGCAAATTGGCTACAGTTTGTGGGACTGAACTGCAAGTGCAGTGCAATAGGTATCCATTTTAAAGTGTGGTATAGGCTAAAGCGTTTGGCCATACAAATTAGTGTTCAGACCGGCTAGCGGTCTGCCAAACTCAGAACTTACAACTGAACCACTACTAATTTCAATGCAGAACCAGTTACTTCGACCACAGTGATTCGAATCGACTACATTGCAACGATGAAGGCTAACAACACTAATCAGTTCTTATCAAGTTAAGAATAAATAAGCTAATTAGAAGAAGAAGCTACTTTCTGGTTACTATTTACGTTAAACGATAGCTAAGGGTAGGGGAAAGGGTTTTGCGAAACGCTCCTATAGTATTGTGTCAGCTATCTCGGCAGTACATAGGGAACGCCTCTGGATTGTGTTAGCTATCGCGTTAATTTAGAAGCAGGCGTCGGTATCGCTATTGAAAACACTAAGAAACTTTTACTAGACCAGACTTAAATAAAAAGAATTGATATTAACCGCCAAAAATTCTTCAAGATCACCAAGTTGTCAAGTTAATAAACGGATAAGTTAGTACTATTACAGCTAATACTATTTTTGTTACTACTACTGCAAATATCAAATCGTAAAAACTATCAAGTTTCAAGACCTTTAATAAACACCAAGTTTAACAGCAAACTTACGGCCTAACTTTCCTTCAAACCACTCTTTTCTCCCTTATACCTTTTAATATTCGTTACCATAGATTTAGAATACACTATAATTAACACTATTAACGACTCCAACCGAAAAAAGGCAATTAAGAACTTCGGCGTTATCTTCGTTAGGCATTACGACGAAAACCTCTAATTTATGAACGCTACTAAAGATTTTTCAATTTAGTATCTTACCAATTCGATCGGTTTCTATATTTTAGATTTAAATCCTACTGGAATAATTTAAGGCACAAAAGCGCTTGAGTACTTTTAGGAATGATTTAGTAAATGGAACCTTGATATGTGGACAATGGCAAACAACAATGTCAAGCTTAAGCTGAAGACTAAATTTTTAAAATAAGGTATTAAACTCTTTACGAACCAAGGAAGACAGGGAAACCTTACAAACGTATCTTATTAAGTCGTAACAAATGAAAAACCTTAATGGATTAGAACTAATGATAAAGGTATCGCTGGTAACAGCATTCCTTAACGCAATTACAACCGCTCGTAAGGTCCTGACTAAGCCTTGATGAATCTATTAAACCCTTTTGCTTAAAACCAACGATTCAATGCCACTGGCCATAAAGAATTGATTTATTAGTTAATCGAGTAGAACTTTCGATGTACCCTTCAATACTAAGAGGATTGTTAATAAGTCTCTCGCGAAAACCATTAAGTTTCTTTCCTCTAAGCTTCTTAACACATTCAGTTTCAGCAGCCAAATTAAAGAAAGAGTAGCTTTACGCGCGAGCCTACTGTAGATACGACCATTAGCTTTTTCACTCCGAATTAAGCTAAAGATAACTATCTTACCCACTAGTACCAGCACCTTTTCCAGCTAAGGGATCAAAAAGGTCCCTACGATTAGTACATTACCCTTCCCCCTTGACAAGTTTCTATGGTAGATACGGATTGCGCGGTAATTACTACGTTCGTCAAGATTTGGGGAAAAAAGAAGAAGTATAACGGTAAGCCATATAACTTCTTGATATTAAGTTACGCCCGGTTTTTAATATTTGCCGTTAAATAAGGGTTAAATTACCAGGTTTTCACTCGTTGTTTCCTAGTACCCTTACCGGCTAAGTCAATGATTACTAGCTCCGGTACCCAACGAATTGCTTTTTCCTCCACGAAATTTACGATAGTTTTAAAGCCTACTTCGAATGTGATGTTCATCTTGCCTAGTATCATACCGACTGGAACATTACGAAGTGGTTCTATATATTAGACCACAAAAAAGAGACGGAAAGTAAAATAAACTTCCTTTATTAGATATTTACAGGCTAATACTTTGCTAATAACTAATGAGAAACGTAGGAGTTGGCGAAAACACCTTACGCTAATAGGTTCAACAAGCTGTTACGGGTTACAAAAGGTTCAAATACGGCCTCTAATACCTTGACACTACCTGCAAAGAGTTTTTTTAACCATTTTCATTACTCGTTAGTAACCGTAACAACTCGAGCCTTAAGCTCGACTAGTATATACCCCTAAGCTCCGAAATTCACCGATGACGAAAAAGATTTCACCCAAATTTACTATATTAATCTCAAGTATAGAAGGCTTAAATAGTACAGCTAAAAAGCACGGAGTTAGCGCTATGGATAATAGGCCACTTAAGGAGGAATATCTTTAAACCAGTTTGGCAAGTTTACTTCGAATGCTAAAAAATATTAGATTAACGGAAAACAGGGTTCTTAGTTAACACGCCATACCGTTGTTAAACGTAAAGAAAAACGGGTAAAGTATTACATACAATTCCCTTTCACCCATATTACCGATTACCTTAATACATTAGAAAACCACAAAGGCATAAATGCTAAGTAGAAGAAAAATAAGCCTAAAGCTATCATCTAGCACAAAATTACTAGTACCAGCTTGAAGGTAACGTAATAACTCATTGACCACGCCTTTCTCTACCCTCTGACAAGTAAAAAACCCTACCGCCGACATAAATATAAAGACCTTGGCTTTATATATCTCTTTACCATTTAAAATCGTTACGCGAAGCAGGCTTTTTAGGATATAATACCGGATACTAAGGCGATAAAGTACTTAATAGAAGGCTATTTTTAATACGTCGTGTTGCAAAGGGATACTAATACTGTTACGGAACTTTACTATACGGATATGAGTAAAGTTAAGGTCAGCTTTGACTTTAAAAAAGAGCTATCTTTATTAGGAGCGACGACGGTTAAAATTGTCATTAGTTCTATTAATTTTTCATATTTTGGAATCTTTTACCCCTTTTTTCCCTTTCCTTGAAGACATAAAATATCTCGGCGTTAATGTTAACGTTTAAACTCATAAATTGATTGAGGTTAAATACGGTAAAGTGTTTCCACTTAATTTTTAATAGGGGCATTTTTGGTTTTATCTTTAAGGGCTAAAGGGTATGATATTGAACCTAATAAAATAGGAACTTCTTTAATTACGTTATAGGTCAATTGCCCGGCGATTCATAATCTTTATAAAGTTTTGAAAGCAATTAGTTACGAAAATCTAGATTTTCTAACGTTAAAAGAAATTAAACAGCTTTACCACTATTATCAAATACACGTTTAAACCCTTTGAAATTTTGAATTTACGCTAAAAAGGATTAAAATTTTAACTTTGAAGTTTTCTTGAACGTGTTTTACTTAGATAGCAAACCAGCACTTTACATTGTAAACTCTACCACGACTTTTCACGGTGTTAAGATCCTTAAGACCATTACGGCGGAAAAAACGTAGGAGGTAGTACGTATTTTGTGGATTAACACATATTTTTGGCTACTGAACGTATTAGTTTACGATCCCGGTACTAATCATACTACGATGAAATTTTAAATCAATATTAAATCAATAAGAATTCAATATAAATAGGTTCCTGATAAAGCCTAATAGAGTATTAATAAGGTTGAAAAAGTTTAGGATTTTTTTGTAAAGAGTTCTAGATATCATTACATTGGAAATCAAAAGCTTCACAAGTTAAAAAGAACGGCTTCAAATAGCGGTAAAAGTCCTTAATAATATTGTTAGTCCTAATGGTCTTATATTCACTTTGTTGATATTTAGGGCCTACTCAAGTATAGCGACTGAGTCTCTATTATCGTCAAACACCTAAAGCGCGTTGTGGTATACAGTAAAGCCCCAAAAGAATTGAGGAAGGAGTTAGTACGTCGCTAGGTTAACGACACCCTTAACATTAGGAACGAACCATTAATAATAAATGTATTATCTTTCCCCCTTTCAAATTAAGTCCTTACGTATCGGTATTTTAATTAAATTTAACGCGAGTAATGTTCTTATTTTTTACGTTTTAAAATTTTGGAATACGAAATAGCCGGTAGTTTCGTAAGACTAATTTTGAAAAATAATCAACGAGTATTTATCATTTTTATACTAAGTAATATATAGTTAACTGAGTTAGAATACTGAATTAGTACTCATGAAGTTTTAAGTATCAACGTAAAAAGAAAAAAGTAACTTTTTTTCGTGATAAAAAAATATTCAAAGACGTAAAGAGGAAGAGGTCGACTGAAAAGAGTAAATGTCTCAATATAAAATATAAGTACTTTACTTCGAGTCGTTTAATTTTTTTAAGGATTTCTATTACAAGACTAATATCATATAATCATTACTCATTCTTTGTGCTACTTATAGTACTATGTATATCTTCATTAATTTCACGTATTAGATTACTCTTTTAAGTACAATATTTTAATTTTTTGTAACAGTAATTAGCATAGCTCTATAACTATAAAATCAGTTACGTTTCAAATTTAATCAGGTATATGGTCTCAATAGTAAAATCAAGCTTTACTTCTGGTTATTTCACCGTTTTTTTATTAATTTAACACATGAAATTACTCTTTAACCCGTCATTAGCCTATTATAGTCATTAATAACTCGGTCATTTATTAGGAGGTAAAGATATTATGGTAGTTGAAAATAAGAAGTTATCAACTAATACATTTACTTCATTAGTTTTGAATATATTTATTGCATTCAATGAACCTTTCGATACAACTTCCGTTAATACAATTGACCAAAACTACGATTTTTTTCAACATAACCTTTGTTAGAACAGTAGTAATTTCAGTGCGTTCAGTTAACTGCACTGTTAAGTAAGTTGATTGTACCGACTCAAAATTTAATGTATTGTTTTTTAGTTGATTTTATTGACTGTAAATACAAGTACATTATGTACCTAATTCTGACAAGGGTACGGACTAAGAGATTGGCTATACAAATTAGTGTGTAGACTGGCTAGCAGTCTTCCAAACCTAGAATAATACATCCACTACTTAACTACGCAATACTACTATTACTTCAACTACGATTCAAATCGACAACATTACAACGTCTAAAGGTTTATCAAGCAAAGCTTATCAACATTAATCAGTACTAATTGGATTAAGCACAAATTGGTTGGATAAAATAAAAAGCTACTTTCCGGTTATATTTTGTGAAATACCAAGATAGAGGAAAGATTTTTGCGAAGGGCCTCTACTACTGCGTCGGTTTTTCACAGAAATAAGTAGAGAATACCTCCAGATTACATCGGTTTTTCACGTTAATCTCAAGGTAGCGACGGTATCGCCATTTAAAACACCAAAAAATCTTCACTGGATCCTTCTTAAAGAAAAGAGTTAAGATTAACCACTGAAAGTCTCAAAAATGATCAAGTTTAAAAACGGCTAAGTTAGTACTACTACGGGTACTACTACTACAAATTTCAAATTGGAAAAAAGACCAAGTTATACAGCCTTCAACCAAAAACAACAATGACAAACAATCTTCAACTCTACTTCCTACACCAAACTTTGCTGTCTACACCCAGTTTTCTCCTTTACACTACTCTTTCTCTTCTACTTCATAAAATTGTAAATCGGAAACGTCAGCAAATAGGTTAAAACCGCTGCTCCGAGAAATAATACCAAGAATCGCCAAGTTAAGCCAAGAAAGCCACGTTGCGCGACCCTACACTGAACTATTAATTCCTTTTACCTATAATACTAAATAATTATGTTCACAAATTACCAAGCTTCCTTAATCTCAAGATGGTATTTGATTAAGAGAGAATAAAGGAAATAAAAGACCTTGGATCCTCTTTCCTCATCCACTTTCATTAGAAACTATTAGGAAAGAATATCAACAAAACGTCTATTAAAGAACACTTGAGTAACTATGTCAGCTAGTACGTTTTCGAGTCAGATGTTGGCGAATTTTTTTTTTGCAGCGTCCCCGCCTTTTAAAACTATTATGAGTTATTCAACAACTTCATAATCAATATATTGAAGGTATTTTTCAGAGGTATAGAGGCTATGTAAAATAAAAAAGTTAATCGACGTGCCATTTACTTCCCCAAAAAAACCCCATTGGAATTGGTAAAAACGTTTTTCGAATTAGTCTAATTTGAAAAAATAGCCTTCAAATCCTAATCTCCAAAATACATGAGGCAAAGGAAAGAGCGTTAACAACTTTCAAAGCCCTTACATACGTTCTAAGAGGTTACTACCCCCTAATTCTGAGTTGAGTCCAACCTTTAACCCCGTTGGCATTCATTTTTTACATGATAACAATCAAAACCTGTTGATCTGCTCGGCAGTCTGGTCTCAACGTGTGACAGCGCGAAATACGCGTTCGGTAGTAGTAGAGCGCGTGAAGCAGTAATTGCCAATGTGGTAAGAGGAATTAACATTGGTGCTATTCATAAGTTAATTAAGAAATATCTTCAAGTTTCTCAAAACTTCCCCTATAATCGTTAAGCTTCTCAAATCCTTTAAGTGTTTTTTACAAAAAATCTTCTCATCCCTTAAACATCCTACAATATATACCTCTATACACGTAAACATACTATAGCTCCTATTATAGAACTTTGATCTTCGAGTCAAGCGACTGGAAATTACCCCTATTA
Source organism: Anisogramma anomala (assembly GCA_038502455.1). Taxonomy (NCBI): domain Eukaryota; kingdom Fungi; phylum Ascomycota; class Sordariomycetes; order Diaporthales; family Gnomoniaceae; genus Anisogramma; species Anisogramma anomala. The sequence continues at coordinate 14,353,710 of JASMMZ010000001.1, forward strand.
TCGCAATTCTAAAGTACCAGAAAAGACCAGTAATGATTATAACGACTATAGTAACCTTCCCTCTAAACTTATCAAAATGATTGACATTAATTACAAGCTTCTTACAAATTTAAACAAAATCTGGAATCACGTAGAGAAGTATGATAGCAAGCCTTACAACCAACTAAGCACAAAGATGATACTATTCCACAACATCTGAAAATAGATGAAGGTTTCTCCTACTGGTTTTCATTTACTATTTTTTTAAATCCTCATAAATTACGCCAGGAATTATTACCTAATGTTTCTAATGAAGGAAAAAACTTTCCGGAAAATTTACGATGATATGAAAAGTTACCTCGAATACGATGCCCACTTTATGTAATATCATATAGATTGGGTTACGACGACGTGAAAGACGATGATAGCTAAAAAATGAGGAAATACCAATGGACTTGTTGAACCATATGATTGAACAGTAAATTATATACCAATATATAATGAGTAAAACCTATTTTAACGAAGCCAACTTCACGAACAGGTATGGGTAGTTGTTACGGAAGTCAACAAGTTTAAATACGCCTTACAACGTATAAATACCACTTGTAAGGGCTTTTTCAACCAGTTGCGGTTTTGTTTACAACTATAATATCCCTTACGCTAAATTTAGATCGCATATACCTATAAGCTAACAAATTCCGCGACCAAAATAATAAAGACCATACGATGACGTATTACATTAATCATAAGTAAAGAAGGCTTCAACGCTTAAAATATAGCTCAAGGTCTTCAAATTGAAAGATATAACAATATTGGAAATAACAACTGGGGTAAGAATTAAGCGGACTTGTACAACACAAAATTTATCGTCGTAATGGTAGTAAAAAGTATTGGATTTATTTTAAGTTCGGTTATTAGTAAACTTTCCACTTTTTGACCAAACTCTACAAACAATACGTGATATATTATAGTTAATACCTTACTACTTTCGAGAGAAAAAAACTTAGATTACATCACAAACTGCAAAGGTAGTAAAGTTGTTAACAATAATGATATACTAAAGCAAGTTACATAGTATAAAAATGCTATTCTCAGAGCGGTATAGTAACTAGCCGACCACGATTTCCCATATCTTTTAAATGGTAAAAACCCCTACATTTTCCCTAATCAAGCATGTAACCCCTTATATAATTCTAACCTTCGCTATCGTTACGAAGACTATACATTTTAAAGTATAATTCCAGATACAGGGGTATCAATCTACTTAATAGGAGGCTATTTGTAGTATCTGGCACTACGAAGGGAAAATAAACTACTAAAATCATTTATGATTAAAACAATAGCAAAGCCAGAGTTAGCTTCGGCTCAAGCAAATAACTATTATTACTAGGATCGAAGACTATTCAGATAATTATTAGGTCAATTACGTTTTACATCCTTAAATATCTTACGCAATTACTTCTTTATTTGGAAAGTATGATGATCTTTGATATCAACGTTGACGTTAATGTTGATGAACTGGTTAAAAACGACCGTAGGTTTCCTTTTACCTTTAAGTGAACGCACCTTTAATTTCATCTTTAAAGCCCATAGGTAATGGTATAACATCTGAGAAAGACAAAAATACATTAATTACATTGGTTTTTTAATCACCTTCCTGTTAATAAACTATTCAAATTCCTAGAATCCGCAAAATATAAAGATATGAAATACTTTGCTTTAAAAGCTATTAAAAAGCTTTATTACTATAACCAAAAGTGTACAAACCCCCCCCCCCCCCAATTTTGAATTTACGTTAACAAACTACAAAATCTTTAAATACAACATTTTTTTCAATATATTTTACTTGATCAACAAGTTCATTTTTCTACGTTATAAACCTCGTATTATAACCCAAAGACCAACTGCAGACCATGGAACAGACCAGCGGTCAGAAGCTTGATGTCCAACACATCAAGCGGAGATATCTTTTATTTAAGGACCCAGGGTTAGGGTTTGGATCGACAGGACCGCTCGCGGTCCAGTCGACAACATTGGGACCGAAGGAAGCGACATCAACTTCAGCGGTCCATTACTGAAGACGGTATGAAGGCACGGATATATAAGGACACAGTCATCACCACACAGATAGTATTTCCTTCATAGCTCTTCAGTTGTCAATCTAAGTATTCAGTCTACACACCTGAATAGCCTAACGGCTAGTGATAATTCTACAGCACGAACAAACATCTTCTTGATATTGCACCTTTGTTACCTCTGCTACCTTACTGCTAACATAAACCCCCTGACACCTTCTATTTAATCACGGGTACTTAGTGTGATCATTACACCCCGTTACCTCTTTTCACAACACTAAATTCGTGAATTTTCTATCGGCGAAAATTACGTAAAGAACGTCAAGGATATTGTGAATTAACACGTATTTGGAGCTTCCAGATATCGTTATTTGAGATACTAATACCAAGTTTACGGTGGAAAAATTCTAAACAGATGTCAAGATAATGGGAACCCAATACAAATAAATACCTATTAAAACCTACTGAAAAACTAGAAAGGTTGAAAAGGCTCACATACTATTTCTTAAGGCGTATAAAATCCTTACGTTAAAGATTAAAAGCTTTACGGACTAGAAGAAACGCTTCCAAATACCGTTAAAGAACCTGAACAATATTGTAAGCCCTAAAGAATTGTTGTTAACGTTACTAGTCTTTGGAGAATATTCTCGTTTAACGAGTGAATCTACACTATCATTAAATACCTTAAATTTAGCTATGGCATACAGCAAGGCTTTGAAGAAACTACAGAAGAAATTGGTACAGCGTTAAGTTAATAATTCCTTTGATACCAAAAACGTCCCCACAACAATCGACGTAATATTTTTGCCGTTGTAAAGTAAAGTCCTTATATAACGAAAGCTAGGAAAATGTGACGAACCATTCAAGATTTTAAGTATCGCCAACGCTAAAATAATTCTTAAAACTACTAACTATCCAACAACGTTTCATACAACTCAAATTAAACCCTTCATTAAGGCGACTAACAATAACGATAACAATAATAATAAAAATTCACAAGTTAAATAAACCATATAATACACTTCCCTCCTTCACGTAATCAATAAGCTAGAACAATGTCGATGACGTGTTCAACTACTAAAAAAATGAACATAAAAATAAGGAATAAATACTGAGCTGAATCTGTAATACTAATTAGATTAACCGAAAGAAAAAAGACTTTTAAAAATTGGCTATCAAGCTCCATATATAAAAAATCATTAATACTTTGGATAAACCTTTTAAAAGAATAAAACTAAGATTAATTGACTCCTCACTCGAGGAGTTATATAATTTGTACACAGATGCAACTTTAACCTCTAAAAGTCAAATGTCGCAATCTTAAAATCAAGGATTATATATAAGGTTAAAAGAAAAACTACGAGGAGTTCGTATGAAATATTATGCTTGATTGCTAAAAAATATAGTGATAAAGGAAAAACCTAAACCTTTATGTAATATCAAACAATTCAGACAATCAACCAATATCTGATAATTGCATTGAAAACAAATTTATGAAAGAAAATTAATAGGAATCCTACTATTGTTACTATAATGGTACCAAAAATTATATTTATTGAATAATTAATTTACAGAAAATCATTTTTTCAAAATTACTACAGAAAACCCGTAATAAATATCCTTTGAAAATAGTTATACGATTAGTTTAACCATTACATGGATCTGTGAAAACAAAAGTCCATTGGTTCTTGGCATACAAATCTTACTTTAAATTAAAACTAGGCATGAAATATTTGACCTATGACCCGTGTTTACTAATCACGAAGAATGAAATTTTTGGCCTAGTAAATATACAAAATAACGATACCTTGTCTTCCAAACTACTAGATTAATAAAATCAAAAAAATGAGCGATGAAAAATTCAAATTTTGAAATTACAAGCCGGTTACGATTTTGATAAAAAATCAACATTTAGATTTTAAGGAATTGTTAATCCGCAAACATAATATTAACAATAATAATATCTATCTCATGTTTTGTCAAAAGGGTTAAGATATTAACTTGGCTATAATGAATAAGATTAACGTAATTAAAACTTAAAGTTATATAGAATAACCTGTTTGTAACAATTATATTACAACTTTATACTAACCGAAAACTTTATATGATCTTTTGATTTTGATACGAACTCAAAACCCATGGAATAAGGATTACGATCAGCTTAATGAAAGGCTAGACTAATATATAAAGAACTTGAATAGTAGAATGAATATGATGATAGTTAATCTATCGAAGGCCAAATTAATAATCTTTACAAACGGTCCCTTTACAAATAACATTAACCTATCATCATAAATAGAATTCTTTATAACATTCGTTAATAAAAAAAATCATAAAAAATGATTTATAATTGCCGGAAACCTAATTCATTGAACTTCCGTTAAATAAAAAAGGATTACCCAAAACGTACTCGCTTCGAAGGTCTATGGAAAAATAACTGACTTCGATATATATATAACTATGTAGAAAACCTTTAATATCATCACTCAGAAATTGAAGATTCCAATTATCCCGGTTGTAATTCGTTCAGACTAGAAAAACCTGTTCGAATTACTCTCGAAACTAGGAACAACTAGCGAAAAACACCTCATGATTGACGTAATGACACTCCGAAAAGCTTACAAAAGCTGGGAAATTGAAGAGTTAAAATGAATGGACGGTAAGAACAACCCGACGAATATCATAACAAAATCTACACCAAACAAGGCCCCAAAAAGGTTTATAAACAACAAAAAACTAACTATATATATCGAGAGCTACGTTGAAAGGCTACCTGACAAAGTCAAGTTACGTGTCAACGAGTAGTGAGGAAAACAAGGGTACTCCGGCAAACTGAAAGACTACTAAAGAACTAAAACTGACGACTTAATTGACTAGCACGGTTAAGTTTAGGGTACATATATATCTATATCAAAAAACTTATATACGGGAGTTAATAAAGTCGGGAATTGGAACCGTATGGAAAAAAAGGGAAATTGAGGTCAATTTGGGTATGGAATTAACAAAGGTGTTACCGGTTAACGAAAGGGTATTTCAAAGGCTACCGGAAATAAATAGTCGACCACACTAACATACGCGCATAAAAAAAATAACGGCCAATATCAAAACAATAGTAATTACAGTACAGTTAGTTAACTATACTATCAAATATGTTAACTATACTAAATGCAAATTAACTATATTATTTATAGGTTGACTGTATTAACTATACAGTTAAGTAAAATATGAGCCCAGTTCAAATTAGGATACGTGCTAAGAAATTGGCCATACAAATTAGTATGATGACCGGCTAGCGGTTTGCCAAATCTACAACAATACACCAATCATTTAACCACGTAATACTACTGTTACTTCGAATACGACTTGAATCGACAACATTGAAACGTCCAAAGGCTTATCAGGCAAAGCCTATCAACAACCCCCATAGTTTTTTAACGTTAAAAAGGATATCTTTTCCTAATGGTATAGAGTACGGTTTTGTAGCAGTAAGATTAGTTGCATTTAGGGTATACTGATGTATATAATTGCGATAACTAAGGATAACATTGAGGGTATAATTCTATATATAATTGCAAGGTACAATTTAATACAAGTTATGGATTTGATAATTTTTATGAGTTTCCAGTTCCCTTGGTTTCCTTTTACACTCATTTTCCATAACCTGTTTACTTTTTACATGAAAGCCTAAATTTCTTTATAATAAGTTTATTAATGGTTGCGTTAAATATGAAAGTAACATTTATTGGTTTGTTTGTTATACTTAATCATCTGGCATATAGGTTGAAAATATAAGTTTTTTTTCAGCGTATGTGGGAGTGATTTGGTTAATTTTTTTTTACTTCGAGTTTGTTGTCATAGTTCTTAGTTTCCTCCCACTTTGAAATCAAATGGTTTGGATAATCAATATCAGTTTGTATCATCAAAAAGAAGTTGATATATGTCAAAAATCGCGGCGTTATTTATCTATAATACTACTAGGCTATATCTGTTAGTAGTATTAGGTTATATAATTTAATACGGAAACGTTATATAGATTGGTACGTCCAAGCAATAGTACTTTTATAATCAAGCCTTGGCATAGTTAAACTATATATATTGACACGATTACGCTATACATATTGATATAGTTAGGCGTTGATACTAATATAGTTGAATGTTAATAAGATTTGGGGTTGGTATAGCTACATTATGTGGTAGTACAGCTAACTTGTACATATTAGTACAGTCATACGTTAATATAATAAAGTGTAGGTATAGTTAGATATTGTTAGGATTAAACAATAATATAGTTATGTTATATAGGTTAGCATAGTTAAGCATTACTATAGTCAGATCATGTTCCGGTACAACTATATTATAAGTGTTTACGCAAAAAGATTATTCATAAATTTCATTTTAAAGTCGTTACAATTCGCAATAATTAATAAAGTTAAGTGCGTTGAAAAAACATATTATAACTAATGTAACAATATTAAAGTTAAGGTTGTGTATTAATATTACGTATGAATAAAAGTTCATCAATATGCGTAAATAAAGGGTTGGAAAAATTAGGAGGGGTAGCCTTATTAAAAGAGGGTTGGCTTTACGTATTGCCCGGTATTAATATACCTAAATGTACTAAAATCAAAAAGCTGTGCCAACTTCGATAATGAGTTATACCAATTTCTGATCTTTTGTTCATTATCTACGATTTCACATTTTCATAGACTTTCATTATGGTCAGCCAGTGTGTATCGTTCGTTATATAAAGGATCTTTCTGTACAGGTTTACCTGTAGTTAGTAATATAACACCACATGATGTGGATATCGAAAGTGGGCTAAACGTTCCGTCACTGCCGTAACATCATCCTTAACCTTAAACCCCGCCTCAACCATAATCTTTTACCAAGGAGAACCACTTTATTTTCTACGTAGTCCTCAATACACTTTTGATAAACCCACCAAACATGTATATTTCTACATATTCCTACTTAATCCCTTTTCATTGCTGTTCCATCCACTCCTTCCAACAACAGGTTCATTATCCACAATTTCACATTATCATAGACTTTCATTATCGTTAGCCAGTGTGTATGATTCGTTATATGAAGGATCTCTGTGTACAGGTTTGCCTGTAGTTAGCAATGCAACACCACGTTATAGGGATATCGAAAGTGGACTGAACGTTCCGTCACTGCCGTAACATCATCCTTGGCCTCAAGCCCCGCCTCAACCATAATCTTCTACCAAGGAGGTCCACTTTATTTTTTACGTAGTCCTCGATACACTTTTGATAAACCCGCCACACATATATATTCCTAGATATTCCCACTGGATCCCTTTTCCTTGCTGTTCCATCCACTCCTCCTTCCAACAACACCGTCACCAAACTCAGAACTTCAAATACTCCTCGAAACTTGAAGTGCAACCAATTTACTCCATTCTTGCCACCTTGTCGTCTTCAATCAGAATGCAGCTCTCCATTGTCACTGTTTTCGCCGCCATCGCGTCGTTCGCCTCTGTCCAAGCCTTGGACAGAAAAGTGACAGTCAATTACGCCAAGTTTGGGTTGAGCCCCGCTGCTACCGAAATCGTCAAAGCATACATAAAACTCGATGGCTTTGCATGCACCGCAGAAGACGAGAGGGGTGTCGATGGCATATTCTATGCATGTCCAAGATACAAGGGTTTCGGCTTCAAAGTGACGTTCGAGGCCGAGGGTCGCTCCAAGAAGCATTTCAAATTCTCGCTACTCATCCTGCACCAAGGCACAGAACAGACCTTGCAGGGCATCTTGGAATACAAAAGCGACTCTCCAATTTCGACTTCGATTCTTTGTGATACACCGAAGGATTCCGCCACTGGCAAAATGTGCGAAGCACTAACTGCAAGGAAACTCACTTTGAGTGATTCTTTGTGATACACCGAAGGATTCCGCCACTGGCAAAATGTGCGAAGCACTAACTGCAAGGAAACTCACTTTGAGTTGACCAATTTGGTGTAGGGAAGGGGAATTGGTTAGATTTTATTACAGACTGGAGATACGAGTACCAACATTAGAATGTGAGGATTATCATGGTCGCTTGTGGTCCACCATATGTCAGAAAATAGATTGTTGCCACTTTTGACATAAAATATATCGAGGGAAATGTTGATACATACAACCTGTCAGTTAGCCACATGGCACATTTCAGTTTCGCTGGCACTTTGACAGACACGGCATAGGGAGTTCTGACCATGTGACTTGGTCCTGGTGACTTGCATTCCGGGTTCCCTAACCACTAGACTCTAGCGGAAGAAAACGGAAGAATAGGGGGACAAAATGCGCGTTGGATAGCATGGGTATATGCAACATATAGAAAGTCAGGTTCTGAAGTGTCAGATCTTTTCCTAAGTTGGTTTTATCAATATATTTGATATGGAATACTTGTTGACTGGCTGAGGAAAAGACAAAGGGGAAAACTTACTCTGGCTTTTTACTACCGAGGAATCTTCGATGGAAAGCATAGTTGGGGAACAGCCGGCGGTGCTGCTCAGCCAGATCATCTGCTCGCCTCTTGTATTCCTGTCGCACCTCTAATCTCTCGTGAGCCCAACTCTCGTTTTATTCTCGGCACACAGCCTATCCTTCTTGGGGCCCTTGATCCCCGCGATCTTTTCTCTTCGGTACAGGAGGAACGAGTTAAATGGTCTCATAATCTTGTACCAGCCTTCAGGGCACTGCCTGAAAAAAGGCCGCATCTCCGGTGTGACCTCGGCTGCAGTGATGGTGTTGCTGCCACGGGCAGGTCCAGGTGTAGAAGGGACCAGAGAGTCGGAGGTGCCAGAGATGTTAGGGACCTCCGGGTAGTCCAGAAGGCCGTCCTGGAAGAGGGCGTCCATCTCAGAAAAGTCAAGCTCAGGAAAACCAGGGACCATCGGGTAGTCCTGAGAACCAGGGACCACCGGGTGGTCCTGAGCGCCGTCCTGGAAGAAGGCGTCAGTCTGAGAGAAATCAGCAGCCATGTCCATGTTCCCTACCTCAGGGGTTTGGACCTTAGCTGGGAGGAGGGGAATGTAGTAATCACAGGCTGAGTTTTGGCAGGGGGGCACCATCATCCTGTCACCACCAGTTGCAAAGACTGGATAAAAGCATCGTGCACAAGAGAGGGCCGACATTTTTCAAAACGTGATCAACACGTGTATCAAAAAGTAGTAAAAAAGGAACAGGGGAAGCGTGTCTTACCAGAATATGCTTCCCAGGACGATTACCGTGTTGTGGCAAGTTGATGAAGGCCAGTGTAGTTGTCAGGAGGATGCTTGGTGATGGATGGATGCAAATAGAATCTCCCTCCATGGCATGATCATCACGTTCTTAAATACCCATCAGCTGCTTCTAGTTGTGTCAAGACAATGGTATTGTATTATTTACTGTCGGCAAAGGAATTTAGAATCTAGATTGAATAGGCAATATGCCCTTTGTGATCAACGGTTGCTACCATCGCTGTATCCTGACACGGTTTTTGTTCAAGTAATCTCTTTGTTTTACAACCTACGGAACCTTCCCCATTCCCTTGAACAGTATCATAATGGAATGGACTGTATCTTGATTGATTATTGCCAAAGAGCTCACAGGTGTGCTTACTTTGGGATCTTGCCTAACATGGGCGTCACATAGTTGCTGAATTCCATCACACATATTGCACCAAAATTAATGAAAAGGGTTGACAAAAAAGTGTAGAGTTCTAGCACCTGGTTCACCTGCCTACTGATTTTGTATCTTCGCACTTTCATGACCTGGTCCTCAAGCCTAAAGCCATCGTCAACAGGTCTACTACTGATTATTCCACTGTCAGCCTCCAAATTCTGCTCTATAAAAATGGCAATTGAGTACAAACCCAGTACAAACTGAACATTGTCAAACAGAACTGATGGCATGGCTCTATGCGGGGAGAAAAAAAAATTAAATTCAACATGGGTAGACCGTGGAAGGACATCAATATAACGCTTTGCCTCCATCAAACTATACCATTTTTAGGCTGCTGCTCCCTGGTTTTCAACCTTTCAATATACAGGGATCGTCAGGGCCCTACATTTACTGATAATGGTTATATGAGTATAATAGCTTAATGCTAGTGGACCTCACTGTATAGGAGATTTGCGGGAGGCAAGGGTTAGCATTGAGCTACCCCTTCCTACCTTCGACCACTGTATTGTACAGTGACTAGGGATACAGAGATAAAAATGATTAGCGTGAAGCTAGCAGTCTTGACTTTTTGTTTCGTTCCATTACTGTTATGGGCACCGTACATCTATGAAAAGAGAAACTTACATTTCTAATATCTTCAGTCACCATGGAAAATTTTCTCGCAAAGGGGGCCGGAACATCAGCCCAAACACAACCCTCCAATCCATTATTCTACCTGCATTCGAAAATACTTTGTGGTTTCCAAGTTTCGGGGGTTTTATATATGCACACCACCAGCAACAGCCCTTCTACATCTCTTACACAGTTAGTAGGAAAGTGTAGGAAATGTAGTGTATTTGTATGTCGGCGGTTAAAGTTTTTCGAACTTTACGACGAAGAGTAAAGCCGCGATATAATATGTATTCCGTATTAAATAATGATGCAAATTTTGTAATGCTCCATTGTATTTATGATTCAAGAGATAAGAAGTGAGATAAGTGGTAACATATACAAGATGACTGTTGCAACTATTGCACATGTAGTGCAGTTGACTAAATTGTCAACTCCCTGTGACTGTAATAATCCAGCAGTCGATTGATTTGACTATGTCGTACCGTTAGGTGGCCCCTAGAGTATACCCGGGTTTATGTTGTTATTGTCGGTAAGGTCTACTTTACCGGGTACGTTAACGTAAAGGTAATAGTAGAAGAGTTGTAGTGTATAATGAAGATAGATAGTTAGATCGAAGTAAGAAGAGGTATCCGGAGAGTGCAAGCCTCAGGTGAGAGCTTATAAGCTTTCACCCGGGCAGTGGCACTTTACCATGCACCCTGCCAATCTCCCTTCTGGGCAGTGGCACGATATCATGCACTCTACAAGAATACACCCTACAAATTGGCACGTTACTGTACATTCTACAAGGGTGTAACTTATAGCGTAGCCGCTAACTAATTATAAAGATATATAATAATATCTATATAGGCAATCTTTTCTTTTTTTGGTACAACCCGTATCCGTAATTTAATAGTAATAGTTTAGTTTATCCGAATCCTAATTAATCGTTTAGTATTCTTTCATATAGTCCATATCCGTAATTTAGTAGTAATTGTTTAGTTTATCCGAACCCCAATTAATTGTTCAATAATCACAGTGTTTTTATAATGTAATTCTAACAGCGACAAAGGAAGTAGTATGAGCCTGAATTCGTTTAGGCAGTTGATGGTGGCATAGTTATTAATCCTTATAAGAGTATAATAATAAAGGCGTAATTATCGGTCTTACGTATTTCGGGGGCAGTATAAAAAGATATATCGTTATCGATCTAGGCAAAAAAAAAAAATCTTTCCCTTTTAATGAAGTACCTTTACTTATAAGGTAAGTTCCCAATCAACTAATTAGCGCATACATGCCTAAACTACTATTCCAATTAGTTATTTAAACCATTAGTATAATTTAGTTACTTAACTAATGCTATATCCTAACCGCTCTTTTAAATAAATAACTCGCAAAAATCGATTCCTTCAGCATCATTTATCGCGATAACGTAAACGAGAAAAAACAACCGCTACCGCCGCCTGTTAATACAATCTTAGCCCTAATATTGCCAACTCCAGCTTTATATACTCCATTTTCATCTTTCTTTTCAGCCCCCTCTTCGCCGCCGCCACCGACAAAGTTTTTACCCCTTTATTTTCTTTTTCCCCTCTCTTTTTTCTTTTACCCCTTTAGGGAAAAAGCGCGGAGCTTTTAAGGTTATTAACTTTACCTTTTCGTTACGGATAAAAATCCCTTTACCTGTGACGGCTACCTATCGTCGTTAAAAACGCAGATTCACCGAGTTATAATGCAGTCTATATTAAGAATTTCCCTTAATTAATTCTATATCAATATATTTATAAATGGGGTTAAGGCGGCCGAACTAGACCGTTGCATCGAATTACGGCTTACGAGAGTACGTCGCGAGGCCATTATAATACGTAAAACGTTAAAACGGCGTATCCGGGTTCGCGTCCCCAAACCGTTAATAGATACGTCCTACGTACCATATATTACATCTGTGGCCGTAAGTAAGCCTATTAACGATTACCATTAAAATGAAGGTTAGTCAGGCCATTACCACCGCTACGAATAGACTAATAATAGATACGCCCCTATTTTGGTAATTTTAAGGCCGTAAACTAAAACCTTATTATACATCCGCCATCTTTATGGTCAATTATCTCATCATTTATAATTCCTATCGCAATTAATTATTATTTACTATTTTAATACTTTATTCGTAACGGATTTAAAAATAACCACTTTCGTAATAATTGAAATAAACCGATGCGAATTAATAATAAACTTTAACCAGCACCTTAAAAAGATAACAATCGCTATTTTCGTTTAAAAGGCGGGCCTATATATATACTACGTAGGCGAATTCAACGACGTTATTGCACATCGTCGTAAGGAAAATAAGGACCCCCCTGCGCTCCATACCTAAAAGTATATAGCTTAAGGCGCGGGGCCCTCTTTCTGACCGCATCGATAGCGGTATCGATAGCGGTGGTAACGGTAGCATTAACATCAATAGCAGCGACGACAACGAGGAAGAGGACGAAGACCAGGACGAGAACGACGATGGCGCGACCCCTTCTTCCTTCTCCCCATTCGACAAGAATTAACTGTCTGTTTTCATGTTTTTCCGGTTCGTCCGACCGTGATTTAATTCGTTACACATTAATAAAAAAAAAAAAATTTTTAAAAAAAAAATATAACACAAGTGACAAACACCAAAGGTACGTAGTAAATATTATTCTAGTAAAGTGATAAATAATAGAAACCAAAAATAATAACATATCAAAATTGTTGTAAATAGTAAATACAAAAAGTGACAATATAATAATATCGTCGTAAATAGTAAATGAAAAAAGTGATAATATATTAAAATCGGCGTGAATACTAAGTTTAAAAAGAGTTAAAACTGCACAAATAAGCAATTTAAAGGAAAAGTAACAAGTGCGAGGTAAAAAATGTCTCACTAAAGTAAAGTCGCAAAAACCTTTCAATAACGCTAACAAAAAAAGTATTTTTAAATATAAACTCTTTTACTACCCTATTCGGGGCGCCATAAGTTATTATAATCATCGAGTTTAACTTTCAGTTCATCCACTTTCTCTCCTCAATTTTGCGGCGTTTGTACGATTCGCATAAAGTTATAATATCGATTATAAAACTCTTTTTATTTGTAGTACTACAATTTACAAAGCATTCATAAAGAAAAGGAAAGTTAGTATAAACCACCAGAGTAAGGGGTTTTGAGTTAAAGTTTCAAATTATTATTCGGATCGTTATCATTATAATAATTCTAGAGTCGAATTTTCCAACCATACCGTAAATTTCTAAGGCCAGAATACTTAGAATAACCCAATACACTTTATCAAAATCTAATAAATAATAATTCCATAAAGGGTAAATCTGTTCCGAGCCGGTATTTCGTTACCAAAAATAAGTATATATCCTATTTACAAGCTGTAATCGGTATCATTCGTAAATTTTCCGTTGGTAAAAACTAAACAAAAATATTATATATATATATATTAAACTATATAAATCGCTAGTCGCGTTTTTGATTAATTATTTACTATGTAAAGCGCTTATTACACTTTTTATATACATTATTCAAAAGATTTATTTAGTATTATACAGCGACTGAAAATGTTAAATGTTTCTTTGAACTCTATTTTTAATATAGCCTAAACTCCACGTATACATTAACATTTATATTCCTTAATTCATTTTATTCTACTTAGGTTAAGTAAGATAACTTTATCTGATTACCTCTTTTATATAGAGTTTGGAGTATCGTTACGAATCGTAATTGTTCCTTCGTCGAAATTGATCAATCGGTTATCAACTAGGTATACTTGAGATTTCGCTTTTAAAAAGTAATTGAAAAATATCCTTTTATGTAACAGGAAACGACGTATTATATAATGTAAATATATCGTCTGTTTATATTCCAGGAAATATAAATCCTTTAAAACGTGGTATTAAAACTAATAAATATGGGTCGAAGGTTAAATTGAGTATTTCAAACCGCTTCTCGTAATACCTTTAATAGGTATTATTACAATATACCTCAATGTTCATGAATCCGTAAACTGGTTTTAAAATACGTAAAATCATTTCGGATTAATACTACTTTCGAAGCTCCACAGGTATATAGGCGTAAATACATCGTTTAAAATACTTTTCTAATTGTATATGAACCTATATAATATTACGAAATTTAATACAAAGGTTATTAGAGATACGAAAAGAGGCGGTAAACTCTAAAATTAAAAGATAACTCACCCGTTATAAAACAGGTGTTTAAGTTATAATATCTTTTTTATAAGCGTTATCATACCCTTAACTATAAGGTAGATTTTTTCAATAAGGGTTTCTGGTCTTACCTTTTACATCGTAAACCAAGCGAATAAAACAAATTTATAGGCATTGTAAATTGTTAGGTTAAACATTTTAAAACGAAAAACACTCTAATAGATTCAAGCGGAGATTTCTTTATAGATAAATTTTAAAAATGGTTACCTATGGTTATAATAATATCCTCGTTACATAATTGTATATTGAATTTACGGTCCGCCATTTTCTTTTAGTTAATGAAGTAATTTACGATAAAGGGATTAAAGCTTTTTTTGTTTTTAAAACCAAGTGAGCGCCCTCAAAGATATAGTACCGGTTTCGCTTATATAATTTATCAGATCTTATAAATTAAAAAAGGTTATTAAAGTATATACGAGAGGTAAATAGATTCTGGGAGCGGTTTAAATTCGTTATTATAAAAGTAGTTTAGTTAGTACAAATTGTCAGATTAGGTGTTTAAGTCATTATCATCTATCTTTTCCTTCTTATATTCTCGTATTGTTAGCAATACCTAGAACCTTAGTTTCATATGAAATAAAGTATTTAGAAGAGTAATCATTAGATTGATATAGTTGTAGTAAAAGTTGATAGATGCAAAGAAGAAGCATCCAGAGGTACACGCTACAGGTGAGGGCTTATAAGCACTCGCTCAGAGTGTACCACTCTAGACCGCTCCACGTATTGCCATTCGGTCTGGTATAGCCATTCCAAACCACTCCATACATAATGTAATTTGCGTCTAATAAAATTGCATCTTGTAGCGTGACACGTTATCGTGAATCCTGTAGTAGTATACCCTGAAATACAGTGTACTGCCACTAGGTCTATGTATAATATCTATAAGGGTATATAATATGAATATAAGTAATCTTCTCTTTCTTCCCCATATACTCCGTACCTATAACCTAGTAGTGACAGTATGGTTATAGTTGCGAAGGTTTAAATCAGTAGATTTTGTAGGGATAATGTTATTATAGTATTAATCATAAGAGGTTTAAGTTAGTATTTTCTGTAGTAACAATGTGGTTGAAAGGGTTCAAATTAGTAAGTTCGGTTAGAATTAGTAAGGTTTGACCTCGGTAATAATTGTAATTCGGTTAAGATTAGTAAAGTTTAGCCATGGTGGTAATTGTAATTCGGGTAGGATTAGTAAGGTTTATCCGTAGTGGTAATTGTAGTTCGGGCCTAGTCAGTGTAACTAAATAGGGGCGATATGGTTAGTAATAACGTTTTTCGTGGTTTTTGACAGGGATAATTACGTAGGGCTAATTACGTAGGGGTAATTGTACAGGGGTAATTAATTAATTACGTGTTAGGTTAATATAAAAAATATATCGTTATTGTTTTACGTAAAACTTCTTTTTTTTTAAAAAAAAATAGCGTGTAATTTTGGTTAATATAAGTTTCTACCCTAATTAAACCTTTGTTTTATTTAATCAAACCAAGCTGCTTTAATAGGTAGGTTTCTAGCAAACACCTATATACTAAACTTTCCTTCGAATAGATGCCGCATAAAAATAGGATAGTAAGGCACCATTTGGCGCGAGAGTGTTGGTACGTCGCTGTCATCATAGTTGCTGCCGCCACTACCCCCTCTTTTCCCTTTTCCCCCTTCCCCTTTCTCAACTTTTAGGGGGAGTAACAGGGGGCTTTTAAGGTTATAAACCTTACCTTTTCCCTACAGATAAAGATCTTATTACTCATGGGGCCCCTTTTACGCCTTAAGTGTAACTTAACATAGTTATGCTAAAGTTCGTATATTCAAAATCCGTTCGTTTATATACCTTCAATCTCTTTTTTTTTAAATAAGGAATACGAGGCGGATTTGCTCCGCCGCCTTGAGCTCCGTAATGCCAAGGTACACCACAAGGCGTTTTCAATGCATAAGGAATTAAAGCAACGTACTCGGATCCATAATTCCGTGCCGTTAATAAATACGCCTTGCGTATCGTATATCGTATCCGCGGCCGTAGGCAAGTCCGTTAGCGATTATTATGAAAATAGGGGTCTTTCAGCCCGTTACTACCGTTACAAGCGGATTAGCAGCTCGTACGCCTCTGTTCCAGTGGTTTTAGGGCCGTAAGACGGGGCTGTATTACGCGCCTACCGACTTTTTAGTAAGTTTTAATCGAATTTTATAAATTTCCTTTGGTAAAAATATGGCGTTTGGAGTGTTTCAAAAATAGTTGCCGTCGTAAATAACGAAAATAATCCGATATTAATTAATAATAGACGTAAACCAGCGATTTAGGGAGACGACAAACGCTGTCGCTACTTTGAAACAAGGTTTACGTATATATTATATAAGTAAGTCTAACGACGTTATTGTACGTCGCCGTAAGGAAGGTAATAACCCTTTTATGCTTTTATCTAAGGGAATATCTCGTAAGGCGTAGGGCTATATCTTTTCTGGCGTTGATAACGTTGATAACGATGATGGCAGTGGCGCTAACATAGAGGGAGAGAGTGACGGAAAGAATGGTAGGGATGCGATGGAATCGCCCTCTCCTTTTAATAGTGGATAGATGCTCCACGGGCCAGGCCGGCGTGCTCGGCTATAGTGTAGTACTTTTCACAGTAATGTTATAACTCTTTACTAAATAATCGTTTAAAAGTAACTTCAAATGCATGAAACAAAAGAGGTAATATACCAAAACTAGTGCGATATCATATATTAAAACAAAGGTAAAATCGGGGGTCGGCGCGAATAGTATAATACAAGCCGATCTAAATTAGCAAAAAGTGGTATGATAGCCTATTAGAGTTTTAAAACCTTCCTAGAAACCCTTATAAATAGTGTACTTATCGATATAAATGTTTCCAATATTTCGTTCGATGTAGCCTTGGTTATCGTATTTACCTGGTTGGATTTTCCGTCGGTTTACCTTGTTTTATCGATTTCACGGCGTTTATACGACTCGCGTAAAGCTATAATATCGATTATTAAACGCTTTTCGTTCGTAATAATCAATTTGACTAGGTACCTACAAAGCGGGAAAAAATTAGTATATATTATTTAAGCGATTGGGCGTAAACTAAAGTTGAAAATAATTATATGGACCGTTATCGCTATGGTAATACACGAATCGAAGCCTCTAACTATACCATAAATTTCGGAAGCTAAGACACTTCTCGTAACCCTTTTACACTTAGTAAGGTTTTAATGGATAATGTTTCCACGAAGTGTAAAACTGTTTCGGGCCGATATTTCATTACCAAAGATTAACACGAAGCTTATTTTCAAAATAAAGTGTTTATTATTAATAAAAGAGTCATTAAAAAAAACAGTTTTACAATATGTATATTTAGTGGTATAAATTGCAAACTACGATTTAAATTATGTATTTTCTATAAAATACATTTATTAAGCGTTTTGTATATATCGCCTTTTAGGGCGGTTTGATATTACGTTGCGACCGAAAGGTTGAATACCGCCTTTGGTTGTGTTATAAAAGCAATTTAAGCGCCGTGTACGCATTGTTATCTGTATTTATCGGACCTTTTTACGTTATTTAAAACTATAAAGGTAACTTTGTCTAATTGCACCTCTTACGCAAAGCTTAAAACGTTGTTTTGGAGAATAATGGTGGCATTATTGATAATCGATTATATGTTTTTTCGTTAGATACGTCTTGGGTTTCGCTTTTAATACGGCTTCCAAAAGTTTCCTCTTTTTAGACACGAAAAACGGGGCGTTATATAATGTTAAAGTGTCGTCCGTTTGTATACCTGTTAGTGTAAAACGCTTCGAATGGGTTTTTGATATTAATAAACACGGGTCAAAGGTAGAGTTGGTTATCCCGAGTCGTTCCTTATAGTGCCTTTGGTAAATGTTATATTATTAAATACCGCTTTCAAATAAGTCTTAAAGTAGTTTTATAATGCGTAAAATCGTTCTAGGCATGTAGTGTTATTGAATATTTTTTAGTTTATTGCCGTAAATTCGACGTTTAAGCCGCTTTTCAAATTGGGTATATACTTATGTCATATCTCGAAGCTCGATATATAGGTTATATAATACGTTAAAAGAGGTAGCGAATGTAAAAAGTAAGCGATGGTTAGCCCGTTATAATATAGACGATTATGTTATAATATCTTTTTTACCCTTTTCGTTGTATCTTTTAATGATTAAGCCGGTCTTTTCGTGAGGCTTTCCGGTTTCATCCTTAATTTTATAAACGAGGCGGATTGACAAAATCCTATAGTTACCGTAAATAGCCGGTTTCAAACGTTTGAAATGAAATATGACTTGGTCTATTAAGGCTAAGATTTCCGTTCGGGTGGATTATTCGAATAAAATACCTAGGGTAGTGATAATGCCTTCATAGTAGAGCTTTAGACTAAGTTCGCGGTTTTTTATTTCTTTTTACATAATAAAGAAGTCCGTGGAAAATTTCCTAAGGCGTTTTATGGTTTTCGAGCTGAAAGGGCGCCTTCAGCAGCGAAGTTTTGGTAAGGTTGGTATAAACGAGCCGTTTTTATTTGACGAAATTGGGCCGGAATCGTGTTTCGAAGGTAAGGTTAAAGTTGAAATCGGTTCAAATTTTTCGTTTTAAGGGTTTTTTTGTAGGAGGTTTTGTTCATTTTACGATTTTGGGTCGTTCCTTTTTATTTTCATTTTATATTCGCGTACTATTGTCGAATGAGACGAACTTATACCGTTCGGTGAATTAACGAGTATATTATAACCTTTCAACCCGTTAATCCTTCAAGGATTAATGGATTTATCTTTCGTTTTTCAAACCAAAACTTTAAATTATAATGGTAAATTCAAAACGCTAGTTTGACATAGACCATTCCTCATAAACAACGTTTTAGATACGTCGTTTTTCGCCCGTAGGGAGTGTAATGCCGCCATGGCCTTCGTTATAATATTAGCATTTTGTATTATAAATAGTAATGGTATAAATTTTATGTTGATTCTCAGGTAAGAATTGAAAACAAGGAACGTAGAGAAAGGTTTATTTAGGCCAAAAGTGTTGTGAACGGCGTTAACCACTATTTAAAAAAAAGATTCATTAAAACTGGTACTCTTGAGCTTCTTCAACAACACTGTATACGTTTTCTTCAGTGATCCGTAATACCGTTTACACTTTTTAATACCCTATAGGGATTTTATTAGGATTTATTTACATTCTTTACCGGTTATCCGAGCCTTAATACACTACTTGGTAAAATCGAAGGCTGTATTAACGTCGTATATAATCTAATTTAGGGGCTTTAGGTAAACGTTAAACTAATAGTTAACTAAAACCTTCCAATAGTTTATAGCGAAAGCGCTTCATATAAATTTGCCGGCTTAGAATGATATTATCGCGTCGACGGTATAGAGGACCGGTTATCTATCTAAATATATAATATTGACAATTACTTTGTGATTAAAATTTATATCGTTTGAAAAGCAGAACTTAAACCATCGTAAGGCTTGTAAGTTTAATTGGCACTATGGCAAAACTTTTCGATAACTTTAAGTACGTCTTTTCCTACATCCGTATAACTTACGATGTAAAACATGTATAAAAGGCGTTTTATAGTAGGATATCTGAATCATCGATATAAAGTTCATAATTCCAGCTAAGTTAAGTAAATAACCTTAAGTATACATATTTCGGGTAAAAACCATAAGTAGCTGAATTTAAACCGAAACAGTATAAATACGTTATCTAAAGCGCGGATAAGTAAATTAGTCGTATTCCAGACCTTAATTCCGAATTTATTCATATTGGTTAATAAAAGTAGAAACGGTATTTTCAAATGCATTACGTAAAATTTGATCGGTTCAAAATACGTATTTATAACGATTGTTCCGAACGATTATACTTTGCCTTTGTTAAATAAAACCTTTCGGTGTTTCCCTATTCCGGTCAGCCGAAACTTCGGAAACTTCGTTGCAAACGCATCGAATTGCCGCTTTTCGGCAGTTAAGATTTCGGTTACGCTAATATTAGGCATAATGCCTTAAAACATATTTTCTTATTTGTTGAACAGCGTGAATTCCTACGCCATATAGGCGTTGAATACTTTGTTTAAGTAGTATAGGCCTATAATATATATAAAGAAGGCGTTTTGTAAACCAGTGAAGATAAGTTAGGAGGTTTTATCGTTCAAAGCTAATAGGTGGGTATAATGATATTTAAAGTTGTTTTTTCGGATGTATCTTCGTAAGGGTGATTGTTCAATCCGTTTTTTGTATCTTCGTATTCGGCTGCATATGTTGTAAAATTGGCTTTTATCTGATTTTTGAATATATAGTCGACCTAAAATTATAGTTTGATTTGAATTTTCTCGTAAACGGGGTGGTTTGTAAATTAGCAGCCGATTTTTCCGTATACGATACACTGCTTTTACAAATCCGCGGGGCTTTTTATATCTTTTTCCAAGTATCATTTTAATCGCGGTGCGTTTATTCCATTTCCAAACGATCGTCTATATTCTTTGTTGTTAGGGTTCCTTTTTTAATACCTATATTTTAGGCGTTCGTTTTACCTTAAGCAAACTTTAGATTTCAGACTTCAAACGTTGTAAATAGTTTTGGTGAGATTTACTTTAGTAATTTGACCCTCGGCTTTGATTTTATCAGTTATAAATACTGATCCTAAACTCGCCTATCAGCGTAAAAAGGTTTTAAACTATATTTTAAAGCTGATATAAAAAGCCTTTAAATTATATTTTGGTTTAAAATGTATAAAGTCGAAATTCGGATTTCTGCGGGAAGTTTTTATTACTGCTTGGATAAATAGTTTATTATCTTTGTATTCCGGTTTAAGGGCTATTCAATACTTTCAGAATTTAATAAATAAGGCGATAAGAATTTATTATAGATTTTCATCGGCGTTTTCCTATTAGTTTTTTACGGATTTCCAAGTCGTACCAGTTTCATCCCTATTGTAAAGTTTATAATTAATTTTTGCATCGAAATAGGATTTTGAAAGATCATAATATTTTTAAGTACATTTACTTACGTAATATGGTATATATATCATCGTTCAATTTTCCTGGATTTTATATCGGATAAAATAATATAAAATTATAATAGTTTACTATTTTTTATATGTATTAAATATTACCCGTATTTTATTATTAAGCATATCGTACGGTTCGCCGTTATAGTTTTTTTTCCTATCGTAAAGTTTAACGAAGTTTGTAAGCTTTATAGAATCTGTTAGTAGACTTTTATCGTTGCAACGTAGTCGATTCGAAACACTGTAGTTGAAGTAACTGGTATTGCGTTGATATTGTTGATTGAGATGTGTATATTCTAAGTTTGGCAGACCGCTAGCCGGTCTACATACTAATTTGTATGGCCAAATGCTTTGGCCTATGCCCCACTTTGAAGTGGGCACCTACTGTACTGCACTTGCAGTATAGTCCCACAAACTACAGTAAATTTGCAATACGTACAATCAACTTTATTACAAGTAAAGTTGACTTGACTATACTGCATTTGACTGCTATTCCAATACTGGCGGCTTCTTGTTTTGTGCCTACACGCCAGCGTGACTTGCCATCAATGAGTGGCAACCTCTAAAATCCCTCCTTAATTCAAAAGCCAGACCCCTGTCAATTCCGATTAATCTATACTAAAATCAACCTCAATTACGGCCCTTCGTGGCTCTTTTTCTTCACCCTTCCGAGGCCTCCGTTCCTTAATTCCCGTGAATAGATCTTTCGCTATAAACCTGCGAAAATCAGGTACACCATCACTTGCGTACCTTATACCAGTAGTTTAAGCTATTACCATCGTTCCTATTACCCTGGCGGTCTTTCAATTTGCCAGGGCAACCTTATTCCTTTACGTTAGGTGTCGGGTGATCCACGTATTCCACAATTCGTATAATTAGCGTATTATTATTCACAAATCTTTCCAAGGCGTTATTAAGCATGGCTTTGGTTATAGTATCGGTAAGGTTATCTTTATCGTTAATTTACCAGAACTTATAGATTTTTCGAACTTCGTTTACGTCTTTCAACGCTATTACGTTCATTATTAGGCTTTCTTTATTAATCGTGCCTAGTTTTAACAGATATTAATAAAAGCTTCGGGAATCTATATATACTATTACAAGTATTGGTAGCAAATACAGTCATTTAGTAATGATCCTTAATATACCGCTAATTACAATATCGATGTCAAAGCCTGCCATTATACCGTAAACTTCCGAAACTAATACACTCTGAGTTAAGCGTTTACACTTAAAAAATATCTAATATATAAGGTTTCCGATAATTGTAAATTAACTTTTAAATCTATTCTTGTCAACGAATATATTTAAAAGACCGATTTACGATATAAAGTAAATATTCACAAATAACCCGTTCGTAAAAATTATTAACTTTACTTTCATTCAATCCATGAAAACCATATTAATTCTTTTTTATATAATCTATTTGTGACTTAATCCATTTATTTAACTCATTAAAATCTTTGTTTTATAGGTCTCATGTCTATACCGTAATGGAAAGATTATTCGATACTTTCGGTTAGTATAACGTGACGATATAGGCCGCATAGGCCCTTTACTCCAAGTATTTCTGTACCCTTACCTCGTTAGTCTTATCGATAATTGTCAGACTCGTAACTTGCCTGCTTTAACATAAGTTAATATAAGTACCTCTTTTAACCTTAATATCATAAATACAAAGTAATGATTCGTTAAAATTAAGTTATATACCCTTACCTAACGCTTTAACTAATTTACATTTTCAAAAGCCTAACTTTTTAACAATATGTTATTCCGCCGCCAAAAACCTAACATTACCGGAGAAAAGGGTATCGTTCATTTACATACCTACGATACCAAAGTATTTGCCTTTTATAATTGATATATACGGGTTAAATGTTAAAGTCTTTATGCCTGGGTTATTTTTAAAGTATACCTAGTATGTTAAAAACGAGTGGATGGTAATATCAGTCAGTTTTTATAAAAGCTCAATACAATATATTATCATACTGGTCGGAAACTTACCCTTTAATTTTTATAATAGTTTTAGTAGTATAATCCGATGAAAATCGATAGCGGATTGCGTATACGTTTGCCAAATGTTCCAGTTATTAAGTGTAAACTGCACTTTTATGTTAGCAGTAAAACTGGTAATAATAATGATAATTAAACGTTAACTATTTTATAAATAATAGGCGATTGGGTAAAAATCTTAATTTTATCTTTATTACTGTATCCTTAGGCAATTAACCATAATTTTTCGTCCTGCCGGTCAGTAATCTTACTTTCAACCTCATAAACTATTCTAGACTTAAAAATAATAATATTTTAACCTTTAAATTACGTCAACGGCACAAATAATACAATCCCTTATAATAAAAGGCCATTAATTTCCACTTGAACACTTTCCTTAAAAAGCATAACTAATATATTAATAATGTCTTCGATACGTAACTAAAGTATAAGTTCTCCGTCAGACTTCTCTATCTAAAATACCCACGCTATTGTATATGGCCTTCCGGAACTGTAATCCCTATTTTTCTCTTCTTTAATATATATACTCCTTTTAAGTGGTTTTTCACGTTCGTCGACGTTATATTAGTTTGTGAACAATCGGCTTGGGAGGGTTATATTAATTAATTTGCTGGACTGGAAGGTTATTAACGTTAGGATTTTTATTGAACTTAAAAGGTCTTTTCTAAGGCTTAATTTATGTAACTCGAAAAGTTACGAAGCCGTTAAAATTTTCAATTACTACGTTTTAGTTAGTAATATTAAAAAATTTGTACGACTTATCCTATTTACCTAACTTATTCCACGTAAGGACTTTACTCTAAAGGAAGAATAAAAGTACGTTTCAAATATTAAGGGTATTATCAACCTGGCGGCGTGCCGATTCGTTCCTCAATTCCTACAGAGTTTTACTATATTCTATAACAATCTTTTAAATACTTAACTAGGGTGGTAAATTGGCTGTTATACGTAAGTAAACTTCAAATACCAAAAAAGTTAATATAAGTCTGTTAAGACCAATAATATTGTTGAAACCTTTTACCGCTATTTCAAGCTATGCCTTCTAATTTATAAAGCTTTCGATTTCCAATGTAAGGATATTATAGACTCTTCGTAAAAAGGTGTATATCCTTTCGACCATACTAATACCCTAATAAGCCTTAATAGAGACCTGTTTATATTAAATTCTTATTAGCTTTATATTAATTTTGAACTTTAGCGTAACAAAGTTGGTATCGATATCGTAAAATAATACGTCCGGTAGGCTAAGGTACGTATTAATCAACAAATTTCGTAATGCTTTCCTTATTTTCTTTGTTGTAATAATCTTAAGAAATTTAATGACGTAAAAAGCCGTAGCGAAATCCACAACGTATAGTATTAGTTTACTGTTTAGGTAAAATACGTTTATTAAAACATTCGAGTTCAAGTTTTAATTTTCCCTTAATATGAATTTAAACCTTAAGGAGCCTTAGAAATGTATTTGATAGTAATGGTAAAGGCGTTTAACTACCTTTAGTATTGAAAAATTTACATTTTCATAACCAGTTTCCTTTCAAACTTTGTAAAGCCTATTAATTATCGGTTGGTTAAACTTACAATGTAATAAACGAAATTTTACCTCGATTAGGTTTAATACGATTGCCTTTGGTCCTTAAAAATGAAACCAGAGATACCCCTATTTAAGGCTAAGGAAAAACCGTTTACCGTCTGTAATATTTATCAAATTATTAATTTAAATATTAACGTCAATGTCGAGGTTTTTCATATCTTTAAGGTATTGAAAGAAGAAGGTAAGGGATTTCAAAATGTGGAAAACAATAAAGTTAACAATAGTTTTCACTGTCGTCGATCCCAATAAAGATAGCTCCTTTCCAAAGCTAAAGCCAACCTTAGCCTTACTAACATCCGCGTAATCAAGTTTCGTAACAATATTAGTATCCCTTCGTAACGCGATGTATTACAAATAGCCTCTAGTTAAGTACCGTATTACCCCTATATTCGACATAATTCCTTAAAAAACTTATTTCGTGTACCGGTCTTAAATAGTAAAAAGATATTTAAGGCTAGGTTTTTTATCGTTATAACGACAATAAGGGTTTTCACCTGTAAGGTAGTATAAAAAGGCGTGGTCGGCTAGTTATTAAGTAGCTTTTGGGTTAATACCGGTACCAGTATCTTCGTGTTAGCCGATAGCTTTTAACTTGTTTTATTCCTTTTTATTTTTCATTCCTTTAAACTATATAACTTGCTCGATGTAATCATAAATAAAGGTAAATGAGAACTAAGTGTAATATATCACTTGTTTTGCTTTTTGCTCGGCGATAGTATAACGTATTAACCAATATCTTCATTTGCCGTAAATCTAATATTTTTAACGCCAAGTTTAAATTTTCTTAGCCTTCTTAAAAACCTTAAAAAATAGGAATACTCTTTTCTATAAATAGAGGTCCAAACCTTTCGTTAGCTATAATAACTAAGCCGTCCATACTGTCAATTAATGTAGTACGAACTAAAAGGGATTTTATCGTCACTAAATTCAGGAGATTATAGGTATATACTAATCGAGAAGGAGATTCAAGTAGTTACGGTTGTCAGCGAAAACCGTAGTTGGCTAAAATACCTTTCGCAGGTGGTATTAAGGCATTACAAGGCGTATTCGAACTTTTTGTGACCCGTAACTAATTTCTGGACCTGCTGACATATCCTTATTACCCGTTGGCAAAGCATTAGTCTATCAAGTATCCAATTCAAAAGTCCATCTTGCTTTCCGACTCTTTTTTATAATCTAATATATAAAACCACTTAATAATGTTCAAATCTGTATAATACTAAGTAAAGTTAATATCGCATTCGAAATAGCTCTTTATACTATCGTAAATTTCGCGGGAAAAGGTGTAATTTGTTCAATATCAGAGGTAGTAATCCCTAGCTTAGCTAGTAAGGATATTGGGGAATAGCGAGTAAAATCCTAACCATTTAACTTTTATTTAACGGCAGATATTGAAAAATAGGCGTAACTTAACGTCGAGGAGATTGTATAGCTTACTGTTATACTTTTTTTTTCCTTTCCAAATTTTAATGAATATGGTAATTTCCGTATAGTCCGTATCCTTTATAAGGAAGCGTTGAGGAGGAAAGGCAATGTACTAGTCGTAAGGACCTTTTTCACTTAACTGGGAAAAGGATTGGGGTTACTATGAGTATTAGTGGGCAGGATAGTTGCCTTTGACCGAGTTTAAAGGGAAAAAACTAGTAATCGTACCCCCAGTAAGCTTGTATATAAAAACGGTCCTTCCTTTGTTTGGCTGCTGAAATTGGACGTACTGAAAAACGTAGAGGAAGTGGGCCTAATTGTTTCTGTCGCGGGGAGATTAGCGATGATCCTCTTGCTATTAAGGGGTTTGGAGAGGTTTTTGCTTAATTTAATAGTGGGTTTAAGGGCTTGAAAGATATAAATTCATTAATTCGTCACGTCTACTTATTTTAGGCTAAGAAAGTCTTTTTAAACGTATATATAGGTGTTAGGGGTTATTATTACCAATAATTCCCTTTCCTTTATCTTCTTGGGTTTATTGTAGGTTTTTATACGTAACGTAGTCGAAGAGTACGTCGGCGAGGTTATCGTCTTTACCGACCTTTAAAGGTAGTGAAATCCCTAGTTTACGTAAGTCAGCCCTTAGATTTAACTTTACTTATTTTTTGGTATTTTTTCTATAGTAAAAGTCCAATTCCTAGAAAACTCGAGGTAGTTGAAGAATGCCTTAATTTTTGTATTCTAATCGTTATATTTAACGTTAAGAATGAAGTAGCCGACGTAATTGGTAAGGTATTCGGGGGTAGAGTTTTTAGTAGCATTGGTATACCAGAGTTCTTTATCGTAGTGTTTCTCGAAAATGCTGCCGAGAGCCTTAATTACCACCTTCCTAGTAAAGTTGATAATGGCTTTAAACTGAGCGTTAACGGAGGCCATCTTGGCGTTTTGGCTTGTGTAGGACTTGGTGATCTGAAGGTGTAGAGACTTGACGATTTGGCGTAGAGTCGCATAGGAGGTTGGCGACTTGGCGAGAAGTCGCGTAACGTGGCTTTCTTGGCGCGACTTGGTGTTTTTCGTTTGAAGTAGCGTATTTGACGATTAAGATGGTATATGAAGTGGGAAAAAGTAAATTAGGGCAAAAGTTTAGTATAAGAAGTAAGGTCGGAGGTTGTTGTTAGTGGTAGAAGTCGAAGGTTATTATTTTAACGTAGGGACTTAATCGTTTTTCTTGCGGTAATAGCATCCGTAGTAGTACTGACTTAGCCGTTTACCAACTTGCCGAACTTTGAGACTTTTGACAGTTAATCTTAACGTTTTTAAGAAGGATTAATAAAGATTTTTTAGTATTTTCGAGTAGTGATACCGTCGCTTATTTCTAAACTGCCGTGAAAACAGACGTAGCCTAAAAGTCTTCTCTACTAACTGCCGTAAAAACCGACGCAGCAGTAGAGGCCCTTCGTAAGAATTTTCCCTCTACCTTACGAAATTGCAAAGCGTAATTGGAAAGTAGCTTCTTCTTCTATTTAGCTAATCTGAGCTTAACCTAATAAGCACTGATCAGTTTTAGTAGGCCTTTATCGTTGTAACATATTCGATTCGAATCACTGTAGTCGAAGTAACTAGTGTTGCGTTGATATTGTTGATTGAGATGTGTAAGTTTTAAGTTTAGCAGACCGCTAGCCGGTCTACACACTAATTTGTATGGCCAAATGCTTTGGCCTGTACCCCACTTTGAAGTGGGCACTTATTGCACTGCACTTGCAGTGCAGTTCCATAAACTACAGTCAATTTTCAATATGTACAATCAACTTTACTGCAAGTAAAGTTGACTTGACTGTACTGCATTTAACTGCTATTCCAACAGAATATCTTTTATTAATGAGAAAGTGGTGTGGTAAAAGTTCGTGGTAAGGGTCGTAGTTGGCGGGTATTGGTTCGTAAGGTACGTATTAGCGTTTTAAAACGCTCATTAACTCCTGGAGCAGGCTGTTCTTTATGTTTTGGCCGATTTTTTTACAGTCAATCAGGTTGTTTTCGGTATTTCGACTGATCCCATTATAGTCGAACGGGCTTTTCTGATCATTCGGGGAGTGGTTTGGTATTCGGTTTTGTTTTATAGTATATGTTAGTATAAAGGTATATTATACTTATATGGTAAATGAGAATTGGAGTCTGTATTCTTTTTCGGGGCCTTTACATTTAATTTAGGGTATAGGTAAAGAACTAGGTTTTCTTACACCTCGTCCCCGTCGTTTCAATGACAATCTTCTTTATTTCGCAAAGTAATACCCTTTTACAAATTCCGTTAGATACAAATTTGTATCCTTTCAGTCCAGTACGTCGATAAGTTACGTTATTTCGAATAGGGATTTTATTAAACGTCTATTCTTACCCCTTAGGATATTAATTCTTTTAATTTTTCATTGAATCCGTAAGGTTTTGGTAATAGTAGGATTCACTATTTTCCATATATCAAACGTCCAATTCGAAGATTTTGAATGGAAGTTATCCAATAAGTTATGTTTTTGAATTTTCTCCTCCTGATAACGAAACATTACGGCTAAAATATATGTATTTGCAATATAGGGTCTTAGGTCCTTCACTGGCAAATCGATAGTGTTATTCCAAAGACCCAGGTAGATTTCATATATCATAGCCTTTCTAATTCCCATATGTTTAACCAGGAGGTCGAAGTAAATGCTAACCTCTTTAAATGTTATTAGTCTTGGGGCTATGGCTATAGGTATCTCAGAGTTGTTAAGAATAATGGTTTAGGTACGTATTTGGTATGCTGGAATGGTTTAAGTTAGTAATTTCGAGCCGTTATTATGTTTGAGTACTTATAAATGGTAAATTAAAGCTAAATAGAAGAATTAAAGTAGTTAAAATAAGGCTTATTAAAGTTTACTAGTATAAATAAATTATAAATAATACGTAAATAAAACGTAACTATAAATCAATTAGACGTTTGAAATTAG
Organism: Anisogramma anomala; assembly: GCA_038502455.1. Lineage (NCBI taxonomy): Eukaryota > Fungi > Ascomycota > Sordariomycetes > Diaporthales > Gnomoniaceae > Anisogramma > Anisogramma anomala. The sequence continues at coordinate 14,383,290 of JASMMZ010000001.1, forward strand.
TTTTTTAACGTTTGGTAATTTCACGTTAGTTAAGTGACTAAAAAATCTTAAGCTTTATAAGTACTAAACTTGAAACATATAGAATGAATTTAGGCAAACTTAAAATACATAAGGCGAATGTAAGAAAGTTGGGTAAGGTAAAGAGAGTGTGATTGTATAATCCAGTGTTTGGTAATCGGTCCGGATTAATGTATAGTAACCGCTTTTGATAGGGCAATCGGTTTAGTTGGTTTATACTTAACCATTCTTATCAAAGCGGTCGGTTAAGTTAACGCATTGGTAACCTTTTTTCAATTAAACGATCGGTTTAAATGCTTTATTTGTAACCGCTTTTATATTTTTCGAATGGTGTAGATTGTTGATTTGAAATCGGGTAGATCCTAACTAAAGGTTCCAAAACTTGGTGGTTTTGGCTGACGTGGCCTAATACGTAATAGAACGTTTTTAAGAAGTGTCTGGGTACGTTAAAACGCTAAATAAGGGTTAATGATATCGTATTAAAATTATCCTTTTTAAAGTTATTCAGTCTTTACAGTTTTTGTATACGTCGGCGTATAATTATTGTAAAAACAAAGTATTAAAGTACAAATAGTTAGGACCGTTACAATATTTCGTTATAAGTATTCAACTTATATCTATCTTTTTTCCCCTAAGATATTTATAGTCGACCGGGTCGGTTACTAATTAGTATTGGTAAGGTCTAAAACCTTGGTTTTATATCAAATAAAGTATTTAGAAGAGTAATCGTTAAATTGGTATAATTATAGTAAATGATAATAGATATAAAGAAGAAGCATCCAAAGATACACACTATAGATAAGGTTTTATAAGCCCTCGCTAAGAGCGTACCACTCTAAACCACTCCATGCATTGCCATTCGGTCTGTTAAAGCTATTACAGACCGCTCTATGTATAATGCACTTTACGTTTTGCAAGAGTGCAGCCTATAGCATGATACGTTATCGTGCACCCTGCAGGATTGCACCCTGCAATACAGTGCACTGCCACCAAGCCTATATTGTTATGACCCAACATCTGCAGGGCGCACCAGCGGCGGCCCCGCAGCAGATAACAAAGGAAATCGGTTGGACACAGCCTCTCGGCAGGCACCAGGGATCCACAACAGACACACCGTACACAAGGGTTAGGGTCAGCATGGTGTGAGACTCGATGGACTCGGTATCGAGCCAGTCGAGCCTACACTGAAGACGTATGAAGGCGCGGATATATAAGGACACTTTCATTACCAAGATAGATAGTATTTCCTTCATAGCTCTTCAGTTGTCAATCTAAGTATTCAGTCTACCCTGAATAGCCTCACGGCTTCTGATCATCACTCGCACGAACACAGTCTTGATATTGCACCTTTTGTTACCTCTGCTACCTTACTGTTAACATAAACCCTCTGACACCTTCTACATACTCACGGGTATTTAGTGTGATCATTACATATATATACTATCTATGAGGGTATATAGTAATATCCACACTTACCATCGTCCAACAAATTAAAATCATGCTATTTGGTAAACTTATAAACATATTGTGGACTTTAAACCCTTTAATCCTTGAAGAGCTGATCTATCCGTCTTCATTTTTCAAAATAAGGACTTTAGACTACAATAATAAGTCCAAAACGCCAGTCTTATATAGACAGTTCCTTATAACCAATGATTTCGTAACATCATTTTTAACCCACAGAAAACGCAATACTACCATAGCTTTCGCCACGGCATTCATCCTTTAAATCATAGCTGTTGTTAATATTAAGTCTATATAAACCCTAGGGTAAGCACCGAAAATAATGAGTGTTAGAATTACTCTACTCGGGATAAAAGTTTTATTCACAACGCTTATCGCTATTTAAAGAATGAACTTGTAATGATCACACTAAATACCCGTGAGTAAATAGAAGGTATCAGAGGGTTTATGATAGCAGTAAGGTAGCAGAGGTAACAAAGGTGCAATATCAAGAAGATATGTGTTCGTGCTGTAGTATGATCATTAGCCGTTAGGCTATTCAGATATGTAGACTGAATACTTAGATTGACAGCTGAAGAGTTATGAAGGAAATATTATCTATGTGGTGCTGACCGTGTCCTTATATCCTATGGCCTTCATACCATCTTCAGTACTGAAGCTCACCAGTGCTCACTGAGGCTCACTGGTGCTCATTGAGGCTCAGTCAGCACTTGTGATCTAGATAACCCTAACCCTGGAGGGTTGCCTAGTCTGGTGCTGACAAAGAGATGTTCCCCGCCTGATGTGTTCGACTTTAGGCTCTCGGTAGCTCAGCTGTATGCTGGCCTGTTTCCTGACCCGCCAACGTGCTTGGGTCATAACAGAACTCTTTAAAATTTATACCTCCTAACTCTTTCAATGATACCGTATACGCTTTTTAAAAAGGTCTGTAATACCGTTTATACTTTTAGATGCCTTATAGTATTTTTACCGGTATTTAATCATACTTATTTCCGGTAATTTTAGCTTTAATAAGCTACTCGGTCGAGTCGAAAGTTATTCCTACATTGTGGGTAATTCAACTCGACGGCCCTAAATAAACTTTTGTTTAGAAATCCACCAATGTATTCTAACAATCCGTGGCGAAAGCGCTTCGCGTCAGTTTTGCGGCCTAAAATGCGATTATTATATCGATAGCGTGTAACATAAGCTTGTCGTTAAGATATATTATATATATATTTCCTTAGTAATTAAAATGTACGTTGTTTCAAAATCTAAATTTCAACCGCCGTAAGTTTTACGAATGTAATTAGTACTCGTAACAAAACTTTTCGATAGTTTTTAGTATTTATTTTTCTTTATTCATGTTTTTTATTACGTTAAACAGCCGTTAAAGGCGCTCTGAAGCCGGGAAACTAAATCGAAGGTATAACATTTTCGATTCTGGTTACGTTAGGTAAACTGCTTTAATTGGATGAGATTTTAGGAAAAACCAAAAGTATTCAAATTTAAAACGAAACGGCACGAATATGCTATCCGAAACGCAAACGAGTTAATCAGTCGTATTCTGAACCTTAATTTCGAATTGATTTATATTAGCTATCGATAACAAAAATAAAGTTATAAAGTTTATTACGGAAAACTTCACCGATTCGAATCGTATATTCATAACTATCATACTAATTAATACCGCTTTATCTTTGCCGAATGAAATTCCCAGTATTTTTCGATTTAGTCGAATTAAAATTTGGAAAACTTCGTCGTTCAAACGTCGAATTTTCATTTTCCGGCGGTCGAAATTTCTATTAAACCGGTGTTTAGCAAAATATTTTGAAACTAGTTATCTTACCAGTCAGAAAGTGTAAACTATAACGCTATATAAACGTTTAAATCTTACTTTTATCTATCCAGACCTGTATTATGTAGAAATAAGGCGTTTTATAAGCTTGTAAATAGTCGTTAATCCGTCTACTTATCTTGAATTGTTTCGTAAATATCGTCTTTCTCATAGTCGTATTTTTATAGGTATACTTGTTAAGTTAAGTGTTGGATTCCTTTTAACTCCTTTGCAGTCGGTCATGTACGCTATAGAATTAGTTTCCGTCTATTATTCGGGTAGGTAATCAGCTCAAAATTGTTATTTAGTTCGAATTTACTCGTATGCTAGATAATTATTCAATTGACAGCCGATTTTATTATATATAATATACCGTTTTGAAAATCCTATAGGGTTTCATATACTTTTACATAGGTATTGTAATATATATTATAAGTTTCACACTTAACTGTATAGCTGTCCTCGTTAGCAATTACTTTGCCTTTGGTTTCCGGGGCTTCCTCCTTGGTATTTTTCGCTTTTATTACCGTGTTCAGAGCGTTTATTTTCTTTATATTTCAGATACACTTTTAAATGTCCATTTAAAACGTGGTAAGTTTTTTTTGGTACGGTTTGTTTTGGTAATTTAAACTTTGTCTTTGACTTTATCATTTTTAAATGCTAATCCGAAGCTCGTCTATTGGTGTATAAAAGTTTTAATTAATGTTTTTAAATTGGTATAAAAAGCATTTAAATTATTTTTCGGCTTAATCAACGCTAAGTTGAAGTTGAGTTTTCCACGATACGCTTTTATTGTTATTTGAATGAATATTTAGTCCTCCCTATACTTTAGTTTAAGCGTTAACTGCAATTTCCGGAAATTCTCTAATAAGAAGATAAGAATATGATATAGTATTTTATTAGTGTTTTTACATCTATTCTTTGCGAATTTCCAAGTAATACCCGTCTAATCCTTATCGTAAATTCTTTAATATATTTCTATATCTAAATATATTTTTAAACTCCTATAATATTTCATGAAAACATTTTCTTACGTAAAATAATGAATAAATTACTTCTTAACTTACTCAATTAATATACCGGGTAAAATTATGTTAAACTGTAAAGGTTTAATATCCAATTATTTACGAGCATTCAACATCATACAGATTTTTTTATCGCAGATGTCGTAATGTTTTTGATTTATTTATTTCTTTATTTATTTACTATCACCGGGCAGTTCTCATCATATAGCTAATATAGTATGACACTCTTGAATGTAAAAATACATATATATATCGGCGGGAAGGCTTGCAACTTCAAGTCCTCACCTTATACAACCACCACCCTATTTAGTTCTTCATTTCTAGGTTATACCCTTTAAGCTTCTTGAACAAACTACCCTATTCATTATGCCACACGTATACCAACTGAAAATTCTATCCTCTATACCTGTAGCCAATTTTTGAACCTTGCGCTATATATACCATTAAATGCCTGCCAAAGGGGCCTTATATCAATTATATAGGTCCCCGCTTACTAAAGGAACCTTTTCCACCAACGAATGTGAATCGCATTCGTAAAGGCTTTTTCCAAGTAGTTCCAACGAGAGAGTACACCCACCAGTAGGTATATTAAATATGAGTGCTAACCTTATGTATGAGATATAAGAAACATAGCCTCTACCCATAAAACAAAATATCAAGTAGAACCTTTAACGGGAAAACGGACCTTATAACAGCCTTCTAATTAAATCCTCAAGGTACCCTATAGTATAGAAACCCGTCAGGGCATAAAAACTATAGCCTTAGCTAGGCTGTATTATACAGCTATCTCAATCCCCGTTCGATGACTACTCGTATCAAAGATCTAACGGCGGTCCTAAAAGAGTAAAGTACCTGTAAAACACATATATATTGGTTGAAATCCCGTGTCGGTGGGTAAGATATACTTCACAGCTCGGTGCCAGACGTACTTTACGTAAAAAAAATATCGACGCGAGCCACCTTTTTGCCATAGACCGTAGGCCTAAGAAATTTAATAATAATAATAAAATGGGTAAACTACTAAGCGGGTGGTGTGCCGTAAAAAGTCTTTTGTAGACAGCCAAAAGAATTCAAAGTATAGTCGAAAACTACGCTAAGCGAGCGGGGTGCTGGTGAGAGTGGTAACGGCTTAAAAATAAATAAATAAATTAAGCCATCAAGTGCAATCGTTAATAATAAAGGTCTTCCTTTAAGAATTTAAAACGAAAAAGGAATCAAACTTTAATTGCAACTACAGTGTAAGTTCAAGTCTAAAGACTCTATTAAGCAGGAGAAGCGCTAGTATGGGTGGCGATGGCTCAAAGATAAATAAATAAATAGAGTCATTAAATGCGAGCGCTTATAATAAAGGTCTATACATTAAAGATTAAAATGAATCAAACTTACCGTATACAAGTTTAAGTCTGAAGGGCCATGGTAGCACAAGTAACAAGGGATGGAATCGTTGGTTGTAAGGGTTATTCTCTGGATACACTGCTGTACGGGTGGTGTTTCTGGCCGACGACAATCTTAATAGCCAAAAAGGGGTCACCGGAAAAGATTTAAGTGGTGATAGAGCCGATTAGTAATGTTGTGGTGGAATAGAATGCATATGAAGTGATGGTGTTGAGAGCGGTTGGACATGAAAAATTTTCTCGAAAATAGGCACTGTTAGGGTTTACAGTGTAGGCCCCCTACCCTCCTTAACAAGGTGGTCCGTGCACCTATTCCAAAAAAGTTGATGTAAGGTCGAAGATGACGTTGTAAAGTTTGCCACTATAATTCTTGTTTTTATCCTATATTCTGGTAAAATTAATAAGTTTTTTAAGGTCTCTTTTATTAATAGAAAACCGATATAACAGGAGGTTTTGATAAAGATTGTAGTTCATAGGTATTAATTCGTAAGGTTTGTATTATCATTTTACGCCGCTTATTTTATTTATGGAAATATCGTTTTCCTTATTGAAACCGCTTTTACTACGATTGAAAAGGGCCTTAATTATATCCAGAAAGTGATTTAATTTTCATTTCTCTTCCAATATACGTATAGAGGTGGGTATGTGGTAAACCCGCGTAGCAAATAACATCCGCTGTCCTTCCTCCATTATCTGGAACTCTGTATACCTTACCTAAAACGCGAAAATTCCTTCCGAACGTCTCGTAATTTACGTGCGTTTAATATCTCCACGTTATTATTCCATTTTAAATTTTTAACGACCTATTTTTTATTTTTTATTTTTTTTATATAAAGTCCTTCTATAAAGTCCGTCTATTATACGTTCTTATCCTCTCAGTTTGCAAGTCGTTAAAACTGGTCTTATTAAATGGGGCTTTCGTAAACGGTCGTTTCTACCCCCTAAAGTATTATACCTCGGATTTGTAGCTATACCCATATTATTTTGTAAATCGAATTATATACTGTATACCTCATTCCTATAGTCTATTTTAAACATATTTTACGAAAATTATCCAATATATTAGGCCCCTTGACCCGGTTTTCCCAATAACAAGAAATTACGGTTATAATATTCGTACTGACTATACGAAAACCTAAATCTTTAACCGATGTATTAATAATATTATCCTGTAATTTCAGGTTAATTCCTTACGAAACATTATTTTTAATTGTTGTATACTAAAACAGAAGATTTATATATCTATTAGGTTCATCTTAACTTATTACTAGTAAAGCTATAAATATAAAAATACTAAGTAAATTTAAGCGTTTGGAAAACTGGTTTACGAAAATTTCCGAAACGATGTAAAAGTCGATATAATGTAATAGTTAATATTCATATGAGTTTGGATTATTGTATTTTCAGGGGTTTCAGAATGAATCGTCAAATAAAAATATACGAAATGAAACGATGCACTTGAAAATATAGAATATATAAATACATCACAAATAAAATATAATGAGGCATTGAAAGTAAGATGTTTAACTCTTATTGATGAAACCGAAACGTAAATGAAGAGTAACTGAAAATTATTTAGATGTTTGGAATAAGTTATTTAACGTTTTACAAACGCTATATCAATTAATTGATTAAGAAATTGAAAACATCGTAAGTAATAAATTTAAATAAACGGTGTGATACAGTGCGAATGGAGTGCAACGAAGGAAGTCGAACAAGGTACAAGGGACGAGAAAAAGTATATGAAAAGGGATATATGGGTTCTAGTGTGGTAAATACTTCGAATGCTGTATTTAACTCGTAAAATGTGCCGAAGATTTTCGAAATATTCTTTAGACATGTGGTGTGTATATGGTAAGCGGGTTGGATATTTCTTTTAAGGCGTGAAATGATTGTAAAAGCGCTTTAAAAGTTTTGTTTTAACCGTTTTCAAAATTCGTGAACGGTTTGGATAGTACTTTCAAATCGTATAAATCCTAAAGAAGGGTTTAAAAACTTGGTAGTTTAAGCATAACTGACTTGATACGTAATGAAACGCTTTTAAAAATTACCTGGATGCGTTCAAAACGCTAACATAATTAATAGTAAAGTAACGGGGCTTTTAGTAAATATGTCACTAACCGAGTAAATAATATTATATTAAAATCGTCTTTTCAAGGTTATTTATCTTCATTGGTTTTACATATTCCTATTTTTTATAAAGCGTAGTATTAAATTACAGACAGTAAGGATCGTTATAACATCCCGTTATAAGTATTTAACTTAGGTTCTTCTCTTTTTTTAGACTATTTGTAGTCGACTGGGTTCGTTAGTATTTAATATATTGAAAGCTTATTTTACCGGGTACGTTAACTCAAAGGTAATATTAAAAAGTTCATAATATATATTGAAGATGAATAGTTAGATCGAAGGAAAAATATATATATTCGGAGAGTATAAGCCCTAGGTAAGAGCTTATAAGCTTTCACTTAGGCAGTGACACTTTACCATACACTTTGCCAATCTCCCTTCTGGGTAGTGATACTTTACCGTACACTCCGTCAATGCCTCTTTAGGGCAGTGGCACCCTATCATGCACTCTGCAAAAATGCACCTTGCAGAGTGGCACGTTACCGTACACTCTGCAAGGGTGCAATTTCTAGCGTGGCCGCTTAATAACTATAGAGATATATGATAATATCTACAGTTATGCTACACCTAACCCAATCATTCCATCATGGAATATAAAATTATCAAACTTTCTACCTATTTTCATAACTACTTTTTAATTATATTCTTTATCCCCCTATTTTCAAACCGTTATATAAATTACTATATTAATGTATAAAAAGGAATAAATTACTATATTTTCCACAAAGAACGTCTTTTACGAGTTTTTAATGGAGATGAAAAGTAAATAACAAAAAAACCCAACCCTTAACTATACAACGAACACTAGCGAACCGTTACGAATGAAATGATTATTCGCCAAATTATCTCCCTTAAAATTTATATGCATCGATAATTTCGTACGTTGTTATGTTGTAAATAAAATGTTACCATTCCAGTGAAATGAAAAAAATAAGGATTATCATTTTGGAAAAAACTCATATTATTATCGATTTATGATAGTTGTCGGTAGGTCTTACCTATATAGTTCTTTAGATGTTGCAACGTTGTCGATTCGATTGGTAGAATTAACGGTATTATTGTGTAGTCAAGTGGTGGATGTATTTTTCTAGGTTTGGCAGACCGCTAGCAGGTCTGCACACTAATTCGTATAGTCAATTACTTGGCTCATATCTTAATATGAAGTTGGCGTATATTGTACTTAACTTGCAGCGAATATAGTAGGCCGACAAACAATACACTTAACTTGTAGTTAGTATAATTAACTTTACTGTAAGTAAATTTGACCTTTTACATTGCAATTATTAATATTTTAATACTAGCGGCTTCTCGGTTTGTATACGTATTTTATTGTGGTTGACTAAATATTTCCGGTTACCATTGAATTACATATTCGTTAACTGGTCACACCCCTATTCATTCTAGTTGACTTTCGCACCCAAATTAACCACAATTACCTTCAATTTCCCCACGGTTTCGAGTTTCGATTTTAATAATTCCCGTACACAAGTCTTTCGCTATAGACTTGCGCTTACTGACCCATTTCCGCCATTAAACGTTTTAATCATCGTGGTTTAAGCCGTTTACCACTTTAGTTAACCCACATGTATTAATTGGACTAGTATTGCTTTTGCTACCATGAGCTAACTTAACCAACATAAATTCAACCACCTGGAAATCTTATTTAATTTATGTGGGTTAACTAACCTACTATTGCCCTTAATTTAACTGTGTCACTTAAAAAAATCATTATCGCCAGATTTATTCACTTGGTAGTCATCCAGTTTGCAGCCTATTCCTATCTGCTGATACATGACTTGACCTTAAAAGATAGCCTATTAATGTATTCTTTGATATATATGATTATTCTATTATTGTATATAAACCTTTCAAAGGTTTTGTTTAGTGATACCTTCGTTATGGCATTAGAAGGATTATTTTTTCCATCGATCCATCGGAATTCCTCGATTTTCCTGTTTTTGTAGGCTTTACGAAGTATTATTTCGTCAATTATCAGGCGTTTTTCATTGGTGGTTTCGAGTTTTAAGTGGTATTTAAATAGGCTTTTCGAGTCTGTATAAATTACCACCGGAATAAGGGGAATATTTAGTTGCTTAGTGATGGTGTTAAGTGTTTTTCAGAGTGTTATAACTGTATTGAAGCCAGATTTTACGTTTTCAACCTTTAAAGATAGTATATTACGTGTAATATTTTTTTATTGGAGAAGGTTTAGTAAATTAAATTATCGGTGATATGAAATTAGTTTTCCCGCCTGTTTTAATTGATACGATTGATTAGGAAGTCGATTTGTGAGGATAGGTTTGTGTTATTGGCGAAGGAGTTGTACTTAAATGTTTTTAATTTAGCCCTAGACAGATTAATTGGGACTATGTTGATTTTTCGTTTTAAGTTTCTTGTCTATTATTAAAGCCTTTTATTTAACCCGTTAAAGTTTTTTCCGTTAGGTATTACGTTTTTACCGTAATCGATAGGTTGGAGGAGGCTTTTGGCTGGTATAAGATGGCAATATAGTTACTACGGGTTAGTTATTCCAAGTACCATTGAGCTTTGGGTACATTAATTTTGTTAAATTTAGTTAATTCAGCGCCCTATTCTTTTTGGCGAAATTTAGGGCTAGTATTAATATTAAGTGTATGGATTGAAGATATATCGAAGTTGAATTAGTTTCCCTTAGTTAAAGTCGTGACTAGTTTGCAGTTTTAAAACTTTAAATTCTTAAATTATTCTTGTTTTGATGTCTTAAATCCAGTCATTCTAAAGAAAAAGGTATCTTTATTTTGTATACCTATTAAACCGAAACCTTTTTTTCTGTTTCCGATAAATATAGGCCGTATGTTAAAAGCTTTATTCTTAGTCATAACTTAAAATGCGACTGATAGGTCAGGAACCATTAGAATTTAGTTTTGATTAGTCTGTATAGTGATTTAATATATCTTATTATCGTTATTGAAGGGTACTTGGCAAGTAGTTTTTTTAGTAGCTTTAGTAGTACGATCCGTTGTCAATTGTTCGTTCATTGTATGTATATTTACTTTATATCTCTGCTATTAAGATTAAATTTCCCTTTAGTCATAGCTAGAAAACTTTCTGCGAAAGTGATTACTAAGCGTCAGCTAATCTTATAAATCGTTTAAGATTATGTAAGGATTTAGTTCTTACCTTTATTACTATATTTTTAAGCGATTAGACGCAACTTTTCGTTCGGTTGTTCTGTGGATTTAACCTTAACCTCGTGTATCATTTTTAATCTAAAGATTGTGATACTCGTGTGTTGGAGGTTAAAATCGGCTTAAAGCAAGAATTGTATAACGTTTTGAGTTAGGAATCCGCTAATTTTCATTCTATCACTTTTCTTAAAAGTTTTACCAAAGGTTTTAATAATACTTTATATCTGGAATTTTAACGTTAAATCTTCGTTATTTTACGTTTTCTGTTTATCTAAATAATATTGTAGAAACAACCCAATAAGTATTCCTAGTCTTTAATGTTCCTCTCTTTTAGTGGTTGTCCGCACCGGCGGTATTTTATTGTTTTATCAATAATGAGGGGTCGGGGGTTCTGTTGGCTTATTTATTTGATTGGGTGGTTTTTATTCCTATCTTTAGTCGTTTTAGTATAGGGTTGAATCTGAGTGGTTCTAAATGATGCGGATCCGTTTGTAGTTTTAATAACTACTTTTGGATTGGTGATATTTAAGATTTGTATGGGCCATCCTATTTACCTAGCTTCCACTATATTACAATTTTACTTCGTAAAGGTAGAATAAGTACGCCGGTTATTTTGTAGCCATTTCTAATGTTGAGGTTATTATTGACTTAATGCTGTGCTAATTCCTTCCATAGATTTTTAATGTTTTTCCGTAGGCTATAGTTTTTTCTGGTCACTTGTTAATGGCAGAGATTCACAAGTTAAGGGTGAATACGTTTTAAAGACTAGTAGTATTGATACCAATCCGTTAGGGCCCATAGTGTTATTCAGGACTTTTACCGCTGTTTAACGAAGATTCTCTTGATTTGTAAAGCTTTTAATTTCTAACGTAAAGATATCGTACGTTTTGTGGAGGAGTGCGTATGACCTTTCAACCTTCCTCATGCTCTAGTAAATCTTAACAGGTACCTTTTTACATTTAATTCACATTATCTTAACATTTGTTTGAAACTCCATCTCTGTAAAATTGATATCGATATAGTCAAGAACAAAGTTAGGTGGGCTAAAGTATGTATTAATATATAGCATTTTCAATATTTTCCACGTATCCTTAATATATAAGGATTTTAGAAATTAATCTTTGTGAAAAAATGATGCGGAGTTAATAACGTGAAGAATAAGATTGTTATTTAAGTAGAATGCTTTAATAATATCATATAAGTAAATTTCTTGTCGTTCTTTAGTGTAAATTCGAATTTTAGAGAGGATTTTTCATACGTTTGGTAGTAATGGAAGAGCTTTCAGATGGCTTATAGAGTGGAGTATTCCATATATTCATGTTTTGCGGACTTTAGGACTTTGTATAGTTAATTAAAAGTTGGATGGTTCAAGAGCCGATATAGTTGGATTTTTTATAACTAATTTGAGTTTAATATCGTTATCTCTGGGCCTCGAAGATAAAACTAAAAACACCCTCACTTGGAGGTGAGGAGAAACCCTTAGCTGTTTTTAAACAGTTTATTCACGTTGACATCGATGTCAAAGTTAAGAGTCTTTACGTTTTTTAAGTAAAAGAGGAAAGGAGCAAGAGATTTAAGGATAAAAAACTTAATTAATTTAACAATAGTTTGAATTACCGTTATTTCTAATAACGATAGTTATTTACCTAGGCGAACACCAACTTTAGCCCTTTTCGTATCTTAACGATTAATCTTTATAAAAATAATACTTTCCCTTCGCAATGCCACATATTATGAATAGCCTTTTATTAAATACCTTACCGATTTCGTATTTAACATAATACTTTAGAACTTATAGTCTGTGTAGTGATCGCGAAGGATAAAGGTATATAAGGGATTAGAGGCTTGGTTAAGGTAAAGGTAAGGGTTTTGCCACTTAAATAGTATAAAAAGACGTGGTCGACTAAATACTAAACCGCGTTAAAAGTAATAGTATTATGTTACCTGACCCGTTTAAGCGTATTCTCATCGTTAGAATCCTCTTTCTACCCAAAGTTTACGATACAGTGAAAATGATTCTGTTCAAAGGTAGTTGTATATTGGGAGTAATATATCGCCTGTTATTTGTGGCATTCGGCCGGAGGGTGGCGAATGGACTAACGACCGGAATTGCAACAAATCCAACGCCTTTTTCCAATATTAAAACGATAATATTTATGTTTTATAGCTACGTTTGAGTTTTATCCACGTTATTAACATTAGTATGCTTATAGCGCTTAATTCAAATGTATCAAATTATATTTCAAACGTTAAGGTTGCCCCTAATTACGATGAACATAATATATTAATACGTGAGGCTTTTAATTTATATCGTAAAAACTATTATTTTCGAGGTATATATCTAATTGTTTCGGCATATATTCTATTACGGTCTTGAACAAGGAACTGAACTAGTTAAAAAAGCCTTTAAAGAATGGTATTTAGGAGTTATAAGACGTATTTAAACTCGCTAACGTTTATGATAGGTGTCCATACTTATTTTCGGAGCGTGACTTCGTTAATGTAAGCCTTTCTTATCGCTTACTAACATAATATTAACTTGTTAAGCAGTAGATTTAGAACATTTATCAGTATTTCATCATCTTTCTTCTTTATTATTATTGTCGTCTTCTTTGTGGTGGCCTAATCGATATAATATTACGCGAAGTGGATATTGTATTCGAAGAAACTTTTTATACCGTTTTAAATTTTACGAAACATTTTTCCCGAACTAAAAAAGTCAGTTAATATTTTTATCACATACTTTATAAGTATTCCGGAAAATAGTAAGTAAAAACCAGATAAGGGAACCTTTATTCACTTGCAAATGTTTAGGAAACGCATTATATTCGTATCAAAGAAGTTATAGTACTTTTAGTTATATGTTTCTAAGTTGTTCCAAATCTTGGCGAAATCCGTGACAAGCTTATAGTTGATGTTAAACATTTTAACAGGTTTGGGAAAGATGTAGCAATAGTCGTCACAGTCTTCACTGGTATTTCCTATTAATTCAAGCTTTAAAGCCTCTCAGTTGGAGTGTTAAAGGTCATTTTCAATTGTCTGACCCAAAGGGTAATGTCCTATAGTATTACCTATGTTATTTTTACGTATATAAGCGTATCTGTCATGGAAAGTATCACTTTAGAGGACTTGGCGATTCTGGAGAAAGGGCTAAGGGGTAAGGAGGACTTGACTATAGGAAGGATCTTGGGGAACTTGATGATCTTGTTTAATTAACCTAATGACGCCGACGTTAATTCCTTTTGTTGCGTTCGCAGCTGTTTTTTCATTCGTTCTGAATCTAGTAGGGCGTATTCAGAGTTATAATGTGGAGTTGCTAAGCTGTCAAGAAAATTGATAGGTTTTTTATTATTAGCGTGTAAAAAAAATTGACTTAACTAGATAAAAGGTCCTTAACACATTTTCCCTTTAGGCGTAGATTTTCAAGGTACTTCTTAAGTTTAGTTAGGTTAACGAGAGTTTGTGTTAACTTGGTTAAATTTTTTCTAGCACTTAAACTCCTCGTTATTCGAGTTTCGATTTCAACTTGAACTTGACAGTTTTTTGAATTGCTTTCTATATATTAATTATCCAATCGTTTAAAATCTTACGTTAATTTCGTAGGGTGTGGTTTCTTTGGTTGGACTTTTCGCAGGTGGTTTACTCGAGAATATGAATGTCGATGAAGTTGGTTAAATATTTCTTAGTTAAATATTCGTTAAAACTTTTCCATAATAAGTCATTTTCATAATTTTTGGCGAAGAGGAGTCTGAGGGCCTTCATTGTCTCTTTCCTGGCATGGTCGGCGATAATTTAAAAGTAAGCGCTTATGATAGCCGTTTTGACGTTTTAGTTGGTGTAAGACGTAGAAATTGGTGGTTTAGAAATATGAGGACTTGGTAATTTAGTGTAAAGTCGCGCAACATGGCTTTTTTTAACGCGACTTGACGGTTTCGTCAGTTGTAGTAATCTTAACAATGAAATTGGTGTATGGAAAGTAAAAAAAAGTAAAGTAAAGGGAAAAATTTGATATGAAGGTTAAAGTTGGAGGTTATTTGTTAATAAAGATCTATAGATATTATCATATATCTCTATGGTTAGCAAGCGACTATACTGCAGATTGCACCTTTGCAGAGTGCATAGTAACATTCTACTCTGCAAGGTGCATTCCTGTAGAGGTCATGATAGCATTCCCCTACCTAGAAGGGGCATTAGCAAAGTGCAACGTAAAGTTCCACTGACTCAAAGAGAGATTAGCAAAATGTATGGTAAAGTACTACTACCCGGGTAAAAGCTTATAATCTTTTACCCAAAGCGTGTACTCTCCAGATACCTTGTCTCTTCTTTATTTAATTATTTACTTTAATCTAAATACCAATTTTTATAGGGACTTGCTTAACGTACTTAATATAATTAAGACTTTATAGATACTTATTAATTACCAATTCGGTTGATGATTAATGGCTTAGGGAAAAAGAGATAAACCTAAATTAAATACATATAACTAGATTTTATAACAGTCCTAACTATCTATAATTTAATACTACGCTTTTACAAGAATTCCACGGAAATATATAAGAGCTGTAAAAGTGAATTCATTGTAAAAAGGAATACTTTAATACGAAATAATAAATTTGGTTGGTTCTCTTTAATCATTGAAGGCTCCATCACGATATTATGGACTCTGTTAACGCTTTAACGTATCCGGAAACTTTTTAATAAGAGTCCTATTACGTATGAAGCTATATAAATCGAAATTATCAAGTTTCAGAACCCTTTGTTACAACTTATCCAAATTCAATATAGTATCCAAAACGCTTACACGTTTCGGAAACGGCTAAAACATAATATCTAAACCGATTGTAGACTTCAAAAACTGTTAAAATAGAACTTTTAAAACTTCCTTATAACGAAACCATACCTTAAAAGCAATAATTAAATTACCGACTAAACGTATACCATTGGCCAAACACATCTACTAAGCTTTATAAAACGTCTCGAATTCTACATACACAGACAGACATCTTTTTACATCTTTTTCCACTTTATTTACTACCTCGTTCGCGTTAACTCGCTTGCTTTATGCCGCTAATTTGAATTTGTTACTCGCGACGTTTAAATTTACTAATTAATCAATTATTTTATCGTTTACTTAACATATAAAGGTTAATTGGGGTGGCTTAACTATATTATAATTAGGTTTTATATGCACTTCATTTGAATTTTATTCATATTAGGAATCGCTCAATAAATTACTTTAAACTCTTTATTATATTGTATTTGTTTTTCTTTTATGTATTATACGCTTTTATTTGAACCGAACCTTCTCAAATTTGATATTCTTAACATTTCCAAAACATAGTTATTACGTAAAATTAAATTTTACACCGTTTCAATATTTACGGTACACGCATAAATCAGCTTTTCGAACGCTTTAATATACCTCTTACTCTTGTATCCATAACATTAGCATTGACAATTTAGGATGAAGTTAACGAATACTTCTACTTTTTAATCTCGTATATAGGGATTAGTAAAGCCGTTTTGTATAAAGATAAACTAATATTATAGGATAATATTATCTATGTACCTGTTAAAAATTAAAACCTTATACGGAAAATACATATATTATAACTGTGATTTTTTGTTACTAGATAAAAAAGGTATAGGGACTTGATAGATTGGGTAATTTCCGTAAAATGATTTCAAACCAAACCATCTAAATATGGTATACGGTATAGAGTTCGATTTCTAAAGTTTTGCAGGCTTGGTTACGAAATAAAAGTATTAATATTTTAAAAGATAAAAACGGTCGCCTTACGAAAGCCCTATTCGATATGGCACGGATTACTAACTAACCAAAATAAAAGAATAACCACATATATGAAATAGACATCGAAAAAATGTGCTGTTTAAAGCAATGTAAACAACAGATTGATAAGTATATACGAATGAAACAGTAACGCAAAAGAACTATATAAATATAAATTGTAAGACGCTCCAACAATATTTCCGCGCCTTAAGTAAAGCATACAAAGCTCGAGATAAAGGAAAAACAACTGCAGATATTATCTGTTACGTGAGTATATTATATACTTACGCCTATATATATATTGATTGAAGGATGAATACCGTGTTCCTTTTCGAATACGATTAATTACTTTTTCGGTCGGAACAAAAACGGCTTAAATATCGAAACTAACCTGCCCCAAAATAGAATAAACGGCGTAAAATGACAATATAAACCTTTCTAACAAACATTTAACAACCACAATCGATTCCACGACGTTTTATTACACCGTTTTCCTATTAATAAAAACAACCGTATTGAATTTACCAATTTCGTCAGGTTATAAGATAAAAAGGAGAATTATAGTAACGAACCGTACGACGTCTTCGATAATGAAATACGTGTAATATTAAATACTTGTAAAAGACTACTTATTGAATTTTTACAATTTTATATTATTATACCCCGTATACTATTGTAATGATCACACTAAATACCCGTGATTAAATAGAAGGTGTCAGAGGGTTTATGTTAGCAGTAAGGTAGCAGAGGTAACAAAGATGCAATATCAAGAAGATGTGTGTTCATGCTGTAGGATGATTATTAGCCGTTAGGCTATTCAGGTGTGTAGACTGAATACTTAGATTTACAACTGAAGAGCTATAAAGTAAATGCTATCTATGGTGCTGACTGTGTCCTTATATCCCATTGCCTTCATACTATCTTCAGTACTGGATCGTTTGGATCACCGCATTGATCCCATTGATCTAGTGCTCCCTCACCTTGGATCAGTAACTGATCCATACTGATCTATCACGTGACTTACTTAGTCACCTTGCTTACATAAAATATGTTCCCCGCCTAATGTGTTGGGCTACAAGCTTTCCGTGGCTCAGCTGCATGCTGGCCTGTTTCCTGACCCAACCGTTGTCTAGGTAATTAACAACTATTTGGGTAAGTTAAAAAGTAGTATATATATTACCTCAAGTAAGTGGATACAGTAATCGAGTATTATCATCGTTTAAATATATATTTCGATACTAAACTAATTTATAGCTTTTGTGATAGGGATTGAATGGGTATTATCCGACAATCCGTAAGAAATGAACGTAAAAACGTTGACGAAACCCCATAGGGAGGTTCGATCACCTTAATAACGAAGTTCCGGAAATACTTGGCGGCTTTTGAACTAAAATATAAAGCAGACAAACTATTTATTTAAACAGTTACAAAAGTATTCTAAAAAAATCCAAACTTTACCTTTACGGAATTCAAATTAACAATAAAACTTAAGAGCTTTTTATACGAGTTTTGAAGATTTATTTAACGCCCCCATACGCCTATGAATAAGCTTCGGATTAGTAATTATAGCCGGAAAAATGAAATCGACAGCTAAATTACTAAAGTAAACCTCGTCGAAATAATTCACTTCGTTTTGGACCGATGATTTAAAGTGTACCCAAAATAAAATAAACGCCTTAAATACGGTTACCGGAAAAAAAAACAATAAAGAAAAGGCACCGGAAACCCAAAACAAAATAGCTATTAACGGAAACGACCTTATAATTAAAGATGAAACTTACTACATATATAGCAATACCTGCGAAAGAGTATACAAAGATTTAAAGGTTTTTAGAAAAATTACATTACCTACTATAAGGTCGAATATGAGTAGACTAATCATTTAATATACAGGCGAATTCGGACTAAGCGTGAATAATTGCCCGATTATCCATCTAAGAACGAAACGGAAGCCAATTTTGCAACGTACGTAGTTGACTACAAAGGCGTAAAGGATAAATTTGACGTCTACCTTTACGATTATACCTTTCAAAAAGAAAACTTGAAGGAAAATGAAACCTATTAAACATCTTAAAATAAGGAAAACGACTAGCTAATTTTTACAAGTTTGTAAAATACCTTATTTGTTGGAATAGTACTTCCTGCAGTGCAGTAGGTCAACTTTGCTTATAGTAAAGTTGATTATACTGAACTGAAGGTTGAGTGTATTGTTTTGTGTGGGCTTACTGTATTGGGTGTAAGTTGAGTACAGTACGCCACACTTCACACTAGGGCATGGGCCAAGCATTTAGCCATAAAAATTATAGTGCAGACCGGCTAGCGGTCTGCCAAACCTAGAAAAATAAATCCATCACTTGACCACGTAATACTACTATTACTTCGACCAATCGAATCGACAACGTTGCAACGTCTAAATCCCTACCAATACTAAACAGCACTTATTGGCTTAAGCACAGATTTGCTGAGTAGAGGAAGAAGCTACTTTACAAACTGCGACGAATTTTACGGTAATACATAAAGAAGACTTATAGATTACGGCGGTTTTTATGGCAACTTAGAGGTTACGTCGGTATAGCTATCAAAAACATTAAGAAATCTTTACAGATATTTATTAAAGACGTTAAAATGAACTTTTAGAAGTATTAAAGTTCGGTAAGTTGGTAAACGGATAAATTAGTACTACTGCGGGTGCTACTACTGCAAAAACAACTAAGGTATACGGCCAAAAAACAAACAATCTTCGACCTCTACCATTAAGAACGACCTTCGACCTTACCCTTTACACCAAAACATTACCCCTACTTCATTTGTTTTTTCACTTCCCCTACGCCAGTTCAATCGTTAAAATCGCTGTTTCGAGTTAAAACACCAAATCACGCCGAGAAGACCTATCGTGCGACCCAACGCCAAACCACTAAGTTCCCTACACTCAAAATCATCAAGTCTCTCATCCTATAAGCCCTATAAATCTTATGCTACCCAGATCTCGAAATAGCGCCTTCTCAAGACCTGCTAAAAGCAATAAAAGTTTTCGGATCTGTTTTCTCCAAGCAATACGATAAAGACCTTTAGGGCTAAGATGTCGACAAAATACCAATGGAACAGTATTTGGTTAACATTATTAAATGCTTCATTATTAATCAAGACGGCGGTAAAGAACTTGACCGTAGCGACCGCACTTTCTGAAACTTTTGCTACAAGCTTGACGAATAGATAATTGACATGTGAAAAAAGGTTTAAAAATGTATTAAGTTAAAGTTAAAGGTGGAACTTGAACGACGAGGGATTAACATGCCAGAAAAGGGCTTTATTGAGTTGGAAAAACTCCTTTTCGAATTAACTCAACTTGAAAAATATCCTTAAAATTCCCGCCCTAAGAGAAAGGGTATTAAAGAACCTTCTTAACCCGAACAACTACGTCTAGCGAGATTTATAACGGTATAAAAGGCTACTTTATACACGAAGTCTACCCTAAGTAACATCATACAAATGAGGATACTACGAGGAAGGCGACGATAATATTTAATGAAAAAAAGAAAAAAAAATCAATAAATATACTTAACCGAATAATTAACAAGTTAATACTATATTGAAAAGCAATGAGAAAGGCCTACACTAGCGAAGATACACTTCGCGAGTAGGTATGGGTAGTAGTTATGGGCGTTAACGAGTTCGAATACACTTTACAACAGCTAGATGACACCTGTGAAAGCATTTTTAACCAGTTATGTTCCTTGCTAACCACAGTAATAACGCGTATACTAAACCCACTTAATATATACCCTTAAGCCGGAAACTTCCCTAACGTATATAAAAAAGACCTGACAGTGGTTAATTACGTCGACCGCCAATACGGCTACAGGCGCCCTTTATGCCCAAGGTCTAGAATATCTACCACAAACTAAAGGTAACAACGTTAACGCTAATATTATCATGATTAAAACGGAACTGTTAACCGCAAGTACTATCGTCGTAATAGTGACAAGGGATATTTGATCTATAGCAAGTTTAGCAATTAATTAATTAGGTACCCCCCCTGCTGAGCAAAATAACAAAAAGATAATATACTATATTTAGTACCCGCCCATTTCTAAACACAATTCCTTAAATCAAATCGTTAACTTCTAGGGTAATAAGCTAATAAACAGCGTTAATACTCCTAAATAGATTAAGTAGTATAAGAATATTACTTTTAATGCAGCTTAATAACTAACCGACCACACCTTTTTATACCGCTTAAGTAGTAAAGACCTTAACCTTTATCCTAACCAAGCCCTTAACCCCTTACATACTTTCAATCTTTGCAATCGTTATAAGGACTATACGTTTTAAGGTATTATACCAAACACAAGGGTAATGAAGTACTTAACAAAAGGCTATTGATAATATGTGGTATTACGAAGGGAAAACACCATAAACATTAAGATTCATCGTCACTATACTAATAAGGCTAAAGTTGGCTTTAGACTAGGCGAACAACTATCGTCACTAAGGACAACGGTAATTCAAACTATTGTTGGAGTAATTACGTTTTATATATTTAAGTCGTCTATACTTTTCTTTTTTCATTTAAAGGATATAAAAACCCCCGGCGTTAACGTCAACGTTAACATAAACAAGCAGGTCAAAAACAGCCAAAGATTTTCCCTTGCTTATAAATGGAGGCATTTATAGTTTTATTGTTAAAGGCCAAAGCAATAGTATTAAATCCAACGGAGCCAGAAATACGTCAATTATACTGGCACTTTAATTAACCAAACGTTAACAGGTTATATAAAGGCCTAAAATCTGTAAGGTATTAAGATGTAATATAATCTGCCCTAAAAGCCATTAAAAACCTCTATTACTATGGCCAAACGCATATCTAAGCCCCCCGAAAATTCAAATTTACATTAAAGACAATAAGGACTTTAACTACTAAGTCTTTACTAAAACATTTTATTTGGATAATAAACAGATTATTTACGTTGTTTACTTCGCAACCTTTCTTTACGGAGCTAAGTTTCTAAAGTCCCTTTCGGCAAAAGATATGTGGGAAACACTAAAGATATTATAGATTAACACGTAGCTTGGCTTACCTAACGTCATCGTTCACGATACCAGCACCAACTTAACGACGACGGAATTTTCAAAATATGTAAAAATAATAGGTATTTAGTATAAGAAAGTTCTTATAAAGGCTTACTAAAGTATTGGAAAAGTTAAAAGGGCACATGCCCTACTTCACTAAATGTATAATATCCTTACGTTGTAAATTAAAAGCTTTATGGATCCAGAGGCATGCCTTCAAATAGCAGTAAAGTGCCTAAACGATATTATAGGCCCTGACAGCCTAGCATTAAAGCTTCTAGTCTTAAAAGTGTACCCACGCCTATTGAGTAAATCTCTGCCATTAACAAGTACCAAAAAGAGTGTTACGGCCTACGGCAAAGCTTAAAGGGTACTACAAAGGAAATCGGCACGCCTCCAGATTAATAATACCCTTAACATCAAAAAAGGCCTTATAATAATCGAAGTACTTACTTTTCTGTTATAAAGTAAAGTCCTCATATAACGGGGGCTAGGTAAATAGGAGAGACTATATAATATCTTAAATATCGTAAACTCCGAAGTAATTATTCAAAATATTAACGTTCCTATATCTTTTCAAACTACTCAGGTTAAGATCTATATTAGGGTTATGAATAATAGAGATCCTTAAACCAAACTACCGAGTTAATGCGAACTTCTTCCACCCGTTATCGACAAGCTAATAGAATGCCGTCAACGCGAATAACTCCCGAAATAAAAGAACGTTAAAGAGGAGGAATAAATACCGGGCCGCATCTACAATACTAATTAGGTAAGTAGGAAAAAGAAGGATAACAAAAATTTGGCATTAAAGCTTCGAATATAAGGGATTATTAAGACCTTCGGCAAATCTTTTAGGGAAACCGACAATGTCGAAATTAACGGCTTACTAATTCGAAAAGTTATATAAGTTGTATCAAAAGACGATTTCAACTTTTAAAACCCAAACGTCACGATGTTTAAGTCGAAGATTATTCACGAGGTTAAGGGTAAGACCATACGGGGGCTGTACAAAAAGTCACACCTAATCGCTTAAAAATATAGCGATAAAGGTAAAGACTAAATCCTTACGCAATCGCCAACGATCCAAAAGATTAACTAACGTTTAGTAGCCGCTTTATCAGATAGTTTCTTAGCTAAGACTAAAAGAAAATTCACACTTAATAGTCGTAATATAATGTAAGCCTACACATAGTTATTAACGGATTTATAACGGATTATATTGTTAGAATTACCAAAGGAACTATAGTTTATCTACCTTTTAGGAACGGTAATACGGTGTATTAAGCTGTTATAATAACTAGTAAAAATAAGCACTTATTAGTTACTAACCTACCATTGCATTTGAAATTACGGCTAGATATAAAATCTTCAATATACAACCCGTGCTTATTGGTAACATGAAATAAAGACTTCGTTCTAGTAGGTATACAAACTAACGATACATTTTTCATAGAAATGGCAAGCTTTATGATATCATAATAGTAGGCGATTAAGGACGCTAAGTTCTGAAATTATAATCCGGCAATGATATTAACGAAAAGTAACCAACTTAATTTCAACGGATTGTTAATATATATAATTGGTATTAATATTAATCCTAGTTTTCGGAAAAAGAGCTAGGGCACTAATTTGGCTACAATAGACAAGACTAACGTGGCCAAAGCCTAGTGTTACCTGGAATAACGTGCCTGTGGTAGTTATATTACCTCTCTATTCCAACTGCAGTCATCATACGAACGAATTATCGCGGTACAAACACAAAAGATAATAAATAAAGACTTTCACTAGTTAAATAAAATGCTAGAGTGGCAAATACAAAACCTGGACCGAGTAATTAATATAGTCGTAATCGACATATCGAAGACTAAGCTAAAAAAATGATAAATATGTATTTTGTACATTACACCTACCTATCTTTACAAATTAGCTTCTTAGTAACCCTCGTTAACGAAAATTGGCGGGAAAACCAGTGTAACATTATCGGTAGCCTAATTTACTAGATATCTGTCAAGTATAAGAGGATTACACGAAACGTACTAACTTTGGGGATCTATGGTATAATAACAGGCTTTAACGTATGCATAACACTATAGGAAACCCTCAAACTTAATACCAGACAGTTAAAGATTCCTCCTATCCCAGTGGTAATCTATATCTACTCGAGGAGTCTATTCGAATGCCTTTCAAAAATCGGAACCACCAGAAAGAAACGCCTGATAATCGACGTAATAGCACTCCATAAAGCCTACTAAAGAAAGAAGATTAAGAAGATCCGATGAATTAACGTTAAAAACAACCCTACTAATGCCATAACAAAGGCATCGCCGAAAATGGCCCTAGAACGGTTTGTAAATAGTAATAGGCTAACTATACGCATCGAGAGCTACGTTGAAAGACTACCTGGAAAGCCTTAGTTATGTAATAGCGGTTGGAGATGTATTCGCAAACTGGAAAACTATCTAAGAACTAGCGATAGCGACTTATTTAATTGGCACGGCTAAAATAAAGGTTTGCAAAGGCCTGTGGCAGAAAAACTTTTTATAGGAGTCGATAAAGGCGAACCTCGCAGCTGAGGAGTAATTAATGGTAATTAAGGTCAATTTATATGTAATTAGGTGGAATAACATACGTAGGTTAATTGAATTTAACTGGGGTCTAGCCAGTTGACGAGTTTGCAATTCAGCGCTTATCGGAAAAGATTAGTCAACCACACTGGTATGCGCGCACAAACTAAAAAGCCGCCAGTATTAAAATGATATTATCTGCAATGTAGTAGGTTAACTTTACTTATAGTAAAGTTAACTATACTAAACTGTTAGTTAAGTGTATTATTTTATATAAACTTACTATATTGTGTATTAGTCGAGTATAGTACACTACACTTTACACTAGGGTACGGGTCAAGCAATTAGCCATAAAAATTATAGTACAGATCAGCTAACGGTCTGCCAAACCTAAAACAATACATCCACCACTTAACCACGCAATACTACTGTTACTTCGACCAATCGAATCGACAACGATGCAACGTCTAAAGTCCTACCAACATTATTCCTATATATAGTAAGTTTAAATTACGAAAAAAAAGTGTTGAATACCTACATAGCGTTATAATTCACGTTTTTCAACAGGTACGGCAACCAATTTCAGTGTATTATACCAGATATTAGCGTATTTAAAATCTCAACTAATGGAAAGCGATAATTGGATGCGTTTGCGGCGAAATTTTCGAAATTCCAATTTAACCGGATAGGAGAATATTAAAAAGTTTCATTTGGTAAAGGCAAGGCGTTATTATTTAGCCTAGTTGTAATAACTATACGATTTCAACCGGTTATACTTTACCTCATAAAATTTAAAACGTTACGTTTACTATTATCAGATAATATAAAAAAATTAAAAATGAAGGTCAAAAATACGAATGATTCATTCGTCCGTATTTCAGATATCGTATATATTTTGTTTCGTTTAAAATTTAAATATATGTGAGTTTTCTCCGAAACATATATAATTAAAGCCGTTTACCTAAAATAATCAAAACTAAAGATACTATACTTCCGGTTTGAATATCCAACTGTAATAAGATTTTCATGGATACTTTATATAATAAGCTATATAAATATGAGGAAAAAAGCCTTAGAAGCTATTGAAAGGTTTTATTACGAATACCAGTTGTATTTGTAAACATTACGGTGGTTCAAATTCCACGTTTAAAACAGTATGGACTTTAATTACGAAGTTATTATAAATGTAATATACCTTAACGGGTAATTATTACTATATGTCGTCGACTTAATAATATTATTTTACGCCGCGAAATCTTCGCAAAACGTTTTCATTATGGATTAGTATGATATAGTAGTAAATTATTCGTTTCAAATTCTGTCAAAAGTTTCAGATTATATTATTTTGATACCGGTATAGCCTTTAACTCAATCGAATAATGTATCAAAGCTGGAAATTCCAGAAACGAATGTAGGTAAATATTATTAAAGGTATATTAAACTATCGAACAATGTAAACAGTACTATAGACCGTTTAAAAAAGTATATATGATACTGTCTAAGGAATTAAAAAATGTTAGTTTTAGGGAATCAATCCTATAGATCACGGTTAGCGCTATTAACTACATATTCAACCAGAGTAAGCTAACCTTAACACTTCTTATTTTCGATACTTAACCCAAAGTCTATATAAATTTAATACCGTCGTTATATACGAAGTCAAGGACAAATGATGTAGCGAATCATATGGCAGAATTAACTTTTGTATGGGCTGGAAATGATATTTCAAAAGTATTAGTCATAAGAAATGGCCGGTATAACACTTGCGTTTTAAACTTGTTGTTATAATTCAAAGTTTTGGTTCACAGAACGAAAAATAAATGGATTGGGTTTTGGAGAATTAATAGGTTTAATGGCCATCAAGTTCTTATGAATCTACTAAATAATATGATTTTATTTTGTTAAACAATGATACGTGAGTAAAACTAAGCAGTGGTAAAGAAGAATAGCGACCCGGAAACGTAACTAAAGGAGTGGTACTAACAAAATCACTTTTATAACGACAAATATAAATCGCCTCTAAATCCTATACACTCTCGGATACCTTTTCATAACTTCCCCTACTTCACGAAACCGGCCTTCCTATATTAAAAGAACTAGTAACGCATCATCAAGGACGTTTTTCTAGCTCGAAAAACAAGGTATTTTCAAACTTTTGTCATTGGCTCCTTCGTTACCTATAAGGAAACGGCGGATCGCGAATTAAGGGCAAAGATTCACCGAAAAGGCATCATTACCTCCCTAGGTACCCCTCTTAAATAATTCAAATAAAAGGAAAATACGGCTTTAGTAAAATAAGGCGTTCTTTATTTCAAAAATTTTAATTTAGCGGTTTACGACGGTTACCAAATCTTTCTTATACGTTTAGTCTACGGGGTAAACGATAAGGCCGTCAAACCTTTTGAAAAAGCCGACTTGTGATTAAGGGATACGATGGAATCGAGAAGAAAAATGATAATAATTAAATCGCCTACTTTGTAAAAAGTAAACTATCGTTTAATTTTAACATTCATCGCCTTTTTACATATAACTTATAACCTTTATATTGAATTTCGTAATATTATAAAACGACTGAAACGTTGTATTTACGCCTATATAACTGTAGAACCCCGAAAACATTACCTATTTAGAACAATTTTACGTATTTTAAAACCGCTTTATAGGTTTATTAGCGCTGTAATATATTGGTATAATACCTATTAAAGGAATTATAACAAACATCTCGAAATAACCAATTCAACCTTATACCTATGTTTTTTATTCTCTATATTACGTTTTAAGGGGTTTATATTTACTGGTAAATTGATGGAAAATGTACTAATATTATTTAATACGTTGTTTTCTGTTATAAAAAAAAGGAAGTTTGTCGAAGCCGGCTTAAAAATTAAACTTAAAGTGTATCCGGCGAAGGATTATGTAATGGATTTGACCAGCGTAATAATCATGTTTTAAAACGACATTTTTAACCTCGGTCAAAAAGGACAATGAGATAAAGTTTTCTTTATTAACCTAATAAATACAAAGCGAACTAATTAATATAAGTATTAACATATACTTAAAGCTCAAGTTGTATTGATAATATAGCTAAAAGTGGCGTTGAACCATTCGGACATCGTATAATGTTAAACTGACTCTTTGGATAACATATAAGAAGGGTTTCATAAGCGTTTTGCGTAGTAGATACTCAATTCGAAGCGTGAGATACGATTTATACCGCTTGATATCCGTATTATTAAACTTATTCTTTTCAATAATAGATTTTTTATTCATAAAAGCCATAATAAGTCGTAATTAAAATTCGTCTGTATTTTTGGTACCAAAATACTTTTTTGAAACAAATTTACCCTCTATCGAAATATTATCCATTAAAGATTTACTAAGTTTGAGCGGATTACCCGAGGTGTTTTGGACTTGGAAATTTACGGCATAGTAAAAGGATTCGACTTCAAAATTACTATAGTAATAATGGTCCGGATAATTATTTTAAACTTCGGTTTAAAACCCTTCCCTTTAGTATTTTACACTGATTTTCCCCCTTTACGAATACCTTATTCAATTCGGCACTAAGAACGAAAAGCGTTTAATGATCTATATTATGGCTTTACGCGAATTATACGAACGCTAAGAGATTGAAAAAAACGAGGTGGATTAACAGGATGTTAAACCTAATAGATATAATAAGTAAAGGCACCCCGAATGGAGAATTGACGAAGTTTGTATTAACGAATACTTTTTTCGTTAATTTCATGAAAAACTTTTGCAACCTTACTTTAATTAAGAAATTTTTACCGGTTTTAACAATTTTTCGTTATTTAAAGCGACCATTTACATCTTTTTTTATATTTTTGTAAATCATTTTTACTTTTTTCCATACTTTAGATTATGTGTTACTGTTTCGATTTATTGTTGACGTTGCTTTTAATATATTACCACTTTTCGTTCTCATTATTCATGACTGTTTTATATAGTTTACCTTTCTTGTTTTACTATTTGAAACTTTATTAGAAATATTTTCATTTATTACCTTTTGTACATACTACTTACATTGCGAGTTTTGAATAAAACATTATATTAATATATAATTAACTGTGTTAGGTCCGGGTACATCGGATGAAATATTAAAACGGTCAACTAATCGTTATCGAAGGGGAAGGAGAAGGCGACGCCGCGTCCTCGTTATACTCCTCCTCATCTCCCTCACTGTTATTTCTAACGCCATCACCATCGTTGCTATTGACATCGTTACCGGTGATATCGGAGGAGGGGCCCCACGCCTTAGGCCGTATACTCTTAGGTAAAGGCGCGGGAATATCTTTACCCTTTTTACGACAACGCGAAATAACGTCGTCGAATTTACCCGCGTAGTATATGAATAAGCCTAGCTTCCAGGCAGAGATAATGGCTGCTTTTTTTCAGGCTATCGGTTAACGCTTATTACCAACCAATATCAGTTTATTTTAATTACTTCCGAAAATAATACTTTTTTATGAACGCCCTAAACAATATATTAATATAGTAGAAAATTGATATTTGCGGCTAAGATGAAAAATGTGAAATAAATTTACCGTGGGGATGGCGGGAGTATAATGAGGTTTCAGTTTATGGCTTGAGAATTACCGAAACGAGGACGTATCTATTGCTAGTCCATCGATAGCATTAGTAATGGCTCGACCGACCACTGTGTAAATAGTAATCGCTAATAGACTTACCCGTGGCCGCGGATGCGATATACGGCATATAGGGAATATTTATTAGCGACCCGGAGCTACGAAGCCGGGTATGCCGTTTTAACGCTGTATGCACCAAGAAGGCTCCATAGCGTACCCTATAAAGCCGTAACTCGAAGCAACGGGCTGAATCGGCCGCCTTAGCCTCGTTTATAAAGATATTAAAATGATATAAATTAAGCGGGAAATCAGTAATACAAACCGCGTTATATCTTAACTAGGATACGTTTTAAGTGACTCCAGGAGGGGGGGGATGGAGGCGCTACGAGTAAGGGGGTTTTTAATCTTAACGAAAATGTAAGGTTAATAACTTTAAAATCCATTGACTCCTCCTTTTATAAGGTGGGGAGAGCAGGGGAGGAAGGGAAAAGAGAAGAGAGAAAAAGGTATTGTCGGCGGCAGTAACTTGGGAAGAAGCGAAAGAGAAAACCGGGATTGATTAATATACTATCTAAAAAGGTAAGGCGAGCGATGGGAGTGGTGGTGGCGCGGCGGACGGCGGTAATGGCAGCTTCTTCCATTTTACGTAAACGCGCCAAACGGCGCCTTATGCTCCTATTCTTACGCGACATCTATTTTCGGGAGCGGTAAAAATATAACGTTCGTCAAATGACATACATATAAGAGCGGTGAGAATAATTAATTAAAATGTTGGTTTAAGTGCATATACTTCGATTATTTAATTAAGGATTTATGGTATAAAAGAGGTCGCATCATTAAGGGGCAAAAAATGTTTTACCTCAACCGATAACGATATATCTTTTCATATTAACCCTAAAATACGTAATATAGATATTCATTCTGTACCCTTACACCTATACAATTATACCCTTACAAAATTCAATAACCATATCACTATTAATAACCTTATCGCCGCCAAATTACATTAGCTAGTTGGAACCTTATAATAATTACTACTGTTGTTAAAACTACTAATCTAATTTTTTATAATTGGGTACCATAACCATTATCATTTCCAAAACCATTCATTAAAAGCTGAACTAAACTATTACTACAAGATCACGGGAAACTAGCCGTGTTACAAATTAATACTATAAAATGATACATATAAATTATATTGCAAACTAAACTATTATTACTGGATTGCGGATACGGTTTGCGTTAAAGGGAAAGAAAATTACCTATATAGATATTATTATATATTTTTATAGTTACTAAGTGGCGACGTAAATTGGATTTTTGCAAAGTGTACGGTAACGTGTCGCTTTACAAGGTGTATTTCATACAAAGTAGATAATAACATGCCACTGCTTAAAAGAAGCATTGGCAAAGTGCACGGTAAAGGGACACTGCTCAGAAGGGAGATTAGCAGAGTGCATGGTAGAGTGCCACTACCCGGGTGAGAGCTTATAAGCTCTCACCTGAGGCATGCACCCTCTGGATATTTCATCTCTCTTCTATCTTAATATCTACTTCAATACAAACACCAAACTTTATAATTACTTTTCTAACGTATCTGGTACAATAATGATCTTACCGATAAGATCAAGGTTGAAGGTTATATGAAATAGGACTTGGTTGATCTTTCAATAGTAACACCTGTAGTAGTATTAACTTAACCGTTTGTCAATATATAGATTCATAACTTTTAGCGGTAAATTTTAACACTTTTAAAAAGGCATTCGTAAAGATTTCTTAGTGGTTTTAAAAGATATACCGTTGATACCTCTTAGCTGCCGTAAAAGCCGACGCAATCTAGAAGTTTTTTTTTACTTGATGCCGTGAAAACCGACGCAGTAGTAGGGGCCTTTCGCAAGAATATTTTCTCTACTCTAACCGCCGTTTGACGTAAAGCGTAACCGGAAAGTATTTTTCATATCACTCATCTTATCTGTGCTTAATGTAATAGATACTAATCAGTGTCGGTAGGCCTTACCTATAATAGGCCATTAAACATTACAACGTTGTCGATTCTATTGTTTGAAGTAACAGTAGTATTATGTGGTCAAGTAGTAGATATATTGTTTTAGTTTCGACAGACTGCTAGCCAGTCTGCACAGTAATTTGTATGGCCAGTTGCTTGGCCTATGCCCTAGTGTTAAGTGGGCGCATACTATATTTGACTTTCAACCAATAAAGTAGGTCCACAAACAATAAACTTAACTTGCAGTTAGTAAAGTCAACTTTATTGTAAGTAAAGTTAAGCTACTAAACTGCAATTACTATTATTTCAACAAGAGTTTTGAAAGAAAAGTAGCAAGTATTTGAAGAATACAAGGTATAATACACAGATTAATTACCTTGGATACTAATCCTTTAACGTTTGTATAATATTGAGAATCCCCTTCATAGTGGAAGTTTTATTAATACTATGACTTGTCGAACTCCAATAATATACAATGAACAAAGATAAAATCTCCATTCTAATATGGGAGTAAATATTCCAAATTATTTACCATGAAATTTATCACATTTTCTGGTTGACTTAGAACACTTCAAGAAATATTATTATAATAAGGCCAAAAACAAATCCGCGAGAGTTATCAATACATAAAAACGCAAATTATAAATTCGAAAATCGGAACAAAAGAAGCTAAGATGTAGTAACTAGAGTTATTAACGGAGAACAATCAATAGAATATAATGTGAAACAGTTTTATAAAAAGGTTCCAAATTTGAAATATAGACATTAAAAAAGGATTAAAAATGAATTTTAACGTTATAACAATATTTGAAGAGTTAAATTTCCAATTTTTTAAGGCGTATAACGAAAACATTATATTGATACGACAATGTCAGAATCATAACATAAATATGATAACCTTTTACAAATTACACTAGTAACTCCAACGAATTCATATAATAAGCTGGGTGTTACTTATAATGAAAATGTTTCCTTTTATGTATTAAGAGGTATATATTCATTAGAAATATCCTCAATAAGGGATATAATTTCGATGATATTCGAAATACTATAATCAATTGTTTCGTTATCATAGGCGATTAGGAACACCGTGTTTCAAATAAAGATAAAGTTGACATGAGAAATAATGAACCTATAAACTTGAACTCAATAGGAACTAACCAGGCACTCGTTGGCTTCGACGATTTTTATAAATGATTTAAAGAATAGACCTTGAATACGTGGGAAAATGTAGATAAATGGGTTTAAACTAGGCTGAAGACTAAGTTGTACAACCCTGAGATTGACCTTTTACTAAGAAAGGACAAGGAAAGTAATTTAGCAAATGTACTTTACAGTGATGCGTAAGGAAAGGGTATGGGTTTGATGTTGTTTTGTTGGATGACCTCTACTTTGGGCACACGATGTTCGGGCTACTGGTCGAATAGGAATCCCCCCCGGCAACACCTTTTGGGGGCTTGACAGCACATACGCAGATATACCGCGTTTCATCTTCGCCTGTCTACAAGCTACATGTCTGCATTAATACTTTACAGAGTCCCTTTTTTAAAGAAAATATTTATACTATCAACGGGCAGCGCCCACAATTTAGTATGGAACTTATTACTACAAAAAAAGGCCTATAAACTCCGGCGGAAAAATCGCAACTAATCAGGAATCCAAACCTCCAAATTATTCCTCTAATCGAGACTTTAGGGTATCCTGAAATCTAAAGATCTGTAAACGAGTAAATTATAGCTATAGTATAGCTGTATAATACGACCGGATTAGTTCCCGCCCAACGTCTATTTATGCGAGGATATCATTAGATAGGTCCTTATATAAAGAGCGTTATAAAGTATTTATGTAGAAATAAAATTTGTAAACAATCTGGAATTAAACGTATTATTTATGTATATACCTTTAAGGGCTTTTTTCCGGGTGGTGTTAAAAAGGAGTAGACTTCCATACGCCCAGAAGCCTGTGTGTTGCATACCTGAAATAAAGGTTTTCCAACAAAACTAAACCACTATAAAACCCTTTCCTTTTGTACCACTTTGAATTTCGACTTCGTACTAAATAATCAACCTTTATTTACCGTGGTTTTCGTTTACATAAGACTTCAAGTTAACGTAAATAGTAGCACTTTTAAAAAGGAAAGCAGCGATCCTTCCATGTATATATACTATACGCGTTACTCATTTACGTTGTTAGGCGACTTTACCAAACCCCCCCTTCCCACTTGAAGCCTTGATACGTCTCTTAAACTCTTTCTCTCGATTTTCAACCCCCCAGCTTGATCTTTTTTACTTATCCTATTCTATCTTTTCAGATTTAGCCTTATATGAGTTATATTCGCTTTTTAAACAAGGTTAAATGATTCGGTTTATATAAGTTGATAGATAATAAAAGAAAATCCTTTTATTACATAAGTAAAATATTTTGTTAAATATATATATAAAGATCTAGAAACAATAAAAAATATTCATTCAACGTAAAGGCGGTTACCTCTCCATAGTTACCGCTACCAATAAGTCGTTGACAATTTACTACGTTAGCGTCGCCACCAAGACGTCGATTTGACGTTTAACGATCTTTCAACGGTATTTCCGCGCCCCTATCGAAGCGATAAAGGGCGGCATCGCGTAAACATCGACTATAACGCCGTTGGTTGACCGGCACACAGTGATAACATATCCGTCCCCCTCTTCTATAGGCGGTGACGGCAGCGGCGACGGAAACGATAACGATAGCGGCAGGAATACAGGCATTGTTAAAAATGATCCCATCATGTACAACTTCACCGTCAACCTCACTACCCCTTTTCCTCAATGGTTCCGCTGCCCCCACTGCCTAGATCCCTCTCCAAACCCAACCGGGTCGAACGCAACATATGACGGCCGTTGAAATATTTTCAAATACCGTGGTAAAGTTATCAAATATTCAAGGATTGTGGTTTATAATAACATAGGCGCCATTGTTATCGCGGCGACGATAACGTTAATAATATATGTATGCCTAGCGAGCGTAAAATATGAATGTTTCTTGATGTCGTAAAACTATATTATTGCCGGAAGACAGGAAACGTAGGTTTAAAGGAGCTCAAATTTAATTTATTTTCGTTATATAGAGACAGTTCGTTTTACGGTAAAAGTTCCATTAAATCTAATGATTTAAGAGGATTTTACGTATTGAAGTTTCGCGTATTCTCCCATTGAAGGGCCTTTTGGGTAGCTGGGGCTAAAGTTTTCCAAACTTTGCAAAACGATCGATAATATACACAATACGTGGTACCCCACTTTTTGTATTATATATAGCGTTCGTTTGTATCAAAAAGGTTGAAACACTTATAGTACAACGTGAATTTTTATAGTCGTGTTTTATTATTAGCAATTGGTACAATAAAGGTTATGATAGTGGTATCTATGGATAAGGGCGGTTTTCGTAATGGGTTAAGCTAAACCTACACCCTGGTATAATCATATACGTAAGCTTTTATAGCTGGGATGAAATATATATCTCTTTTTTCTTTTTTAAATATATTAATCTTCTTTAACCGCTTTCAATTTGAATTCAAAAATGGATTTATTATTGCTAACCGATAGATAGTTGTTATTGTATAAGCGGATATTATTGTTAGCGTTTTCGTTGATAAGTTTATGCGAGATTTCGTTTCTGATTATACCTATATATCTAGAGTTTCATTCTACCGTTCAAAATTTGGGCAGGTATTTGATAAAATTATAAAAACGGTTATACTCTTGTTGAAGAGAGGTTGTACCGCCGCCTTTTAAATTCTATGTTACAAATATATTATTAAAGTATATTATCAATTGTTTTAAGGAACAGAATATAAATGCAATTAAACTCAAGAATATTTCAATAGCTTCGGCGTTGAAAATATAAGCGGTAAGTTGAAAATCGGTAAACCTGGTTATAATAATACTTCTATTGCGAAGAATTACAGATCTGTAATCGATATAACTTCATCCCTTATAATATTATTTCGACTTTTCTAGAGGAACCAAAATATAATTCCTGTCGATATTAATATATTAAGTTTTAACGGCCGTAATAACTGCTTTATTAATTGAATATCCTGTGGAGTTTTTGGTAAATTCGGGTGTAAATCATAGGAAGATTGGTTAAGGTTGTAAAAAGAAGGGAAATTCGCCGTCTGTTATTATGAAATGTAACTGTTGGAACAGTAGTAATTGCAATGCAGCTAGTTAACGTAAGTTGACTGTAATGACTTCAAGTTAAGTGTATTATTTTGTGGGTTTACTGTAAAGTTAAGTACAGTATGTGCCCATTTTAGACTCAGGCACGCGCTAAGCAATTGGTTTTATAAATTAGTATGTAGACCAACTAGCGGTCTGCTAAACCTAGAACAATACACCCTCCACTTTAGCATTCAATACTACTGTTGCATCGACCGATTCGAATAAACAACATTGCAATGTCTAAAGGTCTTTCAGACAAGGCCTATTAACACTAATGATTGCTTATTAGGTTAATAACTGATTAGATAGTTAAAAGAAACAAGCTACCCTCCGGTTACGCTTTGTGTAATACCAAGGTAGAGAAAAGATCCTTACGAAGGTAATTTATTACTACGTTGGTTTTTCAACGAAGTTAGTTTAGAGGACCTCTTAATTTCCTCGGTTCTTCACGCTAATATAGAGGTGGCGACGGTATCGGCAATGGAAACACTAAGAAATCTTTACTAGATCCTTCTTGAAGACATTGAAATTAATCATTAAAAGTTTTAACGATTGTTAAGTTTGCAAATGACTAAGTCAGTATGACGGTGGGTATTATTATTGAAAAAACAACCAAGTATCACGAATTTCAATTTCGAATTAAAAATAACAACGAAAAATAACCTTTGACCCTATTTTAAGTCAAAACTCTTCATATATTAAACTTCACCTTCTATATCAATTTTTATCTTCCTTTATATTTCGAGAACAATAATTGTTAAGATTTCGATTTCAATCGAAAACAACAAAAATAGGTAACTCGCGCTGAGAAAGTTACGTCATACAACTATACGCCAAATCTCCAAATCTTTAAGCCCTTAAAACTCTAAATTGGCAATTCCTCACGCCATTTAAATGGCTAAATGTTTTCGTTTAAAATACCAAGTTAGAATAATATTCGATTAAAAGCGAATAGAAGAAATTAAAGACTTCGCATTCCCTTTTTTCGCTTATTTTAACCATAAACTAGGAGGAAAAGATACCGACGAACCGTTTACTAAAAAACATTCAACTACGTCGATTGGTATATCTGCGACTCGGACCCCGATGAAACGTTTAATCGCGGCGTCCGCACTTATGAAATCTATCGTAAGTTTTTTGACTTTTGGATAATTAACATGTAAAAAAAATGTAAAAAGGTATTAAAGTTAGGTTCAATAAAATGTTTCATAGATATGGTATTCATATTTCAAAAAAGACTTTATTAAAACTGATGAAAACCTTTATCAAATTGGTATAACTTAAGGATTTCCTTGTGAACTCTGATGTTAAAACAACAGTAAATTAAAGTAAAGTTAAGTTTACCATCCCTCCAATTAGTCAATTATACCGACTATAAATTAAATTTCATTTGTGTGATTTCATAATATTAACTACAAGTTCAATATAACAAGTGCTTACTTTGTTTGGAGGTACGGACCAAAGCAATTAACTATACAAATTAGCATGTAGACTCGCAAGCAGTCTTTTAAACTTAAAGTTAACACATTACTACTTTCAATACAACCCCAGTTACTTCGACCAAATATTTTAATCTAATGCGTTACAAAGATAAGATTTTACTAACACTTATCAATATTTATTTAATAAAGTACAAATAAACTAGGTACAAGAAAAAACTACTTTCTGGTGATATTTTGTAATTGGATAGGGTAAAGGAATGATTTATGCGAAATACCCTGCTGTTACATCTATTGTTCATCAGTAATAAAAAGGAAATATTTTCAATTCGAATATTATTTACAGGTATTTTAAAATGTCGATAGTATCGCCATCATCGACAAAACCATAAAATCCTCATACAGCCAGTTTTGAAAACATGCAAATTAACATCCTAAAAGTTTTGAACATCTATAAATTAACAAACGATTAAATCAATGTTATTACAGTTGTTACTATTACAGGTATAACTGTTACAAATTTTGAATATTAAAGCGCCTAAATATTACGAGTTTTAACAATAAAGACTAATTTTAACGGTAAATAACCTATAATAACCCTATTATACCACTTTTTCCCCCTTTATAAATTTTCAAATTCGTTATAATGACTATTAAATACATCGAAATCAATACCGTTAACGACCATAATAAAAAGAAAACAATTAAAGCATTCAGAAATAATTTTTGAAGCAATTTAACGACAAACTTTGGATTTTTAAGATTAACGAAAACTTTACCCTCAAACATATGACTAATTTCGTTGAATACTTTATTCTCAGCGTTGATGACAACGATTTAAACAGAAACTTTGAATCTTCTTGCGATCATATCAATTTTTTAAAAACCTGGATACTAGATATGTAGGAAAAAAACCTAAAATTCAATTAAGTTAAAGTTAAAAGCCGACTTCTGAAAACGAAAAATCTTATTACCATTAAAGATTTGAAGAAACGGTAACCTGAAGAAAATACTCTACGAATATTCCATTGACAAAAACCTTTAAAAGATATATAAGGATAGAGGCAAAGATATCATTAATGATAACATTCCTTAAGGCCATTAGACACGTTTTTAAAGTTACTTTTAAGTCTAAATAAGTTTCTTGAACCCTTTTACTTGAATTATTAGCCGTGAATAGTGAATTGACTTCTATATAACAAATCCTTAAATCCATTCATTAATTCAATAGAAACCTCTTCGAAACCTTTAACATTGAGAGTATTATTATCAAATCCTGTGCCGAAATCCACAAATATCTTACTCATAAGTCTCTCAACATGTTTAGGTTTAACAATCCAATTCAAGAAAGAGCTGTTTTACGCACTAGCCTATTATGGGTACGACTACTAGTGTTTTCCCTCCGATTTTTATCAAAGGTAATTATCTTGCCTACTAATACCAAAAACTTTCCTAGTACCGGTCGAGAGACCTACAAAGTCCCTGCCATTACTATACCACTTTTCCCATTTATTATATTCCCATGATGAATACGAATTACACGGAAATTACAATCTTTGTTATGATTAAGCGGGGGGAAGAGAAATATAAATATAAGCCTTAAAACCTTTTCAACGTCAAATTCCGCCTATTCTTCAATATCTGCCGCCAGATAAAGATTAAATTATTAGGCTTTTACTCATTATTTCCTAGTATTTTTCCCGATCAAGCCGAGGACTACCATTCTTAGTACTTGAAGAATTGCTCGTCGTTTCAAGAGATTTACGATGGTTTTTAAAGGCTAATTTGAATACAATGTTAACCTCACCTAGTACTAGATGAATTAGAATATCATGAAGTGGTCTTCTATACTGGATTACAAAAAAGAGTCAGAAAGTAAGATATACCTCTTTATTTAAATGTTTGAAAGATGTTACATGCTGGTATCTGGGCTAGTGGTCACTAGAAATCTAACCCTGGAGGTTGTTATACTCTAGAATCATCCTGTCATATAACCCAGGCACCCCTTTTTTTACAACCTGTAGTAGCTCCTCAACAAAAGTTTCTTCCTTTTTATTTTCATCAAGGATAATAAATAATATCCGATTGTTATAAGCAATAACATTAGCTTAGGATTTTATTATTATTATTCTTGATCTTTTTTTACGATGGTGTTTTAACTATTTATAAATAGCTATAGATTAAGGTTATATCTTCCGATCTCTTTTTTTTTAAAAAAACCTTCAGGCCTTACCACAATTCCTCAACGTACGCGTTGAAGACTAGCTTCAAAAAGCTTTAGTAATGTAACAAAACCAATTAACTATCTCATATGAACAACTTACTGAGAAATTACGTACAAAACTCATCGAGTAGAACTACGTCACTCGCGAACACGTTTTACTCATGAAATAACGACAACCCGATATATTAGCTACGTTAACGAATATAATTCGGTAACTTGAAATCGCTACCAGTACGCCTACGTTTTTAAAGCGAACCTTTTCCTAAGGGGGTCTCGTTCCCATACTACCTACGAACGACGTAACTACCCCGCCGACCCCTACTGGAAACAACGTTGACAATTATAAAAACACGAACTCCTCTAACTCCGATTGCGATACTAACGGCTTATTTAATAACGTTGGTTGTTAACACATTAAACATAAGTCATTCGACTAACCAACTAGATTTTCCGGCGTTAAATTATACTTTATAGTATAAAAATGCCACGATATTACGAGAATTACATGAAATTGTAAGTTTATTGATGTAAAAAATACTTTTATATTATCTTTGAATGATTAAAAGGCTTTATGTAACCCGCTATAGAAAGTTAATTTGTTTGAGCTATTAATAACAGCAATAACGATCCCAAGGTATTTATAAAGATGATTGGAACGCACTACTACAGCTCGAACGCGACAAATCCATTATAGTCCAACTTAAATGCTTGAAATAGAATAAAACCACGAATGGTTTTACGATTTTTTCAATGTTTGGAAAGCTTTGGTTATAGACGTCGGTGATATAGCCGGGAAATCCGCCGTTGAACACGATATTTTTAAAAGAAACTATGAACAACATACTCGAAAACGCCTTACTCCCCCTTAAAATACCCGTGAACTATAACTAATAGGTCGCCCGTATTCAATTTATTAATAAATTACTTATCAACCTCGGTAGTTAACTCATTATTTCCAATTATATTAGTAATACTGATGCCGGCAGTATAATTCATAGCGAAAATGGTAACGGCGACGCGCCTATTCGCAATAACTAGGGAAATTTTATTATAACCGACGTTAACGCCTTTCGAAACAATATCAAACGGCGCGTTATCTAGGTTAACCATTCGAAACTCTGCCGCCGTAAAAACCTTATTTTATACTTATGATATGGTATAAATGATTATTGTACTTGTACCTACCTATTGAATCCCATATAACGCTTAAACAATTTTGTTATTAAGGTTAATATAGGAATTTACCTTACTTCTACCGACGACTTTATTAACCTTCAAAGGGAGTAAACGTAACTTTTATATATAATCGCTTATAAAAATTGGAGGGACTTAAATTCGACCCCGTAACTTACCTTCTATTCTGAAATGAATCTACATTTTTAATAACTTCACTTTGTAATTGCATTTAATTCGTCAACTTTTAATAAATATGAGTTATAAATGTTACAGGTTTATAAATAAATAATTCCCGCGCCGATTGAAGTTACTGCGTATATTTATTCCACTCCAACAACTTGGTAAAGCTACATTTTTTACACCTAAAACCGGCTACCAACTTAATTTTTTATGAATTATTTAAACATAAATTTTGTTGAAATAGCAGTTAAATGCGTTACAGTCAAGTTAACTATACTTGTAGTTAGTTGATTGTACTGACTTCAAATTGACTGTAGTGTGTGAGATTGACTACAAATGTAGTGCAGTACAGGAAAAAGAATTTTTCTTTGCAAATTAGCGTGCAGATTGGCTAGCAGTCTACCAAACTTAGAATGTACAACAAGCAATTTCAATGTAGTACCAGTTACTTCGATTACATTAATTCGAATCGACTATATTATAACGATAAAAACCTACCAATTCTAATTAATTCTTATTAGTTTCAGAATAAATAAGCTAGGTAGAAAAAAAAAACTACTTTCCAGTTACGTTTTGTGTAATTATAATATAGAGGGGAGATTTTTGCGAAGAACCCCCTTCTGCTTCTTCTGCTATTTACAGGTACTTGAAAAGTAGTAACGGTATGGACATTACTAAAAGCACTAAGAAACTCTTACTGCACTAGTTTCAAAGAAAAACCGTTGAGATTAACCGCCTAAAAGTCTTAAATATTACCAAGTTCGTTAAATTAACAATCATCTAAATGATTATTATTGCGGGTACTACTATTATAAATGTTAAAGGAAAAATGACTGAGTTCTATAACCTTTAACAAATA
Source organism: Anisogramma anomala (assembly GCA_038502455.1). NCBI lineage: Eukaryota > Fungi > Ascomycota > Sordariomycetes > Diaporthales > Gnomoniaceae > Anisogramma > Anisogramma anomala. The sequence continues at coordinate 14,424,424 of JASMMZ010000001.1, forward strand.
TAAAATTTTAATGTTCAACCTACAACCTACCCCTCTATATTACTCTTTTTCCCTTATGCTTTATTCTTTTTACTAACCCTACGTTAATTTGATTGTTAAGATCGCTGATTTGAACCAAAACGCTTAAAAATCTACGTTAAGCGACTCCACGTTAAATTCCTAAGTCCCCATACGAATTCACGCCCAAATATCAAGTCACTATGTTCCTAGATTACCAAGTCCACCACCAAGCTTTATACTAGCTAAAACGTTAAAATTATTACTGAGAACGCCTAAATTGATATAGTTCAAGACTTTATTAGGAAGAAAGTAATTAAAAACCTCAGGCTTACGTTCGTTAAACACTTTGATAACGATTTTTGGTCTATGGATGCTGGTGAAGGCTTTATCCCTAAGTACCTAAATAACTACATTAGACGTTTCCTCTTAGAAGTCGACCACGATAAACAAGTTTTTGGCATAGAAGCTTACGACGATTATGTCGAATTCTTGAGGAACTAGAGCCTATCTATATGTAAAAATATAAATAAATCAATAAAGTTTAAGCTAAGGAGTTAATTATGTAAATGAGGTATCGTATTGCCATCTAAAATTGATGAAGAAGGAGTGAATATAGATGAGATATTATACGAATACGTTACCGATAAATACTCTTAATAGGTATAGAAAAATAAGGGTAAAGAGATTCCTGGCTATAGAATTTCTCAACGACTTCGAACGCGTTCCCAAGGTCACGCCCAAACTCAAATAAGCTCATCAGACCCTTTTACTTAAGATGAACGGTCAAGTTCTATTAGCCGTAATGAATTAATTGACCTACGCGTTATAAGCCTTTAAGTTCACCGATTAATTAAGCAGGAACCTCAGAATACCCCTTAACACAAGAGAACTATTACCAAGTCACTTACAACGGAAATCCACAAGCCTCTTTCCCCAAAGTCTCTTAATACGTTTAGTTCCAACAATCAAATTAGAAAGAAACAGCTTTACACGCGAGACTATTATAGGCACAACCGCTAGCTTTTTCCCTCTAAACTTAGCTAAAGGTAATTATCCTGCTACTAACACCAACACTTTCCCTAATACTAATTGAGGGATCCAAAAAGTTAGTTCAATCATTACGTAACTATTCGCCCTCGATACATCCCTATGGTGTGTATGGATTGCGCAGTAATTAACACATTCGTTAAGATTTAAGGAGAAAGGGAAAAGTATAATAGTAAACTATATAAACTTCTCGATGTCAAGTTTCGCCCAATCTTCAACATCTACCTTTGAATTAAAGTTGAATTACCAGGTTCTTACGCATTATTTTCCATTATCTTCACCAGTAAAACCAAAAACTAATACCTTTGGTACTTGATGAATTGCGACTCTTTTCGAGAAATCTGCAATAGTTTTAAAAGCTACTTTAAATACAATATCAATCTTACCCAGTATTACTAGAATTAAACATTACCAAATGGCTTTACATGTTGGATTATAAGAAAGAGACGGAAAGCAAAATAGACCTTCTTAATCCGATGTTGAATAGAATGATGCTTTGCCAATAAACAATGGAAAACGTTAGAGTTGGTGAAGGCACACTCTGCTAGCAGAGCTGCTAAACTTTCACGGGCTATAAATAATTCTAATACGCCCTATAGTACCCTGACGCTACCTTTAACGAGTTTTTTTTAGCCAGTTGCGTTCCTCGTTGGCGACCGTAACAGATTGGGTTTCAAACTTGATTAATATGTACCTCCAATCTTTAAAATTCACCGACGAAAAAGACTCTCCCTATGCGTATTACATCGATCGTAAGTACGGAAGGATAAATTCATACGGTAAAAGGCCTGGAATTGGAGCTGTGGCTAAAAGGTTACGCAGGGAGAAGGAATTTCAGGCCTGTCAAACAAGTTTACTTTAAATGTTAATAAATATTGGATTTTCTGTAAGCAAGGTTAATAGTTTGTACTTTATACAGCTGCCAAACTTCAAGAAAAACGATTAAGTTATTATATACAATTCCCTTTTACCATCACTTAAAATTACGTTCAACACGTCGAAGACCGTAAAGGTGAAGAGGATAAAAAGAAGGAGAATGAGACTAAGGCTATCAGTTGGCACTAAGATACCGGAAACGGTCCGTAAGAAACGTAATAACTCGTCGACCACGCCTTCTCATACCGCTTGACAGGTAAAAACCGTTATCGCCTATATGACGATAAAGATTTTAGCCATATATATCTGCTTACGATTTAAAATCGCTATATGAAACAGGTTTTTTAAAGTATTATATCGGATATTAAAGTAGCACGGTATTCAATAAGAAGCTATTTGTAATACGTCGCATTACAAAGGGATATAAATATTATTATGGACTTTGATTATAAGGATGCCAATAAACCTAAAGTCGGCTTTAGCCTTAGAAAAGAGCCTTTTTCACAGGAATAGATGATGTTTAATACCATAGTTATCCCTATTACCTTTCATATACTAGAATCTCCTAACCCCTTCTTTCTTTACCTTAAAGATATGAAAGACCTTGGCGTCAACGTTAATGTTTAGACTAATAAACTAATTTAGGTAAAAAGCGGAAAAAGATTCCCACTTGGCCTTGTGTAGGGGAATCTTGGATTTCACTTCCAAGGGTTAAAGGTAGTGGTATTAAGCCTGACAAAGTTGGAATTTCGTTAATAACATTGAAAATTAAACCACACAACTAATAAGCTCTATAGGGCTTTTAAACGACTGATTACTAAAATGTGGACTTATCGACGTTGAAGCCAATTAAACGGATTAATTACCACTTCCAAATACATTTCCAAACCTACTTAAAGCTTAATTTCACATTGAATAAAGATTAAGACTTAAACTTTAAGGTTTTCGTAAACGTGTTTTACATAGATGGTAAGCTAGTACTTTACGTTATTGACTCCGTTATGGCTTTTCACCACGTCAAGTTCCTTAGAACCATTACAGCGAAGTAAATATGGAAGGTACTGCGTACTTTGTGGATTGATACGTACTTTGTGCCACCATACGTATTAGTTTACAATGTCAATACCAACTTTACTACGATAAAGTTTCAAGCTAATTCCAAATCGATAAGAATTCAGCGTAAATAGTTGTTTATTAAGGCTTACTAGGGTATTGGTAAGGTCGAAAAGGCTTATTCATTTTTACGAAGTGCTTACGATATCTTTCCTTTGGGAATTGAAAGCTTTACAAGTCAAGAAGTACGGCTTCAAATGGCGGTAAAATTCCTTAACGATATTGTTATCCCTAACGGCTTTATATTGAATTTATTGGTATTTAGATCCTGCCCACATATAATGACTGAGTTATCACTATCAATGAATACCTAGAAATGTATTGTAGTATATAGCAAAGCCTTAAGGAAACTGAGGAAGGAATCGGTACGCAGTTAGGTTAATAACAATTTTAATACAAGAAACGCACCCTTAATCACAAAAGTGTTATCTTTACTCCTTTAAAATGAAACCCTTACATGGTGAGTGCTACGTAAATGGGATAGGGGGTATAAAATCTTTAGTATTACTAATATCAACATAACGGTTAAAATTGCTAAGGGTTTTGTCACTTGCCGGACCATATATACTAAGTCGTACAGAGGACCCCTTAAGTTAAACAAAATTACTAATGCCTATAACCTCTAAGTCGAGTGAATTAGTTGATATAGTATTTCTGAACCGATCGTTAATAAGTTAACAGAATATCGACAGCGTGCAAAATTATCCAAGAAGAGGATATACATCAAAGAGGAGAATTGTAACGAAAACTATAGGCCCAAAAGGGAAAATATAACGGTGAAGGTGTTTTATAAGGAAAAGTTTGACGGAAAACTTGACCTTGAATTTCGTGTTGAAAATATTATTAATATACTAGGTAAGCTTTTTGAGGAAAGCAACTAGGTGAATATTGACGGCCTTTTATATAAGGGATTATTAAACTCGTACCGTTAACGCAAAAGGATAAAACTTTACAATTTTCAAGTCAAGGATAATTTACAAGATTAAGGGAAAAACCACGGACCGGTCGTACGAAAAGTTACAGCCAATTGCTGAAAGATACTGTAATTAAGGTAAAGACTGAATCTTAACTTAATTTCCTTTCATTTAGAAAATAAGTTAACAATTAATCGTTGCAATTACTTCCTGTTTGACTGCTAGCATAAGTAGTTAGTTGATATTTAATATAAGAAACATAACATAAATTTATACGCATTTTGCCACCGATTTTCAGTGGATTGTATTGCTAAAAGTTCTGAAAGAATCAAGGGATAAGTTTCTGGCCGGCATAATAATACGTTACATTAAACCTTTATACAGATTGACCGAAACATGCGTTCATTAGTTTTTAAAGTACCAAGTACATATTAGAAATAAGTTAGGCGTAAAAACATCTAAGTTTAAGCCGTGTTTATTAATTATATAAAATGAAACCTTCGGAATTATGGGTATACAAACTAACAATACCCCTTTTCTCGTAAATACTAGATTTTTTGTGACGGAATAACGTGTTATTTAATAGTCAGACCTTTGGAATTATAAGTTAATCGAAAAATTAGCTAGGGGTATATAACTTAAATTCAATGAATCGTTAATCCGGATTAATAGTATTAAAGCTGAAAACGGCACTTATATTAGCCTATGTTAAAAGGATAAACTACGAGCCTAACGACTAACGACAAGGCCAACGAGGTAAAATTATGAAAATACCTAGTGTAATGGGTCTATACGGCCTATATTGCTACGTTATACCAACTGGAGGTATATTAAAACCTGTTTATTACGGTATAATTGCAATATTTACAAGACAAGAACTTTGACAAGTCAAAGAAAAGGATTAAATAGCACTTAAACTATTTAGAAAGAGGTATTAATATAGTTTCGCTGAAATTAACGACGGCGAAGTAAATTATTTTTACTAATGGGTTATTTGCTAACAATACTAACTTTACATCGTATATTGGGTTTCTCATAATAATTGATAACAAGATAAGGTTTAAGAAGCAATTTAGAATTACTGGAAACCTCGTATATTAAGTATCTGATAAATGCAAGCATGTAATACGAAATATACTGGCTTTAAAAGTCTAAAGTATAATGTTAGGCTTCAATATTAGTATTGTAATTGAAGATATATTACAGATTATTACCAAACATCTGGAACTACCTCCGATACCTCTAATGGTATATACAGACTCTCGAAAACTTGACGAATATTTGTCGAAGCTTGGTACAATTAATGAATAACGTTCAATAATAGTCGTGATAGCTTTGAGATAAGCATATAAAACCCTAGAAATCGACTAATTCTGGTGGATTAACGGAAAAGATGACCCTGTTAACGCTATAACCAAGGCCATGTCAAATAACGCTTTAGAAAGGTTTATGGATAGCAATATATTAACCGTACGAATCGAAAGCCACGTGGACCGCCCTGCACGTGATATGAAGAAATAGGGATACCTTGGTAAACTTAAAGACTACCAAGGTAGTAAAGTTAATAGTAACGGTGGTAAGGGTAAAGATCACAATATTAATAGGTTAAACTATTGGAAAAGGGTACCTAAATAGTGAAATTCGTAATGCGTATAGGTTTCTGGCGAAAAACCTACACATGGGAGTTGAGGAATAGAGGGCTCGGAAGTGAAAAACAAAAGAGCCGTGAAGGGCCGTAATTAATGTCAGGTTTAGTGAAAATTAACTGGAGTTGATAGGGGCTTGGCTTATTGATTAAGGAGGGATTTCAAAGATTGCCACTAATTGGTGGCAGGCCACGCTTACGTGTAAATGAAAAACAAAAAGTCGCCAGTGTTGGAATAAAATTCAAATATAGTACAATTGAGTCAACTATACTTACAGTTAGTTACTTATACTGACTTAAAATTAACTGTAGTTTATGGAATTGACTGAAAGTCCAATGCAGTAGGTGCCCACTTCAAAGTGGAGCATATGCCAAAGAATTTTGCTATACAAATTAGCGTTCAGACTGGCTAGCGGTCTACCAAACTAGAACGTACAACAACTAATTTCAATGAAGCACTAGTTACTTCGACCACAGTGAGTCGAATCGACTACGTAGCAACGATAAAGGCCTACCAACAAATTTCGATAAATATTGGTATCTGATTTAGGTTTATATTTTTTGAATTATAATACGATGTTTGTTAGAAGACGTTTATCGTTGTAACGTAGTCAATTCGAATCACTGTGGTCGAAGTAACTGGTGTTGCACTGATATTGTTGATTGATTTGTGTAAGTTCTAAGTTTGGCAGACCGTTAACCAGTCTGCATACTAATTTGTATGGCCAAATGCTTTGGCTTGTGCCCCATTTTAAAGTGAGCACCTATTATACTACACTTATAGTACAGTTCTATAAACTGCAGCCAATATTACAGTCAGTGCAATTAACTTTACTATCAATAAAGTTAACTTAACTGCATTGTATTTAACTGCTATTTCAATACTGGCGGCTTTTTGTTTTTGTGCCTGCACGTCAGCATAGCTTGCTATTAATTAGTGATAACCTCTGAAATCCCTCCTTAATCCACAAGCCAAACCCCTATCAATTACGATCAATCTATACTGAAAACAACCTTAATTACGTCCTCTTGTGGCCCTTTTGCTTTACCCTTCCGAGACTTTCGTTCCTCAAATCCCGTGCATAAATCTTTCGCCACAGACTTACGCAAATCAAGTACGCCATCACTTACGTACCTTTTGCCAGTAGTTTAAACTACTGCTATCGTTACTATTTTTATTACTACCCTGACAATCTTTCAGTTTGCCAGAGCGACCCTATTACCTTACGTTACGTGCCGGTCGATCCACGTATCCCTATATTCATATGGTCAACTTATTGCTATCGACAAACCTTTCTAAGGCTTTATTAAATGTGGCTTTAGTTATGGTATCGGTAAGGTTATTTTTTCCGTTAATCTACCAGCACTTATCGATTTCCCGGGTTTTATATACCTTCTTTAATATCATTACGTCTATTATCAAACGTTTTTTATTAGTTGTACCTAATTTGGATAGGTATTCGTAAATGCTTCGGAAGTCGGTACATACTACTATAGGTATCTATAGCAAACCCAGATATTTGGTAATAATCCTTAGTATACCGTTAGTTACTATATTGATATTAACGCTTGAAATTATACTGTAGACTTTCGAGGCTAAAATACTTCAAGTTATATATTTACACTCACCAAATATCTGATATATAAGATTTCCGGTCATCTTAAATTGCCCTATAAACCTATCCTCTATAATAAACATTATTAAAAAGCAGATTTACAATATAAAGTTATTATTATGAATAAATAACCCGTTTGTAAAGATTATTAACTTTTTCTTCGTTAAATTTACAAAGACTATGTTAATTTCTCTTTACACGTAATTCATTTGCCACTAAATTCGTTTGTTTAATTTGTTAAAGTCTTCTTCTTACGGGTTCTATACCTGTACCATAATTGAAAAGTTGTACGATACTTTCGGTTGATATAACGTAACGATGTAAACTGTACGGGCCCTTTATTCCAAATATCTTTATGCCCTTACCTTATCAGCTTTGTCGATAACTATCAAGCTCGTAGTTCACACCTTTTAGTGTAGATCAATTTAAATGCCGCTTTCAGTTTAAATAATATAAATACGAAGAAACGAATCATTAAATTAAATTATATACCTTTATCTAACATTTTAATTAGCTTACACTTTTCAAGGCCTAACTTTTCGGTTATATTTTATTTCGCCGCTATAAATCCAATATCGCCGAAAAAAAGGATATCGTTATTTCAATACTTACGATATTAAAGTTTTTATCCTTTATAATTAATAAATACGGGTTAAATGTCAAAGTTTTATATTTAATTTATATTTAAAGTATATTTGGTACGTTTAAAATTAGTCGATACTCGTTTCAGCTAATTCGTAAAAAAGCTTAATATAATACATTATTATATTATCCTGAATCGTATTACTTAGTGTTTGCAATAATTCTAATAATATAATTCGTTAAATATTAGTAATAGATCGCGTATACTCTTACATAATATCCCGACTATTAAGTGTAAATTAACCATTTACGCTAGCAATTAAGCTGGTAATGATAACGACGATTAAACGTTAATTTTTTTTTAGATTATAGGTGATTAAGTAAGGATTTAAGTTTTATCTTTATTACCGTATCTTTAAGCGATTAGCTATAACTTTTGGTACGGTCGATTTGTAGTTTTACCCTTAACCTTATGAACTATTTTCGATTTAAAAATAGTGATATTTTTTGTTTTAAATTACGTTAACCGTCTAAATTTTACAACCTCCATAATTGAAAGCCGTTAATTTCTACTTATTTACTTTTTTGAAAGGTTTGCTTGATATATTAATAATGTTTTTGACAGGTAGTTTAAGGGTATATTTTCCGTCAATCTTCCCGTTTTAAAATACCTACGCCGTTGTATATGCCTTGTCAGGCCTGTAATCCCAATTTTCTTCCTTTTTAGTATATATCGTTTCATTTGGTGGTTTTCTACACCGTTGACGTTTTATTGGCTTATTAATAATCGGCTCGGGGGGGTTATAATAGTTAATTCGTTCGGCACAAAGGTTATCAATGTTAGAATTTTTATTAAACTTAAAAGGTTTAATAAGTCTTCGGTATAGCTTGATTTATATTACTCGGAAAGTAACGGGGCCGTTAATAGTTCTAACTACTACGTTTTAGTTGGTAATATTTAAAATCTTGGACGGCTTATTCTATTTATCTAGCTCGTATTACGTGAGGACTTTACTTTAAATGGGGAGTAAAAGTAAGTTTGTTGTTAAAGGTCCGTTTTTGGTGTTAAAATCATTATTAACCTGGCGGCGTGCTAATTTTTGCCTTAATTCCTTTATCGCTTTATTATATACTATAACACGCTTCTGGGTATTTAATGAGGGTGACGACTTAGTTATTATACGTAAATAAGCTTTAAATACCAATAAAGTTAGTATAAATCTGTCAAGTTTAACAATATCGTTAAAACATTCAACCGTTATTTAAAGCTGTACCTTTTAGCTTGTAAAACTTTCTATTTATCATATAAAGATATCGTATACCTTTCGTAAAAAGGCGTATAACCTCTTAAAATTGTCAATACCTTAATAAATTTCATAGGAAATTATTTACATAAAATTCCTTTTCACTTTACATTAACTTAAAACTTCATCGTAGTAAAATTGTTATTGGTATTGTAAACTAATACGTTTGGTAATCTAAGGTACGTATTGATTTATAAAGTACGTAATACATTTTATATTTCTTTTACCATGATGTTTTTAAGCAATTTAGCGTCGTAAAGAACCGTAGCTGAGTTTATAACATATATTATTAACTTGACGTCCAAATAAAATACGTTTACAAAGATTTTAGAATTGAATTTTTGATCTTTTTTCAACGTAAAATTAAACCTTAAGGGAGCTTAGGAGTGTATTTGACAGGAATAGTAAAGTTTTTTAACTTCCTTTAGTACTGGTAAATTTATATATTCGTAACCAGTTGTTTTCAAAACCTTATAAAATCCGTTTATTGTCGTATAGTTAAACCTAAGATACAGTTAACGAAGTTTTGCCTTTATTAAGTTTAATAATATTACCTTTAGTCTTTAAGGATAAAACTAGAAATATCCTTACTTAAAGTTAACTGAAAATCTTTTACCGGCTTTAATATATATTAATTTTTTCATCCAATCATTAACGTTAACGTCGAGGTTTTTTATGACTTTAAGGTAAAGCAGAAAGAGGGTAGGGGATTCCAAGATGTGGAAAAAAATAAGGCTATTAACAGTTTTTACTGTCATCAATCCTTGTGAAGATAGTTACTTTCCAAGGCCGAAACCAACTTTGGCTTTATTAGCGTTCGCGTTCTCAAGTTTCGTAGTAGTATTAGTATCCTTTCGCAATGCGACATATTGCGAATAGCCTCCGGTTAAGTCCTGTGTTACCCCCGTGTCCGGTATAATCCTTTAAAATACTTGCTTCGCGTAGCGGTCTCGATTAGGAAGGAGGTATATAGGTCCAGGGTCTTTATCATTATAACGAAGGTAGGGGTCTTAACCTGTAAGGCGGTATAAAAATGTATAGTCAGCTAGTTATTACGTGGTTTTCGGGCTAGTATCTGTACTAGTACTAGTATCTTCGTGTTAGCCGATAGCCTTCGGCTTATTTTCCTCCTCTTTAACCTCGCTTCCCTTGATTGTGTAATACGCTTTATATAAGCTTATTTAAAGGAAAAGGAGTATTATGTATGATATATTACCTATTTTACATTCCGTTTGACGGTAGTATAAAGTTTTAACCAACATCCTTATTTGCTGTACATCCAATATCTTTTAGCGTCTATGTTAAACTTGTTTAGTTGACTTGAAGAACTTGAGGATGAATATCCTCCTCCGTAGGTAGGAGTCCGGGCCTTTCGTTAACCGTACTAGTTAGGCTATCCGTACCATCGATTAATATAATATGAATTAAAAGGATCTTTTTCGTTATTGAATTCCGGAGCTTGTAGGAATATACCGGTCGAACCGGAGACTCGAGTAGTTACGGTCGCAAACAAGGAACGTAGTTGGCTAATAGAAACCCTTCGCAAGGGGTATTAGGGCATTACAAGGCGTATTCGAATTTTTTGTAGCCTGTAACTATTTGCTAAACCTATTGGCATAGGGTGCCTTTACCAGATTTTATATTCTCCGTTACTTATTAGATAAGAATTAGCCTGTCGAGCATTTGATTGAAAAGTTTCATTTTACTTTCCGATTTTTTTTAATAATCTAATATATAGGACCACTTAATAATGTTCCAATCCATAGGGTATTGGGGAAAGTTGATATAGTATTCTAAGTAGCCTTTCATGTAATCGTATATTTCGCGGAAAGAGGTACAATTCGTTAGGTATTGGAGGTAGTAGTCCTTAGCTTGGCCGGTAAAGATACTGGAAAACAACAAGTGAAATCCTAACAACTTAATTTTTATCTGGTGGTAAATATTAAAAAATAGGCTTAATTTAATGTTGAGGAAGTTATATGGCTTACCGTTATACATTTTTTTTCCTCCCCAAATTTTCACGAACGCGATAATTGCTACATAATCCGTATCTTTTATAGGGACGCGTTGGGGGGGGGAGGGTAATATACTAGTTGTAAGGATCTTTTTCACTTAGCAGAGAAAAATACTGGGGTTACTACTGGTACTGGTGGGCAGGATAGTTACCTTTAGCCGAATTTGGAGGGAAAAAGCTAATGATTATTCCTATAGTCGGCTCGCGTGAAAAGCCAGTCCTTTTTTGATTTGGTTACTGAAACTAAACGTGTTAAGAATCTTGGGGAAAATGGGCCTAAGGGTTTTTTTCTCGAGGGATTTGGAGATAATCCTCTTGATATTGAGGGGTTCGGCGAGGTTCCTGTTTAATTAATTAGTATAGAGCGTTAATATCAATATCTATGGCCGCATTAGCACCCTTTTCTTCGCGCGCTCGATCGTCGCTTAGGGCATACTTCGCGTTGTTATGTGGAGGTGCTAAACTACCGAGCAGGTTAACGTATTCCTTATTATCAATATGTAAAAAGACTTAGCTTAGCTAAATGTAAAGGGAAGGTCCTCTAAATCGCATATAAAGGTAGTAAGATTCCTTAACACCCTTTTCCTTAAGCCGTAGGTCTTCAGGGTATTCCTTCAGTTAGGCTAGGTTAAACAAAGTTTTTACCAACCTCGTAAAGCTCTTTTCTGGTACTTCAATCCCTTGGCGTTCAAGTTCTTCTATTAATTTGGATTTGACGGTCTTTTAAACTCTTTTCTAAATGTTTATAGTTTAGTCTTTGAAAAACTTACAGTATTTACAGAAAGTACGGTTACCGCATTCAAGTTTTTCGCCCCCATTATGCTTATTAATATAAAATTCGACGAAGTTGGTCAAATGATTTTCAGTTAGCTCCTTATTGATATAATGTTTCCAAAGGTTGTAGTTATAGTGTTTGGCGAACAGTTGACCGAGGGCTTTAATTGCTTCTTTTCTGGTAGGGTCGGTAATAACTTGAAAGTAAAGGCTTATGATAGATATCCTAGCGTTATGGCTTATGTAGGGCGTATAGGGCGAGGGACTTGGTGATTTTGGAGTGAAGTTGCATAGGAATTTAGCTGGAACTTAGCGAATTAGCGTAGAGTTGCGTGGAGTGGCTTTCTCGACATGACTTGGTATTTTCGCTAAGAGCAGCGATCTTGACGATTGAAATGGCGTAAGAAGTGAAAAAAGTGAATTAGGTAAAAGGTCTGGTGTAAAGGGTAAGATCGGAGGTTGTTTATTGTTAATAAAGGTCGAAGGTTATTATTTTGATGTAGTGATTTAATTATTTTTGCAGTAGTAATACCTGTAGTAGTATTCACTTAGCCGTTTGCCAACTTGCCGTACGTTGAGGCTTCTAACATTTAATCTTAACGTCTTTAAAATGGATTAATAAAGATTTTTTGGTATTTTTCAAGTAACGATACCGTTGAAACCTCTAATCTGCCGTAAAAACCGCCGCAACCTAGAAGTTTTCTTTACTTACTGCCGTAAAAACTAACGCAGTAGTAAAGACCCTTTACAAGAATCATTCCTTTACCTTAGCCGCCATTATTAACGTAGAGCGTAACTGGAACGTAGTTTCTTCTTCTACTTAGCCAATCTGTGCTTAACCTAATAAGCACTGATCAGTGTTGGTAGGCTTTTATCATTGCAACGTAGTTGATTCGAATTACTGTGGTCGAAGTAACTGGTATTGCGCTGATAATGTTCATTGATTTGTGAAGTCTTAAGTTTGGCAGACCGCTAGCCGGTCTGCACACTAATTTGTATGGCCAAATGCTTTGGCCTGTGCCCCACTTTGAAGTAGGTACCTACTGCACTGCACTTGCAATACAGTCCCACAAACTGCAGCCAATATTGCAGTCAGTGCAATCAACTTGACTTCTAATAAAGTTAACTTGACTATACTGCATTTGACTGATATTTCAACAATGTCAATTTTGGTAAACTTGTAAAAGAATACGAATAAATGATTTACGATGATTTAAAATATGTATTATTTTTGAAACAAATGGGCGCCCACCGCTTAAAGGAATGGGGTTTTATTTTGACGACAAAAAAACTCAAGGCTATTAGTATCCTTACCTTTTTTGTTATATTTAATAAGGTTCGACAAAATTGAACTACTACTACACAACTCGCCGCCATTTTTCTCGAAATTATTAACAAAGCATTCATCCCAAAGCTACCTATCTCTATCAGCAAAAATTTCTCCGATACCTTCAAAGCATTTACGTCTATTATTGATAAGGCTTTAGAAATAAACTGCTTTTCCACCGCGTTGAAGCTGATTACGAAATCTTTATTTAAAATCACAATTAAGGACAACCTTCAAAAATCATTTAAAAGCTATTATACGATACATTACGAAAAGAATTTTTAATATCAAGAAAAACGTTAACCGAATTGCTAAACCAAGGCTATATTAGTACAAGTAGCCTCTTAAAAAACGCTCCTGTACTCTTAGTTAAAAAAACCTAAAAGCGGCTTACTTTTTCTTATCGGTTTTCTCAAGGTTAACGCTATTATGAAACCGACCGTTATCTTCCTCCCTTAATTCAAAAGCCGTTTGCGACTATTTCACGAGTTATTTCATTGACAAAAATCGACTATGAAGACGTATTAAATAAATTACGTATTAAAAAAGCGATGGGTAACAGATCGCGTTCCACATATAATTTGGATCTTTTCAATAACTTGTCACTTTTTTCTATTTTCTCTATGTACTAGTAACCTTTTAACAATATATCAACAATTTATAAGAACCGTTTTTCTACATTTTTAACTTCATTTGGCTCGACAATTTTTTAATAATCTCGAATAGAATTCTGAACGACCATAACAATAAAGTAAAACAAATACTAGACATTTGAAGCGCCGTTAATTTAAGCCTCAACATATTCAAATATAAACTCGACGTTCAAAAAACTAAATATTTGTGATTCATTATTTAATCGGGAATCAGAATAAGTATGAACTCGGAAAAGCTACGTATTATTCGGAAATGAGTGGTTTTCACGTTTATATTACCAATACGGAGTTTTAATTGCTTTATTAACTTTTACTGGCAGTTTATTCAGATCCATTTTATAATTACCGGCTTTTCATCTTCGACCTTACGTCAACTTTCCTGTTATGGGTGCACGGATCACCTTGTTAAGGAAAGTGAGGGAACTACACTGTAAATCCTAAAAGTTTCCACTTCCAAGAAAAAATTTCAAGTCCAGCCGCTCTTAACACCATTACTTTATATGCATTCCATTCCACCACAACATCTTTAATCTACTTTATCACGACTTGAATCTTTTTCGGCGACCCCATTTTGGCTATGGAGATCATCGTCGGCCCGATACACCGTCCCGCGTAGCGGTGTATCTAGAGAACAGCTCTTACAACCAACGATTCCATCCCTCGTTACTTGTACCAACGTAGCCCTTTAAATTTTAACTTGCACACTGCAAGTTTCATTCCTTTGGAATTTTAGGGTCTAGAAAAGACCTTCATTATAAGCGCTCGCACTTGACGGCCTTATTTTATTTATTTATATATCCATTTATTCATTTATCTTTAAGCCATCGGCATCCACACCAGCGCCCTCCTGCTTAACGGTGCCTTTAGATTTGAACCCTCACTGCATGTGTAATGTAAGTTTAATTCCTTTTACGTTTTAATATCTTAAAAAATATATATATATAAGCCCTCGCACTTGACTGCTCTATTAATTTAATTATTTAATTATTTTTGAGTTGTCGCCACCTACACCAACTCCCCACCCGCTCAGCGGGGCCTTCGACCATACCTTGGATGCTTTTCTTTGAATATACATAAAAAACTTTCCACAGCACAGCACCCGCTTAGTGGTGTACCCCTTGTACGATTCTTTTACACTTTTTGGGTTTACGGTCCGTGGCAAAAAGGTGGCTCGGGTTGTTACTTTCGAATTATATCCTTTACTGTATTGTGAAGTATATATTACCCACCGCCACAATCTTTTAACCAAGATATAAGTGTTTTATAGGTACTTCACTCTTTTGGACCGCTGTCAAATCCTTAATGCGAGTAGGCGTCGAGTGAGGACTGAGATGGCCGTGTCACATGGCCTGGTCAAGGCTGCAGCTTTCACGCCCGTACAATGTTAAGGTCTTTAAGCTGTGGGGTTAACTTAAGGCCTTGATTGAAAGGCTGGCTTGAGGTTGGATTTCTGGAAGGTTTCTTTTTTGTCTTCGTGCTTTTCTATTCTCTGAATAACAATGATTTATTCAACGGATTGTACGGTATAATTTGGAAACAACAGGAATTTTCTTATGAAGTGGTTGTTGTGGGTACAAACACTTGAGTTGCGAGCCTTCCCATCAGTATATGTATGAATTTCACATGATCGAGGGTCACACTATACTAGCTAAATAGTGGGTACTTCCCGGTGATAGTAAATCATAAAATAAAATAAAAATCACCGGCTTTTGAATTCGTTTAACTTTTTAAAAAAGTTACTTCTCGTTAAGGGTTCGAGGAAGAAATTGCTTTCGAACAGCTTAAACTTTCTTTCTTTTATAAACCATTTTTCGCCTAATGGGACCCTAATCTGGAAACTTTTTTGGAAGCTGACTATTCGGGTTAAACTCTACAAACCTATTGACTCTAAAGCGATGATTATGACATTTTCCGCCTAATAACATGTTATTTTCGTCGTTCATTACCTATCGAATCCAATTATGAAATTTACGATAAAGAACTAATAAAGGTTAAAAACTATTTAAAAGCATGTAACTTGTAACTCTAGGGTACAGCCCACCCGTTTACTATTATTATAAATTATAAAAACTTGGAATACTTTATAAGTACCCAACGAATTTTCGAACGATTAATTCTCTGATTGAAAGGACTTTCCTAGTTCTATTTTCGATCAATCTACAATGAAAAAGCTCATTATATACGACCCAATATACTATCTTGATGAAAATAAGGTATTTCTAAAGGCCTTTTCAACCTCCGCTTTTTGAGTCAGAAACTATAGACTTTATGGTTTAAATAGGGCATTTTTTTAAAATCTCCTCTATATGCATACGTCTTTTGACTCATTATTGATAAAGAATCCATTTCTAATGGCTATAAACTTTTTATTGACGTCGACTTTTAAACTAATCATTACGCTGTTATTACCTAGAACGCTACTTACTTTCGTTTAATTTGCGCTATATATATGGATAACCGTAAATTATTTACCTATATTTGTGTTAACAACGACCAAATAATGCAGGTTTTCATTTTGAAATATTTAATTAACAATAATAGTATCATGCGATTTGGTAACTGTATTTTTGTTTCTATTTACGAATCTATTACTACCGCGTTACTTTAAATTACACGCAATTGAAATTTTACTAGTTACTTGGGACACGAAGTAACCATCGCTAATTTACCCATAACATATTTTTAACTTGTGTTATACCATACAGTTCGACGTTTTTACCGAAATCACGTTATTTATAAGTTGATGAATTATTAGAGACACCATCGAAAGGTGCATCTCAACCCTTTATCAGTTTCTAAACGACTTGAAAACAAATTTTCAATTTATTTTATAGTTGATTTTCCTGAGGAATGATCCGGTAACCCATGTTACCTTATAATTATGACGGATCATCTAGATAAAATTGATATTTTGAAAGTAATGAATATTATAGACGCTGAAGCTAATGCGAAAAGGTTTCTAAATTATTATTAAATATTTCATGGGATTTCTGCATTATCATTAATAATCAATAATTGAATTAACCCCATATGTTTGTAAAACTATTTTTCGACTTATAATGAGTATAATAACATCTGAGTATCGTATTCCACCCCAAGACGGATAGTATTACCAAATACTTAAATTATAGGCTTTTAATGTATTCACATTTTTTCTATTATTTACATCCAATTCGAAAACAACCGCTTGTTACTCCGTTACAAATGAATATTCAGTAATAAAAAAACATAATTATCAATATTAAGCCGGGTTTAATAACATATAATTACTATTTTAACCTTATATAACTTGTTTAACATTCATTTATTCTAAACAAAGAACTACGTGTAAGGGCAGAGGCCTTCGTCCAACATATTCGCGATGCTACGAAATTCATATAAACTGTAATAAAGGCCACGAAATAACGTATTAAGGAAGTCGTTAATAAATAAAGTTCCCATTTCAAATGGTTTAGGGTCGATAATAACGTTTAAATTTTCTTCAAAAGCCAAAAGCCGATTTTTTAATACAAAAAAAGGCTAATTTCATGAAAAATATTTTATTACACGTATTACTAATTTCTAAGTCGTCGAAATTAACGTTCCGGGTGGAAAATACCCCCATTTCTACATCTACTAACTTATTCAAGCCGTTTTTGACCGGATTTCAACCTAGAAAATCCGCGACAATTAATTATACATTATCAATGTTGTAAGTAATAATGGCAATACTGAATCTAAATTATACGTTAAGGAAATTTTAAGAGCTCGGGATAAGCCTTAAGTAGACCGACCTCGTTTTAATAACTCGCCAAAACAATAAGTTTTAGTTAAATAGATGGATTATATACACTCGACCTGAAAACCAAATTCGAACTTTTTAAATATCGCGGCCCTTGATGTTTTCGAATTTCGTTATGATTTAGTTAATGAGAACGACGGGATTTTTAGCCTAACCCACCAGAGGGCTGAAATTAATCTTTTCCCTTACTAGTCACTGAATCATTAAAAGCCGTTAATTTACAGTTATTAAACAATAAACTACTTAATATAAGTGGGTAACTAGTAGCAATTAATTGTAGCAATATGTTAATTAACCTCTGTGAGTTAAGTAAGAGTAGTAAATGACATAGCCTACATGAGTGAAGGAAATTAGTAGTAATAGTAGTTTACTTAACCTACATAAGTTAAATGAAATTATTAAGCGGTTGAACACATGTTAGTTAAGATGATTAATAATAGTAGTGGTAATATTAGGCTAGTTAACCTACGTGGGTTAAACGGCAACAGTAGGCGGCTTAACTCACGTTGGTTAAAAAGGTCAGTGAGTTTATATACGTAGACAAAAAAAAAGTAGGGAGGTTTCAGGAATAGTAAACGCCAGAGGTAATATCATAGGCTGGTTCTTAAGCTAGTGTTTACCAGGGATCTAACTATAGCGGTTGTTATGCTCTGTAGTCATCCTTTTACGTGACCGGATTACCTTTTTTTCTATAGCTTGTAACAGCTCCTTGGTAGAGGTTTATTCCTTTCTCTTTTCATCGAGGATAATAGACAGTAACCGACCGTTATAAACGACAGCTTTGGCTTATTCCCTTCACAACAGGTTGATGCTTTGCTAATATGCAATAGGGAATATGTGAGTTGTCGATGGCATATTACGCCAGTAAGTTCGTTAAGCTGTTATACGCCACAAAAAGTTCGAATACGCCTTATAGTATTGTGGTGTTATTTGTAAGGAATTTTTTAACTTGTTGCGGTTTTTGTTTACGATTTTGATGGTACGGGTGCCAAGTTCGACAGGTATGTACCCTTAATCTTCCGAATTCAATGACGACGATTAAAACCCATCCTATAAATATTACATCGACTGTAAGTACGGTCGCCCTAAGTGATACGGTTAATAAAAGGCTACTATAAGGTATAACTACCGAATTATGTAAGGAAAAAGATGATCCTATTTCTTAATATCTTGAAGTTAACTACATAAATTTCGTTTAAATGTTAAAAGATTTTGGATTTACGGAAAACAGTTTCATTATTTAACATATTATACTATTACTGAACGTAAATCAAAGTATGTCGTATATCACATATAATACCCTTTCACCTTTTATTGGAAAAAAAGTTGAACGTGTTGCATATTTTAAAGTTAAAGAGATTAAAGATAAAATAAAAACTTCAATCTATCAATTTGTATAAAGATATTGATACTAGTTCGTAAATAAAGTAATAACTAGCCGATCATGCCTTTTTATACTGCATGATAAGTAAAAGTCCTTATTTTCGTTATAACGGTAAAGATTATAACCATAGGTATATATTTGTTATTCATGATAATTTCTTGGAGTAAGACTTTTAATATATTATATCGGATACTATTGTAATACGGTATTTGATAAAACGTCATTCGTGATACATCTCATTGCAAAGAGATACTGATAATGTTACGGAATATAATTATACGGATGCTAATAGTTTTAAAGTTGACATTAGCCTTGGAAAAAAAAATTCGCTGGGATCGACGACTTTTATTACAATCGTCAAGCATATTAGCTTTAATATTTTGGACTCCTTTACTCTTTTCATACTATACCTTCAAAATATTAAAAACCTCGGCGTTAACTTCAATATTTAGACTAATGAATTAGTTAAAGTTAAATGCGGATAAAGGTTTCCATTAAGTTTGAAGAGGAGATAGCATTATATTTACTTTTCATACTTAGAGATAGTAATATTGAACTTAATGAAGTCAGAACTTCGTTAATTATATCGACGGTTTAACCATCCGGCGACTGATGAGCTATATAGAGTCATTAAGGTAACTGGTTATAAGGATATGAATTTCACAGAGTTAGAGGTAATGAAAAACTTTTATTATTGTTATTAAATAAAATTCTAAACACTTCAAAGGTTAAATTTATATCAAAGGAACATCAAAACTCTCATTTTAAAATTTTAGTAAACGTATTATACTTCAGTAGAAAGCGAATGCTTTATGTTATTAACTTTGCTACGGCTTTTCACAGCTTCAAGTTTTTTAGAACTATGATAGAAAATCAAACCTAAAAGTTAATACGTATTGTGTGGATCAATATATACCTGTAACCTTTAAATGTACTAGTATACGATGCAGGTACCAACTTCATTACGATGTAGTTTCAAGCTCATAATTAGTCGATATAGGTTCAATGCAAATAGGTTTCTATTAAGGCCTATGAAGGTATTGGTAAAGTCGAAAAGTCTTCTACATTTCTTCGGAAAGGTGATGATATTCTTACTCTGGAGATTGGATTTTTTTAAGTTAAAAGTCACGATTACAAATAATCATAAAATTTCTTAACTATATTATCAACTATAACGGTTTTATATCAACTTTGCTGGTATTTGGGACTTATCCACATATAACTAATGAATCTTCATTATTACCAAATATTTAAAAGTGCGTTATAATACGAATAAAAGCCCTGACAAAAACTACAGAAGAAATTGGTACGCCGCTAAATTAATAATGTATTTGACAACAGAAACAAAACATCGATAATAAATGTACTATCATCACCTTTTTAAATTAAAGTTATTATATAAAGAAAACAAAGAAAATGTAATAGATCCTTTAAAATATTTCATATTGTGAACTAAAATATGATAGTCAAAACCACTAACGGTTTCGTCACTTTCCGTACCATATAATTAAAGTCGTAAAGGATACCCCTTAGATTTAATACAGATTTCCAAGACGAAGACCCTTTAACATAGCAGATTAACCAATACAATACTTTCGAAGCAAGAGTTAATAAGCTGATAAAATGTCAACGGCGTATTAAACAACCCAAAAGGAGGATATACAATAAAATAGGAGACGGTAACGAGAACTATAAACTTGAGACTACATATAGAACGGCATAGGTATCTTAAAAGATTTCTTTAATAAAGACCTCGCGTTTAAGGTGCGAGCAAAAATCATTATGAATATATGGGGCTACCCTTTTAAAAAAAGCGACCGAGTTTAGATCGACGACTTTTTTATATAAGTAGTTGTTCAACTCGTACCGTTAAGACAATTTAACAGGCAAAACGTTACGATCTTGAAACCGAAAACGATCTACGGCGTTAAAGGCAAAACTATGGATCAGCCGCACGAAAAGTTACGGTTAATCGCCTCAAAATAAGGTAATAAGAACAAGACCTAAATATTCATTAAATTTCTTATAATCTCAAATATTATCTAATATTAATCGTCACATTGACTGACAGTCTTACTACTAGAGTAAAAATTAAATTCACTCTTCATAACCAGAATAATATGTAAACGTACACGCAATCCCCTATGAATCTTTAACAAATTATACTATTAAAACTGTGCAAAATGAGAAAAGACGAGTTTCCGGCTGGCACGATAATGTAACACGTTAAATATTGAAACGAATTGGTCGAAATGAGTATTTATTGATTCTTAAATTACCAAATATATTTTAGAAATCAGCTGGGTTTCAATCCTTCAAGGTTTGACCAGTATTTCATAGTCATGTAGCGAACACGCGGTAACCTCTTATCTTAATATACTTCTTTTGTATCTCATGATTATACCCAAATAATAAACAATAAAATAAAGCTCTAAAGACGCAACTATACATCCAGTCGTACTTCATTAAACGACTATATACTCAATCGTACCCTAAAATAGACTATACATCCAATCGCTCCCTGTAAATCTTATTGAACCATTTATTGTACCTCTCTAAACTTCTTTTTTACAACCCATAGTAATTTTCTAGTATCTTCTTTCACGTTTCATCTTGCGTTTTACAGATTTTATTACAAAATATAAATATATTCGAAATGTGTGCTTTCGTAGTTACAATTCAAATATTAATATTTTCATACTCTCTAACTTACTATTTTTAAATTCGAATTACTTAATAAATTAAATGCCGCGGGACATTTACTATATTTGATACATTGAAAATCATAGTAAAATAAATAAACATGGAATCTAAGGGTTGATAAAATAAGTATGTAAAGTAGTGATAAGCAATAATTAATAAATTTAAACGCGCCAACAAGAATTCTATAGATAAGATAAACGCGCCAAAATTAAACTTTTTTGTGAATATTATATGTTCATCAATTTTTCGTATATGCGTATATGAAAAGATAACAAAATTACTAAATATAATATTACAAACCGCCTATCGAATCCTACCAAATACCACTATATCTACATTATCAAAAACTTACACTTGCGGAAATTCATGTTAAATTATTCGGATATTAGTTGTTATTCAATCATACAAATTCTTAGAGTTATTACCAAAAGATTTTTTTGAATGATTACGGGTTGAAAAATCGGTTATAGAAACTATACTACTCAGAATTAATAGTATATCCTTATTGCAAAAATGTTGTAACTTAGATTGCAATGTATAGCCCAACACGCTATATATATACAAAATTCTTGATAATCATCCTTCTCGACACATTCAAGAGCAACCCCCACAATTGTTAGTGCTGCCACCAGACATATACAGGATACCTTAACATCGTAACAAAATTTCTTTAATGGCCCCCTCTATGGCTAACGCTAGAAGGTCCCGACCGACTACTTATGCCATTAGCGTACCTACAAAAGCTTCCCGACTTTTGCAAAGTATTTAAGGGCCCTAGAAAAAGCGTTAGGCAACTGGTCCATTGTTATAAGCGGAAACCAAGCGGCGTATACGGGCGAGTTGGTAATGGAACCTAAGGCTTCGTTTCCATTTGTATAAAACTAATAAATATGAAGATCCCCCCGGGAAGCCTTTCTTATGCCCTCCCTTACCGCATATATAACGGCGCCGACATTACCGGTCGCCCCGGCGGAAAAGAGAATAGAGCTCTTTGCGCCACTTATATAGGCTATAGTAACCGGTCGGGATAAAACGTCGGTTTTTCTTACGTTATAAACGACCTCAGTATATTATATGAGTCAATAAGCCCCTATTTACGACTATCTAAAATATTACCCTACGTAACGTATTATATAATAAAAGGAGGTAAAGGAAAAAGGCTTATGGGTTTTCATCAGAGTCTTGGAGAGCCTGAAGCAAAATATAAAAGGAGTTTTCCTCCGTTACGTACTTTTTGAACTGGTTTAATTAAACAGGACCTTTATTAAGTTAATGGATAGGGAAATTACGGGGTAGGTTATTCGTTATAATAATATAAAAACCAAAAACAAATTCTTTTTAAGGGCGTTTTATCAACCTTACTTTATTGATTTAGTGGGACCTCCGCTATGATTTACCATTCCTAGTACACATACGTAGTAAAGGGGTCACTTGCGTTACTTACTCCCCTTTTTAAATGTCATTGATTAAGGTTCCACAGATTATAAAAATGAAATACAGCTTTAAACCAGTATTATATTAATTAATACCTATTTATCGGTATATGGTTGGAATGTGTAATGATCGCACTAAATACCCGTGAGTATGTAGAAGGTGTTCAGAGGGTTTATGTTAGCAGTAAGGTAGCAGAGGTAACAAAGGTGCAATATCAAGACTGTGTTCGAGTGATGATCAGAAGCCGTTAGGCTATTCAGGTGTGTAGACTGAATACTTAGATTGACAACTGAAGAACTATCTAATGAAGCTATCTAAGGTGGTGATGACCATGTCCTTATATCTAGTTCCTTCAGTTGGTACCCATACTGGGGGTGCTCCAGTATGAGGTGTGCGGGATCACTGGTGGTGATCCAAGTGATCCAAGTGAGCCGGTGATCCAGGTGATCCAAGTGATCCAGGTCACGTGACTTCTGCTGAGTCATCCGTTGTCCAATTGCCGTGCCGTACATGGGAAATGTGCTTTGTAAGCGTAGTGGGGAACATGCAGCGTCAGAGGATCCAACTGCAGTTCGTGTCATAACAGAATGTTAATACGGGCTTTACAACCTGAATAATATTTTCTCTTTCGCCTGATTAAGTCTTTCCAGACTTTCGGCATTAAAAAATGGTTTAGTAACATTAATAAGTGTTACTGATTGTAATTTTACAAGGAGGGGTATTTATAATAATATATTAATATAAGTTATATCCGCCTAATATATTATTTTAATTATATGGTTTCTGTCAAAGAATATACCCTTAAAACGTATATAGCTTGACCTTAATGTCATGATTGTTAAAATACCTTCCTTTCAAATTACAAAGACCACCCAGCGGCTTTTGAACGAAAGAGCGAAAAATATATTCGTATCTCGATATACCGGTTAAAGAAAATTAAACTCCTCGGGAAGACTCAGTATAATATCAAGGTGGTAACGGAGGTATTAGTTAAAAAAGCAGCTATCACTAGACCTAATGAGGCGAATACTTGCTCAGCTAAAAGGGGCCGAAAAATAAAACTCTTTTATATTAGTATACGATAATATTTTGTTGAAAAACACTCAGACTGCCCGTTATTAATTACACGAGGTACAGATTCCTATAATTACGTGGATTTACAAGCTATTAAAGCTACATTACGTAACTCCCCCCTCATACAATTTACTTCATTCGAAACGAACGAGGCTGTTACCATTTATAAAGAAGCGACAGTTCCCCTAACTGTAAAAGCTAATACCTCTGAGATACGTTCGGATTTTACTACTTTAAATACTTTTGGCCCTCGGTTAGTAGTGGGGTTAATGAAGGGTGTTAAATTTAACTCGAAAAAGTTGAAATTCTTTAATATTATAAAGATTAATTCTATAACATTGAAGTTTTCGGTAATAAAGGCCCGACTTATTCCGGCGATCGGAAGTAAAATCTTATTCGAAGGTAGCCCTCCGACGTTAGATTCGGCTACCTTTATAACAAAGGCCGATTTTCCCCCTCTTTTTAACTCCATATCTATCCAATAGATCGCGTCTAATACCCCTTCGAACTGTAATAATGGGATAACCAAAAACGTTACCGCCCTTCCGAGCTTGATTAAAGCTAACGTTATGGAATGCTAAGAACTCCTAATACGTCTATATTTAAGGCGACTTAACATTATCGAACATCGAAAATGAATACGAGGTTTACAATTTAATACGTTAACGTAGGTAAGTTAATGACGAAACACCAGGTTCTTTTTATAGGCTATACAAATGAAGGCGTCAATATTATTAATATTCAAAATCCGTAGTATAACAAAATGAATAACGGGTAGGGCTTTAAATAACATGACACAGTATATGATATCGTTTTAATAATACGTAACTAGGGCGGGGAAGCCCTTATATAAAAAAGCTGGCGCGAATTATTTTTAACAATACAACCTTAGCTCCTTTTTTTACATTTGATGAAAAGCATCCTTTACAGCTATCTAAACACTCCTAATCCCAGAAAAAGACTCCTTATAACTACAGGTTAACGGGTACGATATTGTTTATATATACAGGGACTAATTTACTAATGAAATCATGAAAGAGATATGCGTTTAAGTACCAGAAACCTGAATTATCGTAAACAGAAACTTTTACTTCCTATCCAGCCGGGTAAAATTAATCTTAAAAAACGCTCGAAGGTGGCGTACCTCGATAAATCGGCACTTTTTATAGGTATATACTTTAATGGGGAGGTAGGAATCCCTATATACCGGTTAATGTTAGAATAGTAGTATTTGTAGTGCAGTAGGTCAACTTTACTTACAGTAAAGTTGATTATATTGACTGCAAGCTTAATGTATTGTTCTGTGCGGGCCTACTGTATTGGCTGCGAAGAAAGTACAGTATGCGCCCAATTCACACTAGGGCACGGTACAAGCAATTGGCCATAAAAATTACTGTGTAAACCGGCTAGCGGTCTGCCAAACCTAGAACAATACATCCACCACATAACCATACAATACTAATGTTACTTCGGCCAATCGAATCGATAACTTTACAACGTCTAAAGCTCTACCAATACTAAGCAGTTCTTATCAAGTTAATCACAAATAATCTAAGTAAAAGAAAAAGCTACTTTCCAGTTACGCTCTACGTTAATAACGGCGGCTAGAGTAAAGAAAAGATCTTTGCGAAAAGCCTCTATTAGTAGTACGCTAGTTCACAACAGCAGGAAAACAGAGAATACCTTTGGGTTACGCCAGTCCACAACAGAAATCTAGAAGTAAGCTACGGTATCGTTACTTGAAAATACCAAGAAATTTTGACGGATCCTTTTTAAAGAACGTGAAGATTAACCGCTAAAAGTCCTAATTCATAAAATTAGTAAAATACTAAATTAGTATTACTATAGATAATACTATTGTAGGAATGGCTAAATATTAAGGCTAAAATAACAAATAATCTTCGACCTTCACCTACAATGATAAACGATTTTCGACTTTGTCTTTTACACTAAACCTTCACCCCTACTTTGATCTTTTCCCCTTCCTTTACGCTAATTTAATCGTTAAATTTGCTGCCTTAAGCCAAAACACCAAAATTTTTCGTCGTGCTAAAGAAGCCATATCCCGCGACCCAACGCTAAGTTGCTAAGTTTCCACGCGACTTTATGTCAAAAACACCAAGCCCTTACGCTTAACATAACCAAGTCCTCTGCCCTATACGTCCACCAAGTTTTATATAAACTAAAACCTTAAAATGATATTTAATCAAAAGAGTATGAGGACAATTAAAGCCCTCGGACCCTATTTTATTAAATACTACGACAAAAAACTTTAGGGGTAAGATATCGACGGAAACTCAATAGAGAGATACCTGGATAACTTTGTCGGCTATTATATTGTCGACTAAAACAACGGAAAAATATTTAACCGCAAAGACCGTGTTTTCCGAAACTTTTGTTATATATTTAATAACTAAACCATTGATATTTGTAAAACGGTTTAAAAGGGTATCAAGTTCAAGCTAAAGGTAAAACTAAAACTATAAAGGATTTACGTGTTGAAAAAAGGCTTTGCTAAGCTGGCAAAAACTCTTTTTATACTAATTTAACTTTAGAAATACCTTTAACACACGTTTCCCAAGGGAAAAGTGGTTAAAAAAACCTTAACTTCCTTCTACACGATTTCAGGGAACTCCCCTTTATCTTCAGCTAAGTCTAGCATCTTTACGTGCTAAAGATAAGAAACATGTTAACTTAATCGGTAGCTTAATACCTTTATGAAAAAACGTCAAGTACGTTTTGAATGGCGGCAGGGCGTGTAAAGCAACCGCCGCCAATGCCGCCAAAGGAAGTAATGTCGGTGATTTACATCAATTAATTAAATAAAATCGTGAATTCCTTTGAAACCTTTAAACTCTTAATCTCCTTTAACCCTTTAATTTCCAATTTCTTTAAAGGTCTTTTTATAGCAGGCTTACCTATACGCAAAATCCCACCATGGATTTTACCACAGGACTTTACCCCTCGGGTTAAACGATTGGCAATTATCCTTAATACAGTGTTTCGGGAGCTTTAAGGAATAAGTTGCCAGGAAATATTAATAAAATTAAGATTATTATCGCGACTTTCCCTTAAAACCTATTAAAATAGTTAATATTAACTGTGGATTCCTTACAGATTTCGCTAAGACTTAAAACGATATTAATAAGTATAACAGAAAGCTTTACAACCTCTTCGATACGAATATAATACCATTTTTGAACATTTGTGAGTAGATAAAAGTTTTTCCTCTTAGTTTTCACCAATCATTTTCCGAAATCCTTATAAGATACGTTAGAATTATTTCCTGATTTTCCTAACCCGAACAATCACGTTTCGCGAGATTTATGACGGTATGAGGAGTTTTTTTTGAATACAACGTCCACCTTATGTAATACTACACAGATTGGGCTACTATAAGGTGAGCGACGATGATAATTAAGAAAAACAAAGGGGAAACTCCGACGGATAGACCCAACCAGATAATTAACAAATTAATGTTATGATAAAAATCAATGGGAAAATCCCACGCTAACGAAGCTACAATTTAAAAAAAGTTACGGGCAATAGGTACAGGCGTTAAAGAGTTTAAATAAGCCTTATGACGCCTAAATATCACATACGAAAGCTTTTTTAACTAGTTACGTTCCTTGCTTATAACTATAATGACACGTATATCAAACTCTCTTGGTATATACCCTGAAGCTAATACCTTCCCTAACGTAAATAAAGAAAATCTTATGGTAATTAATTACGTCGACCGTGAATATGGCTACGGGCGCCTTTAATACCTAAGGTCTGACCTATCGAATTTAAAGCAAAGGAAACAGCCACGTTAACGATAATAGTACTAAAATTACAACGGATTTGCTAACCGTAAGCATTATCGTTGTAAAAGTGGCAAAAGATATTAGATTTATAATAAATCTAGTTATTGGGTAATTAGTTACTCCATAATCAAACGAAATAATAAATACATAATATATAACGTTTAAAACCCTATTGATTTTGCATAAAACTATTTAAATAAAATCGAAGACTTCGAAAGAAATAAGCCAATTAACAACGATAATACCCCTAAATAAATTAAGTGGTATAAAGATACTACTTCTGGCTCAGTTCAGTAATTAGTCGACCATGTCTTCCTATACCGTTTAAGCGGTAAAAACCCTTACCTTTTCCATAATTAAGGCCTTAACCCCTTATATACCTTTAACCTTCGCGATTATTACTAGGACTATACGTTTTAAGGTATTATACTAGATATAAGAGCAGTGAGGTACTTAATAGGAGGCTATTCGTAATACGTAATAATGTGAAAGAAAAACACTGCAGACACTAAAATTAATTGTTAGGATACTGGTAAAGCCAAAGTTGGCTTCAGACCAGGAAAATAACTATCGTTATTAGGGATAACGGTAATTTGAATTGTTGTTAGGTCGATTACGTTTTATATCCTTACGTCCCTTACACCCTTTCTTTTTTGCTTAAATGAAATGAA
Source organism: Anisogramma anomala (assembly GCA_038502455.1). NCBI lineage: Eukaryota > Fungi > Ascomycota > Sordariomycetes > Diaporthales > Gnomoniaceae > Anisogramma > Anisogramma anomala. Next base: position 14,453,145 of record JASMMZ010000001.1, read on the forward strand.
AACCCTTAATGTAAAAGTTAACGTTAATATAGACGAACTAATTAAAAACGGCTAAAGGTTTACCCTTGCGTTTAAATAGGGGTACCTATAGGTTTATTTTTAAAGTTCTAAGATAGTGATATAAAACGTAACGGAGCTGGAAATACGTTAATTATATCGACGCTTTAAGTACCTAACTATTAATAAGCTATACAAAATCCTGAATGTTTTAGGATATAACGATATGAAATATTTTACCTTAAAAGCCATCGAAAAGCTTTATTACTATTGCTAAAAGTATACTTAACCTCCCGGGAAATTGAAGTTTATACTAAAAAAAAATGAAAACTCTAATGAAGAAGTCTTTATAAATATTTTTTACTTAAATCATAAGCATATTTTCATGTCGTTGACTTCGTAATCTCTTTTCACGAAGCCAAGTTCCTAAAATTCAATTCGGTAAAATATACCTAAAAATCGTTCAAAATTCTATGGATTGACACGGAATTATTACCACTTAACGTCGTCATCCACGATATTAACACCGACTTTATAGTAGCGGAGTTTTAGAAAAATAATAAGATAATAGGTATTGAGTTTAAATAGGTACATATAAACGCCTACTAAAACATTAAAAAGGTCGAAAGAATATAAGCCCTACTTTACTAAACCTATAATATCTGTATATTGGAAATTAAAAGCTTCACAAATCTAGAAGCACGACTTTAAATCGCGGTAAAGAGCCTAAATAATATTTTAGGCTCTGACGGCCTAATATAAATGTTACTGGTCTTTAAAGCCTATTCACACTTAACTAGTGAATCTCTTCCATTAATAAGTATCTAAAAAAAGTTTATAGCTTACGGGAAAACTTCAAATAAATTATGGAAGGAATCGGAACGCCGCTAGATTAACGATAACCTTAATACCAAAAACTGCTTGACAACAACCGATGTCTTTACTTTCTTATTGTGAATCAAAATTCTTATATAACGAAAGCCAGACAAATAAGAAAACCCATATAAAACCTGAAGTATCACCAATTTTAAAGTAATTATTAAAACTGTTAACAATCCTTCATCTTTTCGTACCAAACAAGTTAAGACCTTTATTAGGGCTACTAACGATACAGATCCTTAAGCTAAACGACCGAGATAATACGAATCTCCTCCACCCCTTATCGAGAAGTCAATAAAACGCCGCCAACGCGAACGACCCCCGAAAATGAGGAACGTTAAAAAGGAGAAATATATGCCGGATCGTATTTATAATATTACTTAGATGAATAGAAAAAAGAAGGATAACAAAGACTTAATACTAAAGTTTTGAACGAAAGGTATTATTGAAAATTCCGGCAAAACTTTTTAAAAAAGCGACAAGGTTGAGATTAACGGCTTACTAACCCAAAAATTCATATAGTTTATGTCGAAGGCCTATTTTAACCTCTAAGACCCAAACGTTACGATTGTTAAGTCGAGGATTATTTACGAGGTTGAAAGCAAGACTACAGGGAAGCTATACGAAAAATTACGCCTAATCGCTCAAAGATATAGCGATGAAGGTAAAAACTCAATCCTTACGTAGTCACTAACGGTTTAAAATATTAGCTAACGTTTAGTAGTAGTTTTAATAGCAAGTTTATTAGTTAAGCATAAAAGTAGGTTTCCGTTTAATAACCGAAATATAACATAGGCTTATATGTAATTAATAACCGACTTATAACGGATTGTACTATGAAAATTGCCATAGGAATTACGTCCTATTAACTCTTTAGGAACTTTAATGAGATATATTAAGCCTTTATATAGATTTGGTAAAATAGGCGTTTACTAATTCCTCATCTACTAATCATATTTTCAATTATGGCTAGGTATAAAATCTTTAATATACGACCCGTATTTACTGGTGACGTAAAAAATAAACTTTAACCTGGGAGGTATGAAAACTACGATACCTTTTTCATTCAAATGGTTAGCTTTATAGTATAGGAACTGTAGGCGGTTCAAAACTTTAAGTTTTAAAATTATAAACCGGTTATGATATTGGCGAAAGGTAATAAACTTAACTTTAACGGATCGTTAATCCGTATACTTGGTATAAATACTGGTCTTAACTTTAACCAAAATAGCTAAAACACTATTTTAGTTACAATCGACAAGACTAACGTAACCAAAGCTTAATTGTATCTGGAATAACGTATCTGTAATGGCTATATTGCCATTTTATATTAATTAGTAGCCTTTCATAACCCTTTTATCGCGGCGAAAATATCAAACCAAACTAATAACGACTTCAACTAGCTAAACATATATATTAAATAGCAGATGAAAAATTTAAACTAAACAAATAATATCATTTTAATCGGCTTGTCGAAGGCTAAGTTAATATTTTTTACAGATAAATCATTCATTAATAAAACCAACTTATTTTCATAAATTTGCTTTCTAATAGCCCTGTTGATAATGATAGACGGGATGACTAATTTGATATTATTGGTAATTTGATTACTGATGCTTTATTAAATATAAATGGATTCTACGAAATATATTAGCCTTAAAGGTCTATGAAATAATATCAGCTTTTAATATGGGCATAGCATTATAAAAAAACCCTTAATGTTATTATAAAGCAGTTTAAGATTTTTCAAATCGCGGTGGTAATTTGTACTGACCTAAGGAACCTATTCGAATACCTTTTGAAACTCGAAACTCCTAGCGAAAACCGCTTAATAATCGACTTGATAATATTCCGCGAAGCCTACAAAGAGGAAAACTGGAAGAACGCTAGGGGAATAATGATATTGATGTGTTTAATTGGTACGACTGAAGTAGAGGACTATATTTGTTTGTAACGGAAATTTTTATAGGAGTCGTTAAAGTCGGACCTCGGAGCCGTGGGGCAAATGACGGCAATTGAGGTCAATTTACTTGAAAATAGGTACATTTCAATGCGAAGGTCAATTGAAAGTGATAGGAGTATGGCCAGTTAACGAGTTTGCAGTTTAGCGCTTACTGGAAAAGATTGGTTGACCATACTAACGTACTCATACAAACTAAAAAGCTGTCAGTAGTAAAATAATAGTATTTACAATGTAATAAGTTAACTTTACTTACAGTAAAGTTTACTATACTGACTGCAAGTTAAGTGTATTATTTTGTATAGGCTTACTATATTGGGTGTAAGTCGAGTACAGTAGGCTACACTTTATACTAGAGAATGGGCCACGCAATTGACTATACAAATTATAGTGCAAACCGGCTAGCGGTCTGCCAAACCTAGAACAATACATCCGCCATCTGACTACGCAATACTAATGTTACTTCGACGAACCGAATCTACAACTTTGCAACGTCTAAAGCTCTACCAACAGTTAGGTTATATACTAAATTTTACTTTTAATAATATTATAAGGTTAATTACGATAATTCGAACTAGTTTTAATAACAGTTCGAATTATAAAATATTATTTATCATCTAACTAATACGGGGATTTCCCAGCCTTATTATCCCGCGTATTAGGGTATCGAAAATTGGCTGTTTTAGGTTGAGTAATTGAATTGTTATTAGAGTAATATTAATATTACGCATCCAGGATATTAATCATTAAATCACTATATATAAATTGGTAAACGCCTTTACCCGGCTATTTAATAACGCTTTAGGGTGGTCGAAAGGCCCCTTATAATATATGTTATAATTAAGGAATAGTACACCCCTAAGCTGGACCAGCTTCGCCTATTCATACAGCAAGCGAATACGTTCAGGCTACGTAAAAGAAAATTCATCGAACGTTAGAAGTTCTTCGTAAAAGTGTAAAGAGTAAGGGTCGGCTTTTGGAAAAATAATTTAACACAATCCGTGGACCTTGCAAAGGTTTATTGTATTATTAATTAAAATAAGTTTCTTTCGCCGCTTCGAGACCCCTTATTCAAATTGGAAAACCTTTTTATCCTCGATAACTTTGAATAATCTCGGGTTTTGAGAAACAATATCTTTAACAGGTTTTTACCCACGGATAATATTTCAAAATATAATTTAGATATATGGATAAAATCCGAATATATTATTCCTCAAAGGTTAGATATCTGAAAGGAAAAATTCCGCCGTAATACCGTTAGCGTACGTAATATCTCGGCCAGATCGAGCGAGATTACAATCCGCTTAATCAAAACGTATTAAACCGTAATGATATTTCCTCCTTATACCCTTTACAATAATGCTTTACACTTAGGCGTCTTTCTGAAAACGTAGAGATGATCGGAAATATTTATAATACCGAAGTTTGGGAATTGGAATTTGATCAATCCATGGTCGTAAAAGCTTATTACACTTATATCAGTTTGTTTTAAGGGGTTGAAGCGTATTATAACCCCAAGAATATAATAGTTATTTATTATAATAGGCGTTATTAACCCCTAATCTGGGGCGAAAACACTAAAGCAGTTTATTTTCGATTTGGTTGCATCCGTTATATATGATATCGAGTTTATACTTGTTAAGAGAAAGTTATATCGATCCTATTACATAATGTATAGGGCGCCTTCGATACCTTACTTCATAATCGCCTAATTTCAAAGATAAGGCGTTTAAAGTTTTACAGAAGTTTATTTACTTTTATTAAAGACATTTTTACTAATAAGGCTATAAGGATTCAATATTTAATGATAATTAGGCGGTTTTCAAATTTTCATTACGGGACTTTACAGGGCTTTCACGTTTTTCATAATCTTATTTATAATTTACATATCGGACTGTACTATGCTTTACTTTAGCCGTATTTCTATATATATTAACGATGTGGTTTTTAAGAACGTCATTATTCTTGAAATAAATCGTAAAGAGTTTCGAAGTTCATTTAAGCGATGAAGATTAGTATATGTCTAATTATAAGCTCGTATTTACAATGGAAAAGTCCGATTTATTATATATAATTGAATGTTAAAGGTTTTCCAACATTATGAAACGGGGTAATTTATATATTTATATGGAGTCAGTATTAATTTACCTTGTTTTACACCCTTTTTCCAATATTAGGCTTCCCGGTATACGAAAGTTAGGGTTTTGGTTCGATGAAGCCATATTGAGAACGGCCTACGTAGATAAACGTGTAACAAAAGCTTTAAAAGTTGTTGAACATTATAAAAGTTCTTCGCGAATTAGATACAAACCTTTACCTTATTTACTACGAACCGCCACCGTCGCCGTCGTCGTACTTATATTTACTTATTACGTTAAAAGCTAGCATAACGAACTCGTATACAAGGCTTTCGAAAACTAAATTACGATCTCTTTAATCGCTGCGATACAAGCGATCTCCCTTTTATATAGAACCTCGCCCAACGTTATCGCCTTTAAGAAATTTGATATACCTTTTGAAAAGGTCTCCTTCGAATAATAACGTTTTCGTTTCGTATATCGCTTAAAAATTCTTAACGTTTAACACCACTTTACCTTGTTAATTACGGGATCAGGTACCGGTATATAATACTTAAGCTCACTACGCTTTCTAATCGACTTTTTAAACGACGTATAAACCGCCCTTCATACCCTAAAAGACCTACGACGCTTTGTTAAGTTGTAAACGGTACAAGGGGACCACGATACCTCCGACAACATTTAGGTAACTCTACGTATAAAACGGGGACACCCGGTTGGTAGGTCCCGACTCCGGTTACTCGCGACCGACAAGGAATTTCTTAACTTCCTACGGCTAGTTTTATTAACCCTTCGATATAGAATTCGGTCGTTGGACCCCCTTATAAAGGGGTTTATAAAAAAAGAACACTATTATAACATTTAGAATATAGTATTCTCACCTATATAACTATTGTATTATAGTATTTATCAGCAGTTCAAACAAATATTCAAAAGGTAAAAATACGTCGGATATGGATACAGGGTTTTTCGTAACGGTTGCGCAATAACAAAGGAGTTCGGCGGACTATATTTTACTATACACGTTTTCAAAGTAAAAGTTATAAACGGGTTCCGTAACTTAAGAGCAGCTATCCGAATTGCAATATGTAAAATTACAATATAAATAGATAATGAATTTATAATATAAGGCTTAAAGGGTAACCCAACTACCCCATAATAATGAGCTTTTAGGGAATTTTTCGTCATAATCGAAACCTATTTAGATCGCGTTACAGTAAAATAGTTTCTAGGAAATATAGGTATCGACGGAAACTAGGCCGCGAATAACCTAGCATATATTAACGTTAGGTCCCCCTTGCTTTTAAACGATAACGATAATTCTTTCGCTTACAAAATGAAATCCTGTTTAAAACCCCGTTGAAAAGAAGTAAAATAAAAGTAATATAGTCAACAAATGAGGAATCTTTCCCCTTTGTATAAAATATAAAGCTTTATGTATTCGATTAAACCTGAGTTAAAGATACTTTAAATCGACATAAATTGAATACTTTTCGCTTTATTCATCATTTATACGAATTTTCCTCTACTATTCATTGGTTATAAGGCACGGGTACAGGAACTTCATATCCTATTACCGACGATTCCATTTATAAGATATAACCGGATTTTACCCTCTATAAAATGTAAAAAGCGGCGTTTTTTGTTGAATATATTATTAGGTTTCTTTCAAAATTTAATAACTATAGCTTCGACGGCCTTAAAAACCCTTCATAAATTGATATGTAAGTATATATGTTCAAAGTTTTTACAAACCTTGAAAATTTTCAGGCATTTGTATATATCACGAATTATTTCTCGAAAGCAAAAAGAACTTCGAAATTAGGGCCTATATAAGTCGCGTTGAGCGCTCGTTGATAACGAATACGGTTTTACGTCTACCGACGATATTTTCGTTTTTAACCTACTGGATTTACCCCTTATATTATATAACCACTAGCTTATTTATTTAACAATTTTACTCACACCGTTACCAAGGCTTTTATAATCGTTATTTTACAGCCCTGATCCTATTAGCAAAAAGGGATAAGGTTTGGAAATGGGTTGGGAATAGGGATAGGCTCGATAGCAAAGGGGAAGGGGGGCAAAGAGACGGAGGCGGCGAAAACGGGTTTATTAACGATAGAATCCGTATCGTTACTATTATTTTCGTCGTCTTTATCCTCGTTACTAGTTTTTCCTTAGGCGGTAATAAGGTTTCGTTAACTTATTAACGCTGCAGCCGCTACCTACGTTACATTGTTTTCAGCCGCTTTAACGGCGATGCGAAGCGGTTATTACAAAGCGGTTAGGCGTTTGGAAGGTGCCTTTACAATAACAGTGACACGGTAAACAGCTAATAGCACCGCAACGTTAATGTTGATGGGAATATACCCACCTTTAGATTTTATTACTATTAGTAAATACCAATTAATATACGACCTTTTATCCCCCTTTATATATATCTGTAAAACCTCTTACGAGCATAACGGATATACCGAACGCTTAACTCTCCTTTTTTAACATATATGCTATCGAAAGCCCCTATTAAAATGAATATACATAACCCGTATAATATTATACTCTACGCGATTACAAAGGTCGGGTAAGAGTAACGAGGAGGTAGTGAAAAGGGGAGGAAGGGGGGAAAGAAGGTATAAAAACGGGCGCGAATAGCCGGTATAGGGGTTACGAGCTTATATAACGAAGTTAAAAACGCGTCCGGCGGCGCCTCGCGTGTAAAAATAGGGTTTTACGCAAAAGGCTATCATTTACGTTAATATAAGTCCTTAATTTCAATAGGGTATAACGTAAGATTTTAAAATAACGATAATATAAAACGTAAGAAATAAGTGTATTAACTAATACTTACGTGATTTGTTATTATTAGAAAAGGTTTAATGTTAATAGTATATTAAATGAAGGATTCTTGTTTCATACTAAAATTTAATATACAAACCATTACGCTTATTAAAATCCTTTTATTACGCGTTACTACGACAATTGGTCGTTATCTATACACGTATATACTTACCCACCCATACCTATATACGGGCCCCAACGCATATTTACGTATTTTAATATTATTATTACCCTATTATACGGTTTTTCCCTTTAACCATTATAGCTTTATAAGACTCTTTTCAAGGGCTTGTACAATCTTATCCCTAGCGCAATTAGGCGTTAAATAGAAATTCAATCGGCGCCGTTATGTTGTTAAATTAGGGTTGCGATTCACACGCTTACGGGTCTCTAAACTATAGGGCACCCTAAGGTTTCGATCAGATGGATAACGCAGGGTCCTAATAGCCCACACAAGTCTGTATGGAGCCTGCGTTACAATCTCCTGGGCCGGTATTTACAGTATTATTTCGAAGTAGCTGATGCGCATGTGTTGAGGGGCACTGCCTTGTGGAAGCAAATTTAAAAAAAATGTTTGATAATAAACAAGGTTAACTATAACCACTATTATTCGACATCATTATATATTATTTTATTTGAAATTGCATTTGATGTGTTTCTCGTAAAATTCGTTGATAATAACGTCATTATCGGATATTTTTACTCTGGTACTTGTTATGTATTGATTGGGGTTACAAGTCCTTAACCCAGCTGGTTTGTTGGTAACTATTGACTATATTAGTTGCAGCTCAATTGCCAGCCTAGCGTTAACTTCAACAATCACACGCACATACATTTCCACCTATTCTATCGCAGCACATCGTAAAATACCACCGTCAAAGTGTCTATATATATATGTACGTATTTGTGTTGGTGAAATGTTAGCCATGACATGTAAATGTGGACTATATTCATTTGTAAAATGTGAAATGCACGTACGCCAAGAATTGGTAGGATAGACGTGTAAACAAGTCAGGATTGAACTTATGCGTATGTCATGGGAATGTTGGTTGCCAGATTCGGTTGAACTTTACCGGCTCAGAATCCAGTGTCTGTAAACCTTAACATGCTTGGTTGTAGTACATTAGCCGAACGTAGCCTAACTTCATGGACTCGTATACATAGTATACGGTTGTCCAGCAAGCCCTTTCTGTTGGCACTTACTTTTGAGTTAGGCTTGCGATGCTATCGTCTTGGTGAACCGGTCATCCTTCCCCTTCAAGACCTGGTGGGACGAGTTCTGGCGAAGTCCGGATTTCCAAATGTTCGGAAAACTAACACCAACACCATGCAAAGCACCTGCGCCGCCGCCTACGGGCCCGAAGATGCGTGACAGCTGCAGTGCGTGTGCGGCGTCCAAAGTCAAGTGTCATAAAGAAAAGCCATGGTGCTCTCGCTGCCTCAAACGGGGGCGCAAGTGCGAGTACTTTGCGTGAGCACCCTGTTTATTCCTGCGCTATTGCCGCCCAAGAGGCGAGGAAGTAATGAGGAAGTAAGCAAGCTGACGATGGCGGTGTAACGGTACTTTAGCACAAGGCGTGCAGGTCGCAAGAAGCCCCGTGACGCCCCATTCGATTCCGCTGGCAGCACCAGCACAGGCACTGTCTCTGGCTCTGGCTCTGGCGGTGCTGTCACAGCGCCTTGCAGCGCAATCGTCTCGCCAGCTGGCTCCGCCACCGATGTGCACAGTTGGTTTCCGAATGGCTTCTGCAACACTTTCAACACCTCACTCGCCTTCACTGCGCTACAGTTCGGTGACTCCAGCCTTCTCGACCAACAAGCGTGCGCTGCGTTTCCTTTCGCCAACACGGGCCTTCTCGACGGCCTCGGCCAGCACGCCTTGGGTTCCGCAATGACTATCGACTCGACCGTACGTGCGTCTTCGGCCGTTGACTATTTGGCGCTCAGCACATCACTGCTTGACCACAACCCCAGCAATGGCCTCTCCGACTCTGCTTATTTTCACTTGGAGTCCGGGAGCAGCACCCACGCTTCCGAGAGCCCCAACAGCATCTTGACAGCTGTGGATGCCCACGTCGCTGGTGTGCCGGCTTCAAGCCCTTTGCCAGCCCGTCTGCCGCTCCATGACCCCACAGCTTACGTGCAGCAGGACCAGCGTTGGCCATCTTGCCAGAGCTTGAGGGGCACGGTGGCAGTCGCACCAGACGAATACTGTCTCCTGCAGTCCATGGGTCTGATGAAAGGATACTCCCCCTGTCCAGCCATACCTTGTGCTGCCCCAGCAGCTGCCTTGGAACCATGCAGCCACTGGGAATCAAGCATGAACTCCCACGAGATATCGACCATCCAAACAGACCTTGCCCAAACCGCCACACCATCGATGCGGTGAGCTTCATGCTCAGCTGTTCTTGTGCCCGAGACGGCGGCCTTCTCGTCATCATCACATCGCTGATCCACAAGATCATTGGATGGTACGCAGCTGCTACTTGTCGTTCGACTGGAACCCAGACACAAGAATGTGCGAGCAGCAACGCAGTTGGAAGCTGTGCCACCGAGTCGCAAGCGCTTGGCGATGAGTATACCATGAAGCGGATGGCTCCCTCAAGCCCTCCTGCTCCAGAGATTCAATATCCCGGGGGCAACCTGTAGTTAACGCTTATATGACCGGCCAAGTTGGCCAACTCATTCTTGGCGAGCTCAACCGGGTGCAGCGGCTCATGAATCAGCTTTCGGCCGTTTTTGAAACCAAGAGGGAAGAACATGGGAAGGATGGAAAGCCATTACCAGCATTCTCGACCGACACGTTCAAGCAGCTCGACAGAGATCTTCGAAGATTGTTACAAAGCCTTTCTTTGAAAATGGTTCAAAGCTTGGAAACATAGGATGAGACACATGCCTTTTCTTTTTTTTTACTTAGAATGTACACTTGAAAGGATGGGTTATGAAATCATCAAGTTTGGAACAATTCACAGCTGTTACCTTGCTGACAATGCCTGAGAAGCATGTGCGTTGTGACTTAGTAGGTATCCCAACAGGTGATGAGTCAGTCCCCAGCCAGCTGTCTGTTGAGTGAGTAGCTATCTACAGGTGAGGACCTTTTGGGCCTCAAATGTAGTCTATACTTTGCTGATGGGTTTGCTTGCACACCCGATTCGTCATCAGGGTCACCATATAGACTACTCAAGGGCGACTTTCTCCTTAAGCAAGGAAATACACAGTTGCCCAAATAGCTTGGTTTGCAGCTACTACCCCCACATAAACCGAATTAAACCTTAACATCGCAAAATTTGCTACAGTCAACATCAACAATGCCTCTTTTGGCAAATAGTAAAAACATTGTATTTACTATAACATAACTCCGCAAAATCTACTGATCCATATCCTAAGCACACCGTTAATAATAACATTCGTTTTCTAGTATAAATGAAAGTAGTTTAGACCTAAAGTGTAGTAGATTAAATTTCATAAAATATAAACCAAATGAGCAGTTTATTATAGAACCACGCTCTTGTAATAGCAGCTTCAACAATATAAAGTGCGGTAACAGTGTGAAAAATTGGGTTTATGATACTAAGATATATAGTATATATATTTCGAATTAGGGGGACATTTTTTGCATGACCTACTTTATCTCTGGCAGCATTTTATGGTATTGCATTATATGTTGCATTGAACACCTAAGTTTCCATTATTATATAACTTTGTAAGTTTATTATAAATCAAAGCACTAAGGTTAATGCATGTGGATTTTGTTATATGGTAAGAAGGAAGAAAGTTTAAATAATGCAGCAGAATGATTTATCGTGGTATCATAATGGACCAGGGTTAGGTTTTGTTTCGACTATTGCTATATAATGAATCCCATAATAATACTCTGTCTTCAAAGTCTATTTTGCCACAAAACGTGTAAAGACAAGTCCTAGTCATTCAAATTACTCTTATCAATTGAATTATAATATATAATAGTTCTCAAATGAATTACGTTCTGAAGTCTATGAAATTTTCTGATTTGATAATATATTTCAGCCTCATTATGAGTTACTATAGATATTACTAGATATCATTATAGTTAGCAAGCGTGGAGGAACACGTTAGCGGAGTATCACGGCTCAGGTAGAAGTTCATAAGCTTTTATCTGAGATATATACTTTCTATATGCTTTTTCTAGCGCTTACAACTTTTTATTACTATCTTCAAATACTATATTATCTTTTTGATACATTGACGTAAAAACCTAACCAGTACTAATCAGTAACCAACTCGATCGACAACAAATAGTTTAGGAAGGAAAAGACGAACCTTAATTGAATATTTATAACGGAATGTTATAATGGTCCTAATTGTTCCGTATTTTAATATTACGATTTACAAAAACCACTTGGGAGTGAATAGAGATAGTAAAACTTTAGTACGATATTATTAACTTGACCAGTTCTCTATAACTATTGAAAACCCCGTTACGCTATTATTTATTTGGTTGACGGTTTGGAAGTATCTGTGTACTTTTTAGAAAACGTTTTATTACATATCGACTATGTAAGCCATCAAATTTCAGACCCTCTCGCTCAAAATTATCTAGATACTATACTATACAAATATTAGAACCGTTTGCGTATATTTTGAAAGCGATCAAAACAGCTTTTAAAGCGCACTAATACATTCCGGAAGCGTTTATAAGAATTTTCTTTTTCCTATATCGTATGAACATCAAATAACTAATTTAAAACGTTTGGTTATATTTCATTTATCCTTTCTTTGTATATCACACGCTTTTATTTTTTTCTCTTCTATTTGGAGACTCCTTTCATTACGTTATGTTAAAATCGTATTAATTCCATTCATATATTATATTCGAAATAGCACCTTATATGTAAGGATCTTACTCTATTACTTTATTACCACTGACGACGAGCTTAACTAAAGTCAGCGAGTATATAAACTTCCTATTCTAGCGTATAGCGTTTCGAAAGAAACGTTTTGAACTTTATTGATTTTAAATTGAGAAATAATATCATTGAAGCATCGGTATGAGATCTAAACCTCCAAATGTTAAATACATAAAATATATACGTTATAAACGTGATTTTTCGTTATTAGGTGAAAAAGGTTTATATATTCGATATATTTGATAATTTCCGCCAAAAACATTCGGATTGGATATTCGAAATGTAGCGGACGATGTAAAATTTAATCTTGGAAGTATTATGGATATGACTATAAAGTAAAGGTATTAATACACCGGGTGAAAGAAATAGTCGCATCGTAAATGCATTAATTGTTAGAAGGTAATTTAAGAAAATTCTTAGTGGAAACTATGAAAAGATATTTATAATAAGTTTTATAAAAGGATATTAGTTGGTAGAGCGTAAGAAATAACTTATTCTCAATATGCGGAATGAGTTAAAACTCGGTAGCTCCTTACGTACGTAAAGTATAAAACGCTCGACGAAACTGATTGCATTTAACGAAGGTTGATAAAGCTTGAGGAAGAATTTACAAAAGAGAGGGAAAGGCTGTAAGGGTTATCCTTTACTCGGGTTCGAAGTTCACACATTTTGTTAAATACCTTAGAAAAGGACAACGGGTCAGCATACTCTCTAACCAGACAAGATACACTTTTCGAACGCATAAAAACGCCCTCTACTAAAGAAATAACATTCCCCTAAAAATATAAAAAGCGATAAGGAATTATATAAAATTTACGAACCAATGTTAACGGGTTACAGCTCGTGCTACGAATTTTCGCTTTATAGATTCCTTACTATAGATATAATTATATATCACTATAGTTAGCATACATAGGAACCACCTTGAAGAGCACATAGCAGTGTATCACACTGCAGGGTGCAGTTGCAAGGTGTACTCCTGCAGAGTGCATGATAACGTGTCACGCTGCAGGATGCACTTTTACAGAGTGCATTATGCGTGACACGGCCCAGAAGGGATATTGGCAAAGTACATGGTAAAGTACTTCGCTCTGGGTAAAAACTTATAATCTCTCACTTGAGGTATACACTTTCCGGATACATTTTCTCCCATTTATCAATCTATCTATTAATTATTAATACAAAAAAAATTCTACTTTTACATTTACGTTAATATATACGGTATATACCTTACCGATAATAATTAATAGCTAGCTCTATCGATAAAAAATAGCCTAAGGAAAATTGGACGAACCTAAGTGAACTATTGAGAGTGGGATATTGTAACGGTTCCAATTGATTCGTGTTCCAATACTACAGCTTACAAAAAATATATAGGAGTGTGGAAAGATTATAAAACCCGGAGTAATTTTAAGAAAGACGACTTTATTACGATATCATTAACTTGATTAGTACACTATCTATTGAAACCCATATTAGGCTATCCGTTAACTTGGTTGGGGCTTTGGACGTACCCGGGCACTTTTTGGAAAGTGTTCTATTACGCATTTGCTACAAACGTAATTAAGTTTTGAAACCTTTCGCTAGAACCTATCCGGAAATAACATTTGAACGGGAAAAACTTTTCCAACGCTCTGGAAGTCCTAGAAAGCGCCTAAAACCAATTTTGCAACGCTTTATTAAATTTGAGGAGCTTTTAAACCAGCTTTCAAAACGCTCCTACAATTACACCATACCCTAAAATTAATATCCAAACCGTTTACCAAATACATACCAAACGCCCAAAGCACCTTTCAAAACGTTCCGACACATGTCGCGAACGCTAAACATAATATTTAAAACGCTTCCATACCAATTTAATTCGCTTTTACACATTATCTCAATCCTTACACACTAATTCCTCACTCCAAACACTTAAATTTCCCCCCGTTCGCTCTACACTATACCCCTTATTTGGTTTATCATTTGTGACGTTTAGGTTTACTAATTACTTAGCTAGTATAGCGATTACTAAGAATTTAAAGAACTAGTTTGAAACGCCTGACTAATTTATAGTTACGCTTTATTTACATTTTATTTGTATTAGTAAATGTTAGACGTTTTACTTTGAAACGCTTTACCACATTTCATTGACCTGTTGTCTGCACATTATAAGCGTTAGTTTCATTTCGGGACCCCTTTAAACACATAATTACAAGCGCTTCCACAAATACTCTACGTCCAAAAAGCAGCATTCGAAACGCATCAATACATTTCGCATTCTTGAAATCATAGATTTACAAAGAATAACCTTGACTAAGGCTAATAAATACATGAACTTTCATTTCTAGTATACATTTATACGAAAGAATGTTTTAAAACTTGTAAACATTGACCTGTGCGATAATAAAATAAGAGCGTCAGTTATATAGAACTTTAACCCTTAGAATACAATATATATATATTATAAATGGCATTTTTCAATATTAGGATCTGGAAATTGTAGGATTCAATTTATTTAACGATTTTTAAAAGGATTTTGAGGATTAAATGCTGGAAATGTAACGTGAAGTATACAATTCAATTTTGAAGGTATTGCAGATATAATTACAAAAAGGAAGGATTAATACCCCGGGTGGTAAAGACGGATGTATTACAAAGACCTTCTTTGATAAGACTTAATTTATTAAAATACCATATTTATTGGAAAAGTAGTAATTTCAGTGCAGTAGGTCAACTTTACTTGCAAGTAAAGTTAACTATACTAACTGCAAGTTGAGTGTATTGTTTTGTGTGTCTGTTATTTGGCTGCAAGTCAAGTACAGTATGAGTCCACTTTACACTATGGCACGGGACAAGCAATTCACCATACAAATTACTGTGCATACCGGCTAGCGGTCTGCCGAACCTAGAATAATACATTTACCACTTGACCAACGCAATACTACTGTTACTTCTACCAATCGAATCGACAACATTGCAACGTCTAGAGCCTTAACATCAATATTGGAAAAACAAAAATCTATTAAAAGTAACTTTTATAAGATGATATTCGTTAGCAAAACATAAAAGCCGGCTTATTAAAGATATACGGTACAAATAATAAAGGTCTTTCGAAAGTCGGGTTGAAAAAAAAGAAAGGTTATAATTGAAATCTAATACTCAAATTTGAACCGAATTAGTATATTTTATTTCAATTTCCAAAAAAGTCGTAAAATTTGTTGAACACTCATTAAAAATTACCGTAAGGGCTAACCGATGCTCGAGTTTATAGGCGTCGCTTTACACTCAGCTTTAATTAGAGAAATTTCCAAATATGTGGATATTATTATATATCTTCATAGATAGTATATTTAGGTAGCAGTACATTACACTGTAAGGTACATTCCTGAAGCATGATACGATCACGTGTCATGCTACAGGCTGTACTCTTGCAGAGTATATGATCACGTGTCATATTACAGGTTATACTCTTGTAGAGTATATGATAACGTGATACTCTGCAGATTATACTTATGTGTGGAGCGGTCTAGAAGCAGATATTCTAGAGTGGTACGCTTTGGACGAGGGCTTATAAGCCCTCACTTGTAATGTATACCTCTGGATACTTTTTCTTGACCATATCTTCATCTTTACTTTACTATAAATATCAATTATCTTGATTACTCCTCAAAGACCTTATGTTTACGTAAATATTATAGGTATAAAACCCTACCGACACTGATTAGTAGCCGACTCGGTCGACTATAGACGGCTTATGAAAAAGAGATAAGTATTCGTTAAATACTTATAATTGGATGTTGTAGTGGTACTAACTATTTGTATTTTAACACTTCGTTTTTACAAAAATTACACGCCGACGTGTAAAAAAAAACTATAAAGATTAAGTAACTTAAAGAAGGAAAACTTTAATATGATATTATTAACTCCTATTTAGCCTTTTATTTATTAAAAGCCCCGTTACGCCACTATTAATCCTTGTTTGACGTTTTGACGTACCTGGGAATTTCTTAAAGAGCGTCCTATCACGTATCAGGCCACGTAAGTCAAATCACTAAGTTTTTTGGAACCCTTTATTAGGACTTACCGGATACCAAGCCACGCAAATTAAAACACTAAAATTTAAAACCCTTTACTAAGACCTACCGGATTTTTGTTACCAAAGTTACGATTGGTTGTATATAAATAAATAACCCGATCGTCTTACCAAATCGGTTATATACCAAGTAACCAACTGACTCCCTTTATCAAGTTCTATTATAACACACTAATACGGATCAACCACCGCATTCCGAAATACATAACAACTCAATGTTTTTTTTACCTTACCCAATCTTCTATAATCGCCTTATTTATTTTAATTTTACCTACGTTCGCCTTATTTATTCTAGATCCGGTACTTATAACGTTTTAAGTTTTTTTTAACTATTTAGCTAGTAAAACGTTATTAACGTTAGTAAAAACTAATTTAGAAAGTTTAACTAACTTGTAACGTTAGTAAACACCATTTCAACTATGTTAATTACTTTATTCGCTTTATATTCGCTAAACCACTCTAAGTTTTGAATATACCTAGACATATTACGAGATTACTCGACTTTAGCATATCGCCCAAACGCCCCAAGACAATCGCAACTATAGCTTCGAATCTAAAGACACTAAAGGAGGCTAGCGCTTCCTTTGACATCCTGGTTAAACACATGGGAATCAGAAAGGCTATAGTACAAGAGATCGACCTAGGCCTTTAGGATAACACCATCGATTCACTAGTTGAAAAACTGGAATCCTATATCGCAAACACATACATATTAGCCGTTATGTACCGTTATCGGGAGCAGTAAACCAAAGAACCTGACTTACTAGACGAATTCCTTGACAATTTATCGGTTAAGACGTTGGATATATGATAAAGAGTAAACCCTAACATTACCAAAGCCTTATGAATCTACCTAAAAACCAAAGGAATCAATATCCCAAGAGATAGGAATAGGCGCCTTGTGGAGGCCCTATTCGAAACAGCACAATTTACCGACGTACCAGACTGATAGAAAAAAAGATTTGTGGCTTACAGACTTTATAAAAAATTGGTACCTTACGAAACAAAAGAGATTGTTGTTGGAACGAGAGGGACGAGGCGTAAGACGACCTAGTCTTATACCTATACCCCAGGCCAGGAGTAGGGAACAAAAGGAAAGCTCGTGTGTTCAACCCAAACCATACCTTCAGAAAAAGGAAGAAAAAGAAAAGATGACTCCCATACGCTTCCAGGAGAAAGAGGGGCTGGCTACACATCCCTGGCCACACCCTCAAGAAAAAGAGGGCCCAAGTACGCAATCCAAGCCACAGCCTTGAAACGAAGAAGGGCTACGAAAGTAAGAAAAGGAAGAAGGGCTGAAAAAGAAGGAGGCGAAGGAAGGCCTGTGTGTGCAATCAGAGCCGCAGCAAAAAGAAGGAGGGCTGAAAAAGAAGGAGGCGAAGGAAGGTCTGAATATGCAGTCCAAGCCGCAGCTTCAAGAGAAAGAAGGCCTAGATACACAGTCTGGGCCGCAGCCGCAAGGAGGAAAAGAACAAGGGCTACAGGAGGAGGAAGGGCCAGATCTGCCACAAATACAACTTCCAGCCGACCACGAATTACCGGATCTGCCACAAATACAACTTCCAACCGACCACGAAGTACCAGATCTGCCACAAATACAATTTCCAACCGACCACGAATCACAGGATCTGACGCAAATACAACAAACGAACCGCTCTCTTAATTCAAAATCGGCTACAATTGCAACACTCACGCCGATCACTTGAGCAAAGTCTGCTATATCACACCAATCCGAACCGATACTTCAGGAGGAGGAGTGGCCAGATGCTTTATACGTAACTGGGCCTCTACAAGAAAACAAAAGCACCCCTGTCACCACGGAAACAAGCCACCGAAAGCAGTATTTTACCGATTCCACCTACGTACAACGCCTTGACGTACGTATTCAAAACATGTATATTGCTTTCCATACTCGCTACAACCATCGACGTTACGAGTAAGGTCACGTGACCTAATTCACAATATCAGTGCTTTACTATAAGCAAAGGAAAATAAGAAAAGAAAAGAAGCTTTGCCTGGAACAATGGAATACACCAGTGTCATTACCAATAAGAATAACGATGGCATACACCACTGTTACTACCAATAGGAATATCGCTACTATACAACTAATACGGACCGCACTACAACAATACTATCACTACTGGATTACGGATACGAACCAAAGATATACTATCACTACTGGATACGGAACACACAAAGAAAGAAGAAAAGATTGCCTGTGTGGATATTATTATATATCTTCATAGATATTATATTTAGGTAGCAGTGCATTACGCTATAAGGTACACTCCTGAAGCATGACACGATCACGTGTCATGCTACAGGCTATACTCTTGCAGAGTATATGATCACGTGTCATGTTACAGGCTATACTCTTGTAGAGTATATGATAACGTGACACGCTGCAGATTATACTTATGCGTGGAGCGGTCTAGAATCAGATATTCCAGAGTAGTACGCTTTGGGCGAGGGCTTATAAGCCCTCACCTGTAACGTACACCTCTGGGTACTTATTCTTGACCATATCTTCATCTTTACTTTACTACAAATACCAATCATCTTGCTTACTCTTCAAAAACCTTATATTCACGTGAATATTATAGGCTTAAAAACTCTACCGACAAAATATATTATTTTTCACACGGTTTTAAAAATAAGGAAGGATCAGATATATCATTTTCCAAGCGACTTTAGGAGAAAAAAGGCTAGATACATTATTCCCCACTTATCTCTAGGAGAAGGACGGGCGGTAAGTAGTATCCTCCACTTTAACCTAGGAAGAAACGCGGCAAAGGTTACTTATAGTGCAGATTTAAGAAAAGAAAAGGCTAGATACATTATTTTACACGCGGCTTTAGGAAAACAAAGTGCCAGATATATTATTATCCACTCGACTTTAAAATAAGGAAAGGTTGTAATGCAAATTTAACACTCGAATTGGAAGGGAAACCATATGGGAAGGATTATCCAGTATGCGGGTTTAAGAGAAGGAAGGGCTACAAAAGGCCACTTAATTTCAAGAAAAGAAAATAGGGCTTTGAATGTATATATAGGAGAAATCCCTCCGGATAATGAAAAAGCGCTTTGAAAAGGAAAGCTGTATTTCCGATAACATGGATAATACGGCAACAGATAAAATAAACCCTTTGAATCGTAACAAAAACACTTTAAAAGTGGTGTATGTCGTTTATAAAAGGAATATTAAGGTAACGAAAGCCGGGGTAGGGCGTTTCAGGAAGCGAATTGGGAGCGCTACTGTTAAATTAGGGCGCTTTATATGTCGTATTGGAAACTTTTCTGCTAAAATGGGGAGTTCTGTTTGGCGTATTGGATACGCTCCTGTTAAAGTAAAGCGTTTCGGAAAGCAAATTAGGAACGCTCCTACTAAATCAGGGCGCTCCAGATGTCGTATTGAAAGCGTTCCTGCTAGAATAGGGCGTTCCGTTTAGCGTATTGGAAGCGTTCCTACTAAGGCTGAGCGTTTCGGAAATCGTATTGAAAGTACTCCCAACATAAGTTTTATTTAAAGCGGTTGCCTTTACCACCACTCCCTTCAACAACGCCATTATAAAGATAATATAACTCAATCTATATAGGTAACATTTTTTTTGCTTTTCGAAGGAAAAAACCCTAATTTGACCTGAACTAATGGTAATATATTACCATTATTACCAAAATAATCACTTAAGGACAACATTATATTACTATCATTACCAAAAGATTTATGAGGGGGTTAGACAAGTTTTACTATTACTATTAGATTAATGATACGGAATTTATTAAAAAAGAAAGGATTACCTGTGTAGATATTATTATATATCATTATAATTAGCATACATAGGGACCACATTATAGGGCACATGACAGTGTATCACGCTGCAAAGTACATCTGCAAGGTTCACTCCTACAAAGTGCATGATAACGTGTTACACTGCAGGATACACTATTACAGAGTGCATTATACGTGACACTCCCCAGAAAAAATATTGGCAGAGTACATGGTAGAGTGCTACGCTCCGGGTGAGAGCTTATAAGCTCTCATCTGAGGCGTACACTCTCTAGATGCCTCTTCTCCCTTCTATCAATCTATCTATTAATTATCAATACAAGACTATCATCTACTTTTAACTTTACATTAATGTATATGGTAAAGACATTACCGATACTAACCGATAAAAACAACCTTATAAAATTTACAAATTCCGCCAAATTATGGGATAAAACGAGATTTGCAATAGCAAATTATACGTTATATTACGTAATGAAACCCGCAATATATCTAACACTTGTAAACGACTGGATAAAGAACCTTCATAATTCGGTATAATATATTCTTATATTTTGACTAGAAAGATCAAGAGTAATATATATACGTCTTTATATAGGTAAATATATTGGTCAAATACTATAATCGGTTAAAAATACATTTCAATACGGAAATTGATTACAGATTTCACAAGGATTAGACGGAAATCATAAGGTAATCCATTAGAATTTATTATAATAATGCGGACAAATCGTTATATAAGGTATCATCCATTTTGTTAGCAAATTTAATGAAATGCTACTTAATAGTCGAATCGGAATACTGGAACAATAATTGATTTATTTCAATAGTTATGAAAACTTACCGTAAAAAATCTTAATTTTAATTTTCGTCGTTTTAGTTGAAATGTGGTTGAAAAACTCATTATAGAAACTTTAAAATATTACCTTAAATCTCAATACGTCAATAAACTAATTTTGGATTAATATTCGTAGTTAGGAGGAAAAAAGATAAAAGTTGGTAAATTACGAAGACAGACCTTGTTTAAACAATTTACCACGTTTTGAATAGACTATTCAAGGTGTATAAAAGGAACAAGAACTATAATTTAAGCCTCAGGGATGGAAATAAGGGCTACGTGAATTGTAGGAAAAACCTTAGAAACCTTGAATAAAGTAGAAACTAATGCGGGCGCCCCTGTAACATAAGATAAAACTCCTTACTTGAATTAGGTTAACCGTATTCTTGTCAAAGTATACAAGGATAAATAAATACCTCAAGATAATATTTGGTTTGTAATAAAGTCTTTTATTAGTCGACAAATTATTCGGTAAATAAATACATTCAACTTAAAAGGCATTTATAAATTGATTACCGCTGAAACATCAACCGAAGGGAAACTTTACAATTTATATAACATATTACAAGGATATAAAAAAGGAATCCAACTTCTTTTATACGAATGCACCTCCAAGAAAAAAACGATTCGGAAAAAGAATATTTATATAATACTTCAAGATGAATAAACGGATAAATGAATATTTACAAGCTTACAAAATATTATGTTCATATAATGTCGTTTGAGATAATAATAGAAATTTGTTAAAAGTTTTTATAACATTATAATTTTCATTATATCATAGGTATAAAAGTCGATTGAAAGATACTATACCAGATATCGATGCAACGGAAATCACGACCGTCGGAAAACGGTAATTCGACGTTTTCGCGGTTAAATTCTCTCAGTTTTAATTCGATCGGATAAATAAGCATCACGATATCTTCATCAAAAAGAGGAAATCCTTATTACTTGAGTTAATAATGATAAATATATGATTCGAGACGATTAGGTTCTATGTAATATACTTAAAACATTATTCTTGCTTTCGTTAGTTAATACAAACAAGTTCGATATCTAAATAGAAAATATGATAAATGAACTCGTTCGCGTTTTAAAAAGCGTATTGATCACGCTTGAATTAAATATTGGATATTCTTAGTTTTTCTCCAAAGTAAAAACTATCGAAGTCGCCTATTGAATAAAGTTCAAATTTTGTATTTTATACCGACGGTTCTGGTATCCGATTATAAAACGTCTTTTGCGGATTTTCTGTATGGCGGGCTACATTAATGTGGAAAGGAAGTTTTGAAGATTATAAAGAGGCTTTGCCACAAATATCAATTATATTTTTAAAATCCTCATCCATTGAAACTTAGTTTACCAAACGATATTATATTCCTGGATTGATAACCCGTCTTTTATGTTAACTACGTTATAACGTTTTTTGAACTTGTTCAATTTATATAAAACGTTTCTGTCACCGATTATTGGAATAATTTGGTCGACTATTAGACGAATGTTCATTTTTTACTTTTAAACTGAATTACCCACGATACGAGAGTAGTTTTCAACTCAGACAAATGGTAAATTAAGGTTATGATAATTAGTAAATAATGTAAATAAATACTTGTAAAATCGTTTTAAGGTATCAGAAAGTGTAAGCGGTATTATAACCTATTTAAAAAAAGCTTATACGGTATTTTAAAAAAAAGTTGAAGGGACTTTATTCGATAAAATCCGTTTTGTAAGTCGACGTCAACGCGTTGAATTATATATATGGTCCGAGTAAACTTATTTCCATGTTTTTTATATTTAATTCTTACCTTAGAGTTTATAAAAATTCAACATTATTATAGATTACTATTAAAACATCGAGTGTTACCGCAAGAGTTATAGCAGCTTCACGTTTCTCAAAGGCTATGAGTAATACTTAGAAAGCTTTGTTAATAAAAAACGGCTCGCGGGAAACAATAATTTTAAAGTTATCATTAAGATTAGGGATCTTTACTTAAAGGATAGGAGAAGGATAAACTTGTTGTTGGAAGATCGACGGCATCAATGGATAAGATAAATTTGTAAATTTGTCGAATGGTACCAGTGCCTTTCGTCAAACCATGAGACTTCATTATAGGGGAAAACAGGAGGATAAGAAAGTTTTTGAAACACTATTCTCCGAGTAACAATAGCTATCATATGTTTACAAAACCTTAAACGCCTTTTTTTTAACCCTCATACACCATTCAAATACCTTTATATACCCTTAAACGCCTTAACTAGGCGAATACTTTGAAGTAATAAAACCAAAAAGACGTTGATGTAAGCGTCCATTTGCTTCGAAAAATATTTTTTCAAAAAAAAAACTTCTGTGAAATCATCCTTCATTAACTAGCCAGAGGCGGTGAAACGCTAGCTTATTATGAAATTTCATTTTAACGGTATCATTACAGTTCTTGATGGGTTTTTTTTTTAAAAAAAACTTGGACTCAAAAGGAAATTATTACTTTAACCGAATAAAAAGTTTTTTTTAATTTTCAATATTCAACTGAAAAATTAACAACGGCTTTAAAATCTTCCTTGTATACTTCGTTTATAGAGTAGATTATGAGATTAGAAAAACTGATAAAAAGAGTCGCTTTAAAAAAGAAGGGTACGATAGCTTCAAGGAGAAAAAATATTATAACCTAATCGCCTAATTTATAACGTACAATTTATCTTTTAATCTTTGCATTGACTACCTTTCTTACGCACTCTTTATGACATACGTCTTGAACTTCGAAATATTTCGCAAGTTCACAAGCAATTAAATCGCTTTTTAAACAATGTATTTACGTTTAGCTTCTTGTAAAACTACGTAAATACTATCCGCCCAAAATACTATTATATTTCTTTGAGCTACTTTATAATTTTGGATCGTCTGATATATATTGGTTTAGCAAGTATTCAAGATAATATAAGGAACGTCTCGTAATAACCAGCTTCACTTTCGATCCTTATTCAACGGTATTCATATCGTTGTTAAAGGTATCTACAGTCATTGAAATATAAAATAACAATATTCTCATCTTGTTTAATACGCTGTTTTCCACCTAAACAAAGAATAGGAAGCTTTGAAACGTTAACTTCAAGAGGAGATAGAAATTATGCCCGATAAAAGACTCCCTAATTATCTTTAACAGTACATCTATTATGTTTTCAAATTAGTTTCTAAAGCTTATATAAAATAGGTAGTTGAATAAAGTTACTCTTATTGATATAACTTGTATAAAACGCGTCAACGAGTAATGATATCAGCGCATACGTGAGGTTTGAGTATTATTGGTCGTACAATCGGAAAAGACGTTTAACTTATTTTTCTTCGAGTAATATCTGATAAAATCGTTGGAAAAAAAATACCGGACGTTAAATAAACTTCTTGAGTAGCAAATCCAGAACCCGAAAAGTAGCCTATGTTTCGTACTTTTCGACATACCGACAACGAAGCTATTTATTTTTACCAATAGCTTATTTATTGAAAATCACGATTTTAATGAGTAAATGAGGTTTATATTCGTTACTAGTAATAAAATGCCGAGTTTATATGTGTTTAAATAACGTGATAATATGGTTCATGAACTGGATCAAGGGGAAACGAACTACATGGAGCGTTTTCACCTTAAAATTCATAAAATGTCAAAAGGCTTTGACTTAGGCAGAATCATAAAGATAACGATTAGTATAATTATTTCGAAATTTCATATAAAAACCTTCCTTTCAATATTATATACCAACTATTTTTCACTTTACAAGTATTTAGTCGAACTCAGTATTACAAATAAAAAGGGTCTTCTAATCCATGTTATAGTTAAATACGAATTGTAAAAATTTTGTGAAATTGAAAAGAGGAAATTAATATATGTGAAGTTAAATCTATCGGATATAATAACTAAAAGAGTTTCGAATAGCGTTTTAAATGCGCTTGTATTTATAAGTACTCTTTTCGTTAACTTTATTGAAAAGGTCGTAGGATCTAGCTTCTAGCTCTTGATAGGTAACTTTTTTTTTACTTTTTTATGGATCATTCTTTTTTTCCTACGCCTTAGATGATGCGAATTTTCCTTTTTTTTTCACACCTTAAATTTATCATTCATTTTTTACGTTGTATATTTCATTGTGTAGATGAATCAACCTCTTTTCATATTATAAATTCTACTTTTAGAATTTGTTATTTGTTGTTTAAATTCCGTATTTGACGTTCCCAATTTACCATTGATTATTGGAGTTTCAAATTTCATTAAAATGCAGTTTTATTATACAATAATTTACATATAAGCCGGTTTATATCTGTGAAGTAAAGAAAACCGGGACAGGTATCTGTTGTTAAAGGGGGAAAGGAAGGGGGAAGGGAAGGGAGAAGGGAAGGGGGAAGGGAAGGGGGAAGGGAAGGGGAAAGGGGTAATATCGTCGTTCTTATCGTCGGTATTATGGTCCTCGCCATTGTAGTCATCTTCTCTATCATCTTCGATGTCGCTATTAGCGTCGTCGCTTTAAAAAGAGCTAAGCACCCTTCGTGTTTTAGTCCATATGCCTTGGAGTAAGGAGCAATCAACGGGGTCGCCTGTTTTACGACGCCGTGAGAAAACATCGTTAAACTTACCCTCGTAATAAAAACTTAAGTCCTCGCGTTACACCACAGGAACAGTAATGGTTTTCGTGGGCCGCTTATTAGTGTCTAACCAAAAATAACCCCAAACTCGTAATTATATATTAGAAAAGAAAAAGAAATTTAAGTTTCGGTTTATGTATTAAAGGAGTGGAATAACATATTGTTAATATAACTCATGCATAAAATAAAGTCTGCGAATAGTTATAATATTATCTACACGAACACGTACCCTTTATCGCTCCATTTATAACGGTAATAACGGGTGAATATATTATCGTTTTAATGGCACTCGCCAAACAACTCATCCGCGGAGGAAAACACGAAGTATTACACGTAAGTCATTGCTATGGAAAATCTGGGGGCGCTTACTTTGGTATACATTTTAAACGCCTTTCGTGTTAAAGAAATTTCCCGGCATACCTAAACAAAATGCGTTTCGAAGCGATGGACTATCTCCGCTATCTTCCCTTCGTTTGGGTAAAATTTAAAATATATTACAATTAGAAGCCAATTACTATATATTCCGTCATAACTTTCCAATATTACGTTTTTGTCACTTAACAAACGCTACAGATAAAGGCGAGTTTTTGACTTGCAGCGAAAAGGTAAGGTCTATAACTTCGAGTTGTTGCTATTACTCGAACTATTATTATCACTACTTATATTATTACTTCAATTATAACTTAGTAAAATCGGAAAAAGGAAAGGGGAAAGTGGGTATAGGGGTGGCTGTAGAAAGGGAGAAAAATGAGAGGTTGTTAGTTGAAACTCGTGCAGAGGCAACAGCAAAAACGTTTGTAACGCGTACGCGTTACCGCGTCAAATAGCGGAATTTACTACGTGATTTACGAGGAATATTATATAATATAATTAGGAGTTATCGACAAAACACGAGAGTGTATTATAGATAATTAATTAAGTATGAAAGCACCATATTATCAATTGGAAACATACCTAGCAAATAGGAACATTTCGTTAAGAGAAAAAAAGTTTCACCTAAACCAACGACGATATACTACTTGATACTGACTCTACAAAACGTAACATCAACAATTACGCTTTTTCAGGATTCACCAACCTTTTAAAATAAACTACAACTTACACTACCGCCACTTACAATTAACCGATCAAAAGCATTGACGAATTACAGTTATTACTAAATTATGGATACGAATCTTTTCGAATATGAATAAAAATTTCCAGTGTGGCCATTACTATATATAACTACAGTTAGCAAACGAGGAGAAGCACGTTATCGGAGTATATGGTAGAGTGTGACGGCCCAAGTGTAAGCTTATAAGCTTTCATTTGAGGCGTGTACTCTCTAGATGCTTCTTTTGATTCTCGCACCTTTCTGCTACTATCTTTGAATACTATACTATCTTTTTCATACGTTGACATAAGGACCGAACCGACAGTTACTCTCAATATAAATCGTTCTAATCAAACTATCAATTGTTCCAATATAATAATTATATGTTATTTAAATATTAGGATTGGATTTATAACGTTTCCAGGATTAATTTTGGCGGATATTTGGTTAAATTCGAATGATTCGTATATCAAACATTGTGAACTAATAACGTGTTGCTCTAATGTAAAGATTGAGTTTATAATATAGTTATAATTAGGTTTGGTTGGTATTTGGTCCAGTTCTATATATTTTGGTAAAAAACATTGTGCTTCTATTATGTTTACCCTGATATCAAGATTAGATTGAGGATTTTGTTGAATTTAGGCTCAATGGTTATTTCTAATTTGATTAGTTGGTTCAATTTACATAGATTGGTTATATGGAATTATTTCACAGTATTATTATGATCTTTAATGTGAAGTAATATTTTTCTAGAACAATTTAATAGTGTTACACAATCAATTTATTCTAGTTTACTTCGTGATATATCTATAAAAATATTTAAATCTATTATAAATATAGACTGAATTGATTGAACTGACAATGAAATTCAATGTAGTTGACAGTATTGGCAATTTCGTTGGCCAATTCAATACCAAGTGTTGTGACTTACAATTCACAAATGAAGTATACAGTTACATAATAATTGATAGCTAGTGCCGTAATATAAATAAATAAGTGGGAACTGACTATCGGTTTACATGATTTAAAACTTTCAATTTATGTCTTATCATTAAATTTAATACTCTGTAACTTGTACAAACGATACGAATGAACCGTAGCAATTTACTGAGTAACTACCAACAAAATTCTCATTCTTCAACTTTTTTCAATATACTCTCGTTGAATTTCTAAATTCTATTTACCATGCGTTATATTTTCATACGGTTTGTAGTACATTTACCCTATTATCAACGGTTGAAAAGTAACGGTTCCAATGAAATACACAAATCATTTACAATTTTTCATTTTGTTATGTATATTGAAAAGAGATTTTACGGTAAATCTTTGTAATTATAATTGGTTTCACCAATTTCCCAGTTGATTTGTCAAAGGTTTTATTGATTTTTTTAGACTCTTTACCTTACCTTACAGTTAATCGTTTAACTTTCATATATTGGTATTCAGGTTCCGAATATTGAAATAATTTTGTTGTTGGAATAGTAGTAATTTCAGTGCAGTAGGTCAACTTTACTTACAGCAAAGTTGACTATACTGACTGTAAGTTAAGTATATTGTTTTGTGTGAACCTACTTCATTGGCTGCAAGTTAAGTATAGTATACGCCCACTTCATATTGGGGCACGGGCCAAACAATTGGCTATATAAATTACTATGCAAACCGGCTAGTAGTCTGCTATACCTTAAACAATACATCCACCACTTAACT
This sequence comes from Anisogramma anomala, assembly GCA_038502455.1. Classification (NCBI taxonomy): domain Eukaryota; kingdom Fungi; phylum Ascomycota; class Sordariomycetes; order Diaporthales; family Gnomoniaceae; genus Anisogramma; species Anisogramma anomala. The sequence goes on from JASMMZ010000001.1 coordinate 14,481,916, forward strand.
ACGCAATACTACTGTTACTTCGACCAATTGAATAGACAAGGTTGCAACGACTAAATCCCTACCAACACTAATCAGTGCCTATTAGTTTAAGCACAGATAAGCTTGGGAAAATAAAAAGCTACTTTCTGGTTACGCTTTACATTAAACGGCGGTTAGGGTAGAGGAAAAATTCTTGCAAAAGGATTTTACAAATTGCGGCGATTCTTACGGCAGTAAGTAGAAAGACTTCTAAGTTGCGGCGGTTTTAACGGCAACTTTATAGTAGCGACGGTATCGCTATTGAAAACACCAATAAATCTTTGATGAAGATCCTTATTAACGACATTAAGATTAACTGTCAAAAATATCTAAGTTTGGTGAGTTTTCAAACGTCTAAGTCAATACTACTACGGGTGCTAGAACTATAAAAACGACTGAGTCTAACACCTTAAAACAAACAACCTTCGACCTCTACCTATAATAACAAACGATCTTCTACCTTAACCTTTATATCAAACCTTTGTCCCTAATTCACTCTTTTTACTTTTCCTACGCCAATTCAATATTCAATATCACTATTTTAATCGAAAACACTAAGAATTACCAAGTCGCGTTAAAAAGCCACATATCACAATCCAATTCTAAGTCCCCAAGTTCCTATATCACTTCACACCAAAATACCAAGTCCCTAAGTCGCCAAGTTCCCACGCGACTTTACGAAAAAATACTAATTCCCTCACCTACCAAGTTCTACGCCACCTAAAACCTTAATATAACACTTTCCCAGGATTTATTAAAGGTGATCAAAGTCATCGGATTAGTCTTCTCCCAACAATATGATAAAGACTTGTGTGGCTAAGATATCTACTAAAACTTAATAGAAAATCACCTAGTCGACTTTATCGGCTGTTATATCGATAAACATGATGATGGTAAAGATTCTAACCGCGCCTTCCGCAAATATCGTAAGTTTTTTAACTACTAGACAATTAATATGTAAAACAATATTTTAAAGACTATTAAATTCAAGCTAAAGTTGAAACTTAAACAACAAAAGATATATGTGATCAAGGAAAGCTTAACCAAACTAGTAAAAACTCTTTTTGAGTTGGCTTAATTTAAGGAATGACCTTAATATCCACGCTCTAAGGGAAATGGTATTGAAAAATCTTAACTCCCCTACACAAGTGTTCTTTTTTTAACCCTTGGTTAAGATAAGCCCTTTCGCGTGTTAACGATAGAAAACCTATTAATTTACTCGACAGCCCAACACCTCCACGTAATAAAGTGGAGTACCCCCTTAGTAGCAGGAAGGAACATAAAGTAATAGCTAATAACACTTCTAAAGAAATCGATGTTAACGTTTTTTACCAGTCTGTTAAATAAGATTGTCAAGTCCTATAAAGCTTTTAAGTCCTTATTTCCCCTTAACCCTTCAATAAACATCATTAAGCCCCTTAAAACCCTTTTTACGGAAGCTTTACCTATACACGTAAGCCCATTCCAGGTTCTACTATAATATTTTATCCGTTGATCCAGGCGACTGGTAATTACCCTTAATACCGCGGTTCGAAATTCCTATAGCCTAAACTACAAGAAAACATCAAAAAAACCTAGGACGATTATCGCGACCTTTTTCCAAAACCTATCAAAATGATTAATATTAATTACAAACTTTTTATAGACCTCTCCAAGATCTAGAACGATATATAGAAATATAACTAAAAGTCTTATAACTTTTTAGATACTAATATAATGCCTTTTTTAAATATTTTTAAGTAAATGAAGATTCCATATTTTAGTTCTTATTTATTGTTTCATGAAATCTTTATAAGGTACACCAGGAATCATTACTCAACCTGTCCAATTCAAGTTACCAGCTTTCGTAAAGTTTATGATAATATAAAATTCTACTTTAAATACGATATTTATCTTGACCAATACTATACGGACTGATTCATCACAAACTAGACCACGATAATATCGGGGAAAAAAAGAAGAGGAAATTCTAATAAATGTGCTGAATCAGATACTTGATAAGTTAATACTGTATTAATAGGTAATGGGGAAATCTTACGTTGGCGAAACTACACTTCGCAAGTAGGTAAGTGTAGTTATCATGGGTATTAACAAGTTTTAATACGCTTTACAATGCTTAGATACTACTTGTAAAGGCTTTTTTTAGCCAGTTAAGCTCCTCGATTGCGAATGTGATATCACGTACATTAAATTCGCTTAATATGTACCATTAAGCTGTTAATTTTTCTGATATGGATAAAAAAGACTTTCCGGTAATTAATTACGTTACTGATAAGTACGGTTTTAAGCGCTTTTAACGCCTAAGCTCTGGACCAACAGCCTTAAGCTAAAATTAATAGCTATATTATCACTAATAATGCAAAGATTTAAACGGATCTATTAACCCTAAAAACCATCGTCGTATTAGTAACAAGATATGTTGGATTTATGGTAAGTTTAGCTGTTGGTTATTTCGCCACCCCTCCGTCTAACATAATAGCAAAAAGGTAATGTATTATATCCAATACCCTACTACTTTCAAATAGAACTATTTAGATCAAATCTCAAACTTTAAAGGCTACAGGCTAATTAACACCGATAATACCTTTGAGCAAATCAAATGGAATTAAGATATGACTCCTGATACAGCTTAATAATTAGCCGATTATACCTTTTTATACCGCTTAGGCGGTGAAGACCCTTACCTTTGCCCTAACCAAGCCCTTAATCCCTTATATACCTTTAACCTTCGCGATTATTACGCGGAATATACATTTTAAGGTATTATACCAGATATAAGGGTAGTAGATTATTTAATGGGGGGTTATTCGTAATACGTAATATTATGAAAGTAAAACATTACGGCTAATAATATTAATCGTTATAATATTATTAAGGTCAATATGAAATTCAGATTAGGTAAAAAAAACCTATAGTCACTAAGGATAACGGTAATTCAAGTTGTTATAAAACAAATTACGTTTTACATCCTTAGATCTCCTACCATTTTCCTTTTTTGTTGAGAGGATATAAAAACTCTCAGCGTTAAAATTGACGTTAACGCCGACGAGCTAGTCAAAAAAAATAAGAGGTTTCCTCCTACCTTTAAATAGGGGCACTTATAATTTTATTTCAATGCCCAGAAATAATAGCATTTAATCTGATAAAGTTTCAGATACGCTAGCTAATACCGGCATTCTAACTAACCAGCTATTGACAGGTTATACAAAGTCTTCAAGTCTGTAAGGTATAAAGATGTGGAATACTTTACTTGAAAAGCTATTGAAAAGCGTTCTTACCACTATTAAATACATGCTCAAGCCCCCCCAAAATTTAGTTTTACACTAAAATACAACAAGAACTTTTACTCCATGGTTTATATTAATGTATTTTACTTAAACAATAAACCGTTTTTTTATGTCATTTACTTTGTAACCTCTTTTTACGAAGATAAGTTTTTAAAGTCCCTTTCGGAAAATGATACGTGGGAAACGCTAATTATATTTAAATTAAAACGTACTTGAGCCCATTTAACGCCGTCGTCTACAATATTGATACCAACTTTACGGCCATGAATTTTTCAAATTAAAATTCTAAAATAATGGGGATATAGTGTAAATAAGTCCCTGTAAAGGTTTAATAAAGCATTATGCAGGTCGAAAAAGTATACACATTACTTCGCTTAGTGTATAATATCATTATGATAGAAATTAAAAGATTTACAGACCCAGAGGCACTCTTTTAAATAGTGGCAGAGGGCCTGAATAATACTGGGCCCTAACGGCTTAGTACCAACGCTATTAGTCTTTAGATTATACCTAAGCCTGGCTAGTATATCTCTGCCATTCATAAGTACCTAAAAACGAGCTGTAGTCTACGGAAAAACATTAAAGGAATTGCGGAAGAAATCGGGACGCTATTAAGTTAATAACGCCCTTAACACAAAGAATATCCCTACGATTATCGACTTACTTACTTTACCGTTGCAAAGTAAAGTTCTCGTACAGCGGAAGGCGGCCAAATAAAAAGACCTATATGAAATATTAAATATTGCTAACTCTAAAGTAATTGTTAAAACTACTAACGGTCCCGTGACTTTTCGTATTATGTAGGTAAAACCCTATATTACGGTAATCTACAATAAAAACCCTTGAACTAAATGACTAAGTTAATACAAATCTTTTTACCCGGTATTGATAAGCCAATAAAACGCTGCTGGCACGAACAATCCCCGAAGAGAAGAACGTTAAAAAGGAGAAATAAACACTATGTAGAATCTAAAATACTACTTAAGTAAGCAGAAAAGATAAAAATAACAAAGACTTAGTACTCAAGATTTAAGTATGAAGCTTGATTAAAACTTTCGGAAAACCTTATTTTTTTTTAAAAAAAAAACGATAAAGTTGAGATTAACGGTTTATTAACCTGTGGAGTCGTATAATTCGTACCGAAATCCGATTTTGACCTTTACAGCTCAAATTTTTCAATCTTTAGATTGAGGATTATTTACGAAGTTATGGGAAAGATTACGGGCCGGCCGTACGAAAAATCACGTCTAATCGCTTAAAGATATGGTAATAAAGGCAAAAACTGAATTTTCACGCAATTGATAATAATTTACAAGATTTTCTAACGCTTAATAATCTTTTTACCAACAAGTTTGATAGCTAGGACTAAAATAAAGTTTATACTCAATAACCAAGATATAAAGTAAATATATATGTATTTAACAACCAATTTACAACGAATTATATTTATCAAATCGTTATAGAAACTACGTGTTATTTTCACTTTAGGAACTTTAATGCGATGTATTAAACATTTATAAGAATTAAATAAAATAAGCGTTTACTAATTCCAAACATATTAATCGAATTTTTAATTACAACCAAGTATAAATTCTTTAATATACGACACGTAACTACTGGTGATGTAAGAAAAGGATTTCGGCTTAATAGTTATACAGATTATCAATACCTTTTTCGTTGAAACAGCTGTTTTTGTAACTTCGAAACAACAGGCTATTAAGGACTTTAAGCTTTGGAATTATGAGTTGATTAAAACGTCAGCAAAGGGCAACCGACTTAACTTTAACGGGTCTTTAATCCGTATATTTAGTGTTAATACCGGCCTTAACTTTCGTTACAAGTTTTAAGAGGTTAACTTAACTATAATCGATAGAACTAATGTAATTACGGTTTAACAATACCTGAAATAGCGTACTCTTGGTAGCTATATCACAACTTTTATTAACTGAAGGCCTCTCACGGTTAATGAATTATGAAAAGTATAAGATCCAATAGATAACGATTTTAACCGGCTAAATTAAATGCTTAAATGGAAAATACTAAAAATGAATCGAGTTATGAATATAATTACAATGAACCTATCAATGGCTCAATTAATAATCTTTATCCATGGGTCCTTTATAAATAACACCAACTTATCTTTATAAATTGACTTCCTAATAATCCTCGTTAATAAAAATAGGTGGAAGGATTCATTTAGTACTTTCCTCAACCTAATTTATTCAACATTTATTAAATGTAAAATAATTACATAAAACGTGCTGGTTTTAATGGCTTACGGTATAATAGTAGGCTTTAATATAGGTATGATACTATGGGAAATCCTTAACGTTATTACCAGGTAACTAAAGATTCCTCCTATCCCGGGGGTTATTTATACCGACTCGAAAAGCTTGTTCGAATACCTTTCGAAGATCGGATTTACTAGTTAAGAACGCCTGAAAATCGACATAATAGCATTCTGCGAAGCCTACGAAGGTAGGGAGATTAAGGAATTCCAGTGGATTAACGGTAAAGATAATCCTATTAATGTTATAATGAAGGCATCGCCAAACAAAACCGTTAAAGGATTTGTGGACAGTAATAAGCTGATTATATGTATCTATATTTACGTTAATAGGACGTCTGGTAAGGCCAAATCACGTAACAACAGTTAGAGATGTGTTAGAGAAATACAGGATTACTGGGTAATTAACGATAAAGATTTACTTAATTGACACAGTTAAAAAATTGGCACAAACTGATGGAGGATGAACTTTTTATGGGAATTGATAAAGTCTAACCTCGGAGCCAAAGGGAAATCAACAGAAATTGGGGTCAATTTAAGCGCAAATTGGGTTAATTGAATGTAAGGGTTAACTGGAATCAATAGGGTTCTAACTAGTTAACAAGGTCGCAATTCAGCGGCTACCGAAAAAAATAGTTAACTACACTGGCGTACGCGCACTAACTAAAAAGCTGTTAGTGTTGGAATAGTACTAACTACAGTACAGTAAGTTAACTTTACTGTAATTAAAACTAACTATAATAACTGCAAATTTAGTGTATTGTTTTGTATAAGCCTACTGTATTGGCTGTAAAGAAAGTACAGTACGCACCCACTCTATATTGGAGAATGGACCATATAATTGGCCCTACAAATTACTCTGTAAACCGGCTAGCGGTCTGCCAAACCTAAAACGATACATCTACCACTTAACCACGCAATACTACTATTACTTCGACCAATCGAATCGAAAACATTGCGACGTTTAAAGCCCTTCCAACAATTGACTCTAAAAACAATTATTTTAAAGTATCTTTTACCGTTTATAAAAAAGCAACGAATCTAGTGATTTGTAAAATACTTATCAATGCTTTTATTAAAGTTATTTCATTGGTATAAATCGTCTATCTTTTAGTCAAATACACCGATCTTCCTAAAGAATTTTTTTATATTTACTACCCAACATCCGTATTCATTTAATACCCTCGTAGATTCCACTATATCTTATATCATTCAACTTTACAATCGAATTAATACTCCAATAAAGATCCCCAAACATATACTTTTAGACACTATTACGGAATATGAAAATACTATTCACGTTCTTATAAGCTGGAATAAAGTCGTTCAAACGTTAACATAAATCGCCGAAATGGGAAATATAATATCAAAAATTACGCAACCAATTCGAAAGGAAATTGGTAAATATTATATGGCATTTATTGCCACTAGCAAAATAATTTTCGCCGATAGCCGCAACGCCTATTATAAGGTTGGAATTCAAATTTGACTCTTACACCGCCGAAACTACAAAGGCTCCAACACGATACCTTCTTCTCTCAAAAACATTGGTTAATCAACACTCGAACACTCTATTACTTAATATCATCGCACACTTGATTCAAAACACGCAAAATATCAAATCACGCGAAACTATTGAATAAACCTCGCTTGAAGGAATTCACGGTCTTATTTAATAGTAAGACTTCTAATAACGTCGTAATAATTAAAACCAAAAATAGGGTATACGTGAATTTCACTAATTCTTCCGATACGAAGCAATTGGGCAAAATTTACCGCGAATTCGCAAGAGTATAACAAAACTCAAAACCTATCAATTTACCGGTAAACCAACTAATAAAAATGCCTTGAATATAAGCCTAGCCAAACGCGAAGCTAAACCGCTACCATTACCTAATCACACGTCAAGATAAATATTTTCTCTACCAAAAATTGATCGGCCTACAAACCCAACATCACATGGAATATATTAATAATATATCCTTATGTAAATTATCAAATCTTCGTCTTATGAAGGAAACTATACAATGTCAAAAAAATCTGTTCTATAATTAACCTTAAACCTTTCAACAAGTATACGATAGCTAACAATTACCTTTCATCTTTATAAAGAAATTTTATTAATTTCTTAAAATTCGCCAAATAATTTTTTTAGTAAACACTACTAAATTCTTCTTTTAACTTCCAATACATTCAGAATTAAGAAGTCGTTTCACTCTTGTAAACCATCGGAGCCTCTAACGTAACAAAGTTATCTTTATAGGATTTCAAATTTCACCAACCTTTACTTAAAGCTTTATAAATCGTATTTTCAAGCCTTACCACGAATTTTTCTGAACATTAAGCGATACATTGTCATTTTTTCTAATAATATAAAAAATACGAAAACCACTTTTCTCAAAACCTGGCTTTATTTACCAAAATCGAAGTTTTGATATTTTTAAACAAATTCTATATAGGTTTTCAATTTGTGAAATTACTAGTTTTTTATATAAATAGCATGAATCTATTCATCACAACAAATCTTAATTCAGCTTTTCGTGAAATCTCATTTCCTATACTCTATAAAGCTTTGAAAATTTACTTAAGTGCAATAGTGTTTTTATTCTCTATAATAATATATTTACTATATATTTACTCTAATTATTGGACTCATTAAAAAAACTAAAAACGAATTTGTTAGGTGGAAATCGTAAAGCTGGAAGAGTGAAAAACAATAATTTTAGAAAGAAAATACACTGCACTTCAACTACGAAATTTACTCCTACAGATCCAAATATATATATA
>JASMMZ010000001.1:14490312-14543550 GCA_038502455.1 Anisogramma anomala
ATATTCATTTTCCGCCTAAAAAAGATATTTATACAATAAATTACGCCTATATCATACTAACCCTATTCAACTACTTTTTCTATAAGTTAATAAAAGTTTTACAAAAAACTTGAAAGTTATATTATTTTAATTTGAGTCTAACCACGTATAAAAACGGGGAATACAATACCCGTTACGATGATTCAACCAGTCATATCTATTAGCGAATATCTTACTGAATTGAAATTAAACTATAGACTATTAAAATATAAGGTGAAATATCTCATTTAAACATACAAACCTCTTATGACTACATTAGTAAGTAACCCGTATCCTCATATTATTCTCACCAATTACGAGTTTATTATAGGAATTATTGACAGAATTTTCTTGATATAAATTTTACAAGCAAAGTTAATGAACGCCCTATCAATATAACAATTTACTTAAACGTATACAATTTGAATATTATACATCTTTTGAAACGGATCAATTTGGTTTCAAATATGTTTTCGCACCTTTTAACGCCGGTTGATAAGAAAATCTGTACTTCGAATAATATACTTATATTCAACCAGATTTCGAACGATTTCTTTATAATACCTCACAAAAAATATATTAATTATTAATTACAGAGGTTATGTTTCTTCAAAAAATACGCTTGAAATTCTAGAGAGCCTACAAAAAAGAGGTAAATTAACATGTTATTATAGCTAATGATATAAAAGAAGAAAATAAAGAAAACGAGAAAGTGGTAAACGACACCAAAATTGGCTATCGTTTTCGTTTAATAGACCGTTAGTTTTATAATAAAAATGAGGCAAAACGCGAACTATTGGTAATTTTTTGTGGCCTCTTTCAAAAGTTTCTTTAAAACGTTCATAATATTAAATAATACTTTATTTCAAAACTTATAATAATCGCTCTGAACGGACTGTATTTTCGTTTTAAAAGAAAATTGATAAAATAATATTTTCGCTATTATTCTCATAATCCCGAATTACTACACAATGAATTAAGGGCTAATCGGTAATATGCTCTCAATTCAGGTTTTTGAAAAGAATATATATAATTAATATATAAACTTTATTACCGCTTTTCCAAACGTATTATCAACCGCCATACCATAAACGTTACTTGGCTAAAACGAGATTAATATAATTATACCTATAACCTATAAACCTTCCAAACGTACTTTTATCCCTTTATGCTATATCATATATATTACCGCATGATAGGCCGCCATTTGATATTTCCAGTTATTGCTTTCGAATGAGTTATATCCGAGAAAAACTATTTTGAACTCCGATGCCAAGTTTCTATCCTTATTTTTGCAAGCCTTATAAAATGGTTTTAGTATAAAGTTAACCATAACAATAGTATACCACCCCCAGGTAAACGGATAAGTTAAAAAGAAAAACCAAGTAGTGAAACTTACTTTTTGATAGTACGTCACCGAATATCTTAAACAATTATAAACTAAATATATACCTACTCTATAATAAAATATTGACACAGCCCATTTTCGAGCTATCTATATAACGTCTTACGAATTCCTATTAGGTTTTAAGTTACGTGCTCCAGTATATTACTTAAATACTACTTTACCGCAATAATAAACGAAAATTCTCTTTATAAAAAAGTATTTACAAAGAAATACAAAATTTATCATAAATATTATAAATGCCGAGTCCGAACGTCGTTACTATCATAACTATCCTTCAATAGAATTCAATGTCGTAAATCGGGTATAGCTACGTACGAAAAAATCCTATAACCTTTTTTATTGCCAATAAATTTTATTATCTCTACGCTTAAACCCGTTTACTATTATGGACTCAGGTCATTATACATTGAGTCTATAGGTTACGTGGCTGTGAAGGTAATGGGATATGCAGTACCCGGTCCAGGCCCGGTCCAAGCGCGGTTAGAGCGCGGTCTGTATACAGCACGTACGAGGGCACGTGATGGGCTGGGTACTGGCCATAGCCATAGGTCTTACACGAAACGCTACTATAACCTTTTTTAATATTCCGCCTATACCTTTATAGTGAATCATAATTGGCACCTACATGGCTTACTATTGTAGGTTAGATTATAATATACAATTAAAGTCTTCTTTTATCTTTTCGAAGGAATATTATTTATGATAAACAAATGTATTGTAAATATTACTAATTTTTCGTTATATTTTAACTTTATAGGGGAAAATGGGTCGTTGGAAAATATCTTCTTTTTCATTTTTTTGCATATATCTTTTACACTTTTAAGGTCGATTTAAACAGAAATATCTCGTTTAGAAGATACTACAAGTTATATTGAGTTTATCATAAAGTAAATGTAATATATGGGTTTATTGACTTTCGTTATCAACCTTATATCTGGTTTCGTTTGAATTAGAGCTAAGATTTAATAATATAGAACCAACCTAACGATAATTCGTACTGGTTTTTCACTATTTTAGGGTAGGCGAAAACGACATAACTAACAGTAATTTGACGTATCTGCTTTTACGTAGGCGACAACACATTGAATGATAGAATATATATTAAAAGGGAATAAGATATAAAGTAGGGAATGTTGATATACGATTCTTTACATATTAGGTTGTTATACATTGGTGGTAAAACAAGTTGTTACGGCGTATTACGAAGTCGGTGGATATGAAGATATATACGAAGTAAACAAGTTTCTCGACTATATTAAGGCGGCTTTTAACAACCTTTATTACGCGGATAAAGTTCTGGTCGAATTGAAGGAATTGTTTATAAGCGATAAAGATCTATAGGAACTATTTATATTTAGGTTCAAAACATTATTAACTTAAGTAGGCGGATTAAACTATCCTTCGACTTTAAAGTACAATTACTTAAGTTTTCGCATATCCTTATGTATCCGCGACAAATTTATTATGGTAAGCGTAAGTAGAGTCGATTATATCATAACCTTAGTGAAATAACGTAATCTAACCAACCAATTGGAGTTTTTAAATTTAAAACAATGATTTGGTCGACGATTATTAGGACTCGTACAAATATAACGTCCAAATAGAAATATAGATATAACGGGAGTCAACGCCTTTTAATTATCCTCGTTAAAGGGTCACAGTAATCGCGGCCGGTTAATTTAACAAACCCGTTCGGTATATATTTAGGATTATAAACGTAGGGTAACATAGATAACGTTAAAGGAACGCCGGGTTAAGTAAATTACAAGGCGTTGCCTACGTTATAATTTGACGAATTACCATTAACATAGTTACGAACTTCGACTAGTATTACCTTTAATGTAAGTATATACGGTTCAAGTCGAAAAGTTAAATAGGTTTTTTTTTTACCAATGGCGACGGTGAAAATCTAACTTCAAAATATTGTTTCATTTTTTTGGAATTACATAACTTTAACGGCGTAGTTACAAGATTAAGTTAAAAGGAGTTCAATTTAATTAAAACACGTATAAATGATAATACATTCCTTATCCCTATATTTTTTTCATAACATATATTTCTGGATCCTTAAAATCATTTTGGTTGTAATAGTTGTTATATCATAAGTGAGGTTCTAACATAATAGTTAAAGATAAAGTAAATTCGGCTATTATATTTTCGAAATTTCGATACGAGATTATTATTTCGGTGAAATACGTATATTACCCAAATAGGTAAGTTATATGTAAATATTAATCAATATTAGAAACCGATATTAACGTATATTATTCCTGGAATAACGCTGGATATAAATGTTGCAATACCTTAGATACGAAACTGATAAGTAATTTCAACCGTTGACAGTAATCCCTTAATAGATTAAAATTAAATAGAATTGGTTATCCATACGGTAATGATAAGTTTTAGGGAAGAAGAGATTTGAAGCGTTATAAAATTAGTTTTCATTCATTTAGAAACCTGTTTTTGATAGATGATATAATTTACAAAGAATTAGTTGTAATTGGCTTTTACCATAAATTTTCGCGAAATAATGCGGATTTTGTAAATAACGGCGCCGACTACTATAAAAAGATTTGGTTACGTTTTTTACCAAGATTAAAAAAGTTTCGCGACCTTTTTAATAAGTATAAGGTTATAGCTTTATCCTTATATAAGGGAAAACTCGATTACTACATTTATATTTTACCAAATAAAACTTAATCAATATTAAACCGATTATGAGGATTATAATATTCGGTATTGAGAGATTAACGTTTCAAATTTGGGCGTTAAGTTACGAAATTAATAATTAAAGGTTAGGTTTAAGCGAGTTCCTTATCGGTTACGACGCCGGTATTATGAATCTTTAAACCTGGGGAAAGAGAACGGTTTTATATTAAGTATAGGGTATTAAATAATATAATAGAATAGGATCGTTTTCCATTACTGTAGGTAAGGTCTCAATCTTTGGTATTCACGTGAATTAAGGTTTTTGAAGAGTAATTAGACTGATTGGTATTGTAGTATAAAAGATGATACTCCAAAGGAGCATCTAGAGATGCATGCCACAGTTGAGGGTTTATAAGTCCTCACCTGGAGCATGTTACTCTAAACCGCTCCACGTATTGACGTTCGGTCTAGTATAGCTATTCCAAACCGATCTATACATTGCCGTTCGGTCTGGAATGGGCATTTTAGACCGATCCATTCATAGAGTACTTTTCGTCTTGTAAGAGTGTAACCTATAATGTGACACGTTATCGTATACTTTGTAAAAGTGTACCTTATAATATAATGTACTTTTATTTGACCTATATATACTATTTATAAGGGTATATAGTAATATCTATTCAGTTAATCTTTTCTTTTTCCTTAAATGCATCGTATCTATAACCTAGTAGTGATAATATGGTTGTGATGGCGAAAGTTTAAATTAGTAAGTTTTATAGTAATAGTATCATTATCGTATTAATTATAAAAGATCCAAATTCACAAGTTTCCATAGTGATAATATTGTTATCGTATAAATTACAAAGGGTTTAAATTAATAACTTCGATTGAGATTAATAAAGTTTAGTCGAGTTAGTATTTTAAGTTCGGTTAGAATTAGTAAAGTATAACCGAAATAGTATTTATAATTCGAATCTGGTTGGTATAGTTAAATAGGGGCGACATGGTTAGTAGTAGCGTTTTTCGAGATTTTTAACAGGGGTAATTAAGTAAAGGTAATTACGTATAGGTGATTTCGTAAGGATAATTACGTAATTACGTGTTAGGTTAATATAAAAAGATACATTGCTATCGACTTAGGTAAAACCTCTTTTCTTTTTCTTTTCAAAGCGCATAATCTAAACAGATATAGATCTTTATTTAAATTTAATTTTTATTTTCATTAAATAAACTAAGCCGTATCCATATTTTACCTCTATTTTTCTAAATTAAAATAAGTTGTTCCAATAGGTAGATTTTTTAACTAATACCTATTACTTACCTTTCCTTTACCCAGATAACGCATAAAAACCGAACTGTAAGGTACCATCTGGCGCGCTAATGGCGGTGCGTCGTCGCCGCCTCCGCTGCTGCCGCCTTTACTGCCTCCACAACTACCACCAATAGCAACAGTCCGTCTTCGTCAAGCTTTATCTCTTTAATGGCCGCCATTCCGCCCGCTCCCGTTACCCCGTTCTTTGTCACACTACCAAGCTTCGCCGCTACTACGCCGCCCAACCTTGCCGCCGCCTTCGCCTCGCCCCTTCCCGCTGCTGCCGCCGCAACCTCCTTTTCCACCGTCTCTCTCTCCCTCTTTCCCAGCTCTTAAATGGAGGAACGAAAAGCTCTTAAGTTTATAAACCTTACCCTTTCCCTACGGGTAGAAACCCTATTATTCGTAGAGCTCACTTCACACTGTAAGCGTAACTTAACGTAATTACGTTAGGATTCGTATTTATTAAATCGCTCCGATCATATGCTTTTTTAAAAAAAAATACTTTTTAAATAAAGAATACGAGGCGAACTGACTTCGCCGACTTAAGCTCCATATTATTAAGATACGCCGTAAGACCTTTTTAATGCGTAAGGCGTTAAAACGACGTATTCGGTTCTATAACTCTGTGCTGTTAATAAATACGCCTTATATGTCGTATGTTGCGTTCGCGGCCGCGGGTAAGTTTATTGGCGATTACTACAAAACTAGGAATCGTTTAACACGTTATCATCGTTACGAATGGATTGGTAATTCGTACGCCCTTATTTCCGGGGTTTTAAGGCCGTAAACCGAAGCCGTATTACGCGCCCACCGGATTTTTTAGTGAGTTTCAATCGAATTTTCAAAATATCTTTTCGTAAAAATGTACCGTTTGGGGTAATTCGAAAATATTCGCGGCCGAAAATAATAATGGCGGTAGCGTTAATATAAAGGGGGGGAATAATAGAAAGGATGGTAAAAACGCGACGGCGTCGCCCTTTCTTTTTAGTAATAGATAAATACCCTTTTCAGATGGGCCAGCGTACCCGGCTATAGTATATTACGTTTGTGGATATTACTATATACCCTCATAGATAGTATAAATAGGGCAAGTAGCAGTGCACTGTATTGTAGGATACATTTATGCAGTGTGCACGATAACGTGTCACACTGCAGGCTGCACTCTTGCAAGACGCAAAGTGCTCCATGCATGGATCGGTCTGTAATGGCTAATCTAGACCGAACAACAATGCATGGATCGTTCTGGAATGACTATACCAGACCGAACGGCAATACGTGGAGTGATCTAGAGTAGTACGCTCTGGGTGAGGACTTATAAACCCTCAATTATAGTGTGCACCTCTAGATGCTCCTTCGGATCTATCATCTTTTTATACTATAATACCAATCATTCTGATTACTCTTCAAAGACCTTAGTTCACGTGAACCTTATATGCTTGAGGCCTTACCGACAACGTTATATATTAATATTATAGATTTTTATAAAATCAACGTTTAAATGTAATAATCTTAATATAAAGTATAAAAATAAAAGAGGTAATATGCCAGAGTTTATACTATATCGTATATGTAAATAAAGGAAAAACTTAGGGTCGACGCGAATAGTAAAATTAAATAAAAGAAATTGGAAAATTACGTTGGGCTAAGGCGCATAAAATTAAAAGTGCTAAAATTCTAGGAGCGTTATAAAATGATAGGGTTAAATAAAGGTAAAATCAGCGATTGGCTCGAATAGTTAGGCTAAATAAAGGGAAAATTGTAAATTAGTGTAAATAGTGTAATACGGGTCGATTTAAATTGGCGGAAAAGTGGTATAGTAGCTTATTAGAGTCGTAAAACCTTTTTAATAACCCTAATAAACAGTATATTTATCGATATAAATGTTTTTAATACTTCGTTTGGCGTATCTCTAGTTATTATATCTGTTAGGTTGAATTTTCCATCAGTTTACCTTTTTTTTTTCGATTTTATAATGTTTATATAACTCGCATAAAGTTATAATATCGATTATTAACCGTTTTCTGTTCGTAATACTCAATTTGACCAGGCATTTATAAAACGAAAAGGAGTTAGTACATACGATAAAAGGGATAAAGCGTAAACTAAGGTTAGAATAATTATCTGGACCGTTATCGTTATATTAATATCCGAATCGAAACTTTTAATTATATTATAGATTTCGAAAGCTAAAAAGCTTCGCGTGACCCTTTTACACTGATTGAAACTTTAATAAATCATGTTTCCTCGAAGTATAAAGCTGTTTCGATCCGGTATTTTGTTACCGAGGAATAAAATAAGGCCTATTTTCGAATTATAGTCTTTATTATTAGCGAAGGAGCCGTTAGTAAAAATAAACAGCTTTGTAAAAAGTATATTTAGTGGTACAAATTATAAGTCGCGTTCTAGATTATATATTTATTACGACAAAAGTTTGTTAAACGCCTTATATATATTATCCGTCGGGTCGATTTGGTATTACGTTGCGATAAAAAGGTTAAATATTACTTTTGGTTATATTATAAAGAAAATTTAAACAAACCATATACATTAGTGCCTATATTCGTCGGTTTGTTTTACTTTATCCCAAACGATTAGGGTAACTTTGTTTAATTACTCCTTTTATATAAGGCTTAAAGTGCCGTTCTGAAAAGTAATAGTAGCGTTATTGAAATTGATTACGTGGTTTTCCGTTAGATACGTCTTGGGTTTTGCTTTTAGGCCGGCTTTTAAGAGTTTTCTCTTTTTAAAAGCGGAAAAAGAGTTGTTATATAACGTTAGTATATCGTTCATTTACAAACCTATTAATGTAAAGCCCTTCTAACGGGCTGTCTATATCAACAAGCATGTATTAAAGGTAAAGCTAGTTATTTCTAGCAGTTTCTTATGGTATTTTTGGTAGGTGTTGTACCAGTAAACACCAGTTTTAACTAATAGTAAAGTCGTTTTTAAATATGAAAAATCGTCTTAGGAAAATGATATTATTTAAGGATTTTAGGCATATCGGCGTAAATCCGTCGTTTAAATCTCTCTTTAAATTAGGTATAAACATACTTTATATCTCAAAGTTTGATATATAGGTTATATAGTACGTTAAGGGAAGCCGTAAGTGTAAGAATTAAAGGATAATTATCTAATTATAACGTAGATAATTAGGTTATAATATCCTTTTTACGTTTATCGTTATACCTTTTAACGATTAGGCCAGTCTTTTCATAAAGTTTCCCGGTTTCATTTTTAATTTTGTAAACGAAACGGATTCAAAAGATCTTATAGGCGTCGAGAATGGCTAAGTCGAAACGTTGAAAACTAAATACTCTATAATCGATTAGGGCTAAGGTTTCTATTTAGGTAAATTGTACGAATGGAGTACTTAGGGTAGTTATAATTCCTTTACGGCGGAACTTCAGGCTAAGTTCGTGGTAGACCATTTCCTTTTACGTGATAAAGGAGTCTGTAGCAAAGTTTTTAGGGCGTTTTTTGGTTTTCAAGCCGAAAGGGCGCCTTTGGCGGCGAGGATTTGGCGGGGTTGGTACAAATAGGCCGTTTTTATTTGGCGTGATTGGGTTAGATTCGCTTTTTGGAAGTAAGGTTAAAATTGGGTTCGGCTTAAATTCTTCGTTTAAGTTAATGTTTTGTAAACGGTTTAATTCATCCTACGGTTCCGGGCCGTTCCTTTTTACCTCTTTTTTATATTCGCGTATCATTATTTAATGAAACAAAATCGTACCGTTTAGTAGGTTATTAAGTATATCGTATCCTTTAAACCTGTTAATCATTTAAGGGTCAGTTTATTTATTCTTCGTCCTTTAAATCAAGACTATAAAATGTAATCATATATTCAAAACACCAATTTCACGTAGGCTATTCCCTATAGCCAACGCTTTAGACATATCGTTCTTTGCTCATAGTAAGCGTATCAATCTATAACCTTAGGCATAGAACTAGCCCTTTTTACTGTAAATAATCATAGGGCAAAGTTTATATGGATCCTTGGGTAGATACCAAAGATAAGGAGTGTGGAGATAAGTTTACTTGAGCTAAAAGTATTGTTAACGGTGTTAACCGCTATTTAAAGGATATATTCCTTAGAACTATTACGCTTTGGTTCTTTCGATAACACTGTATATTCTCTCTTTAGTGGTCCTTAGTATCGCTTACATTTTCTAATACCTTATAAAGCTTTGACTGAGATTTATTTATATTCGTTACCAGGTATCCGAGCTTTCGTATGCTATTCGGTTGAGCTAAATGCCGTGCCGGCTTTATATGAAATCCAGTTTGGAGATCCGGGATAAATGTTCAATTAGCAATTAGTTCAAGCGTCCCAATAGTCTATAACAGAAACGCTTCTTTTCAATTTGGCAACTTAAAATGATGTTGCCGTATCGAAAATATGGAAAACCGGTTGGCTGTCTAAATATATAATATTAATAATTACTTTATAATTAAAATTTATATCGTTTTGAAGGCGGAACTTAAATATTCATAGAGCTTATAAGCGGATCTAGTATTCGTAGCATAACTTTTCGATAGCTTTAGGTACTTTTTTTTCCACGTTTGTATAGCTTGTGACGTGGAGTAAACGTAATAAACGTTTTATAACTAGGTATCCGAATCGTCGGCATAAAATCCATAATTTCGGTTAAGTTAATTAAATAACCTTCATTATACGTTTTTCAGGGAAAAACTATAAGTGGACGAATTTAAGTCTAAACGGTACAGATACGTTATTTAAGGCGCGGACGAGTGAATTGGTTGTATTTCGGACTTTAATTCCGAACTTATTTATATTAGTAAGTAAAAGCAGAAATGGTATTTCTAAGTTTATTACGTAAAATATAACCAGTTCGAAACGTATATTTATAATAACCGTTTCGAGGGACGACGTTTCACCTTTATTAAACAAAGTTTTTGGTGTTTTTTCATTCGGTTTAGCTGAAATTTTAAAAACTTTTCCCTAAGTGCGTTGAATTATTGTTTTCCGGCCGTCGAAATTTTGGTTACGTTAATATCAAGTATAATACCTTGAAACCTATTTCCATATATGTTAAAAAGCGTGACTTACGACGCTATATAGGCATTAAACACTTTATTTACGTAGTCCAAGCCTATAATATGTATAAAAAGTGTGTTGTACGAACCGACGAAAATACGTTAAACGTCATTATCGTCATATTCTAATAGGTAGGTATTATTAAATTTGAGGTCGTCTTTTCCGAATGTATTTTCGTAAGAGTAGGCGTCTAATTCGTTATCTATACCTTTCTACTCGACTATGTATGTTATACAGTCGGCTTTTATCCAATCTTGAAAATTATACTCGGCCTAAAATTATCGTTTAATCCGAATTTGCTCGTAAGCGAAGTGATTTATGAATCAATAACCAATTCTACCGTATAAAATATACTGTTTTTATAAACCTATAAGGCTTCGTATATTTTTTCGCAAGTATGACTATGGTTTCGGTACGGTTTTTTTTTTCATTTCCGAACGATCTTTCTTTCTCTTATTACCAAAGTTTCCTCCTTAATACCTGTACTTTGGGCGTTTGTTTTGCCTTGGGTAAACCTTAAATTTCCGGTTGAAAGCGTAGTAAATTGTCTCGGTAACGTTTGTTTTGGTAATTTAGCTTTCGATTTCAATTTTATTAGCTCTAAATGCTTATCCGAGGCTTGTTTATCGACGTTTAAAGGTTTTAAACAATATTTTAAAGCTTGTATAAAAAGCTTTTAGGTTTTTTGCCGGTTTAAAAAGTATAAGGTCGAAATTTGGGTTTTTGTAGCAAACTTTTGTCACTACTTGGATAAATAGTTTGTTAACTTTATATTCCGGTTTAAAAGCTACTTAAAGCTTTCGAAACTTGGTTAATAGGGCGGTAAGGATTTCTTGCAGGTTTTTATTGGCGTTTTCCTATTGAGTTTTCATAGATTTCTAGGTTATACTAGTCTAATCTCTATCGCATAATTTATGGTTAATCTTTGTATCGAAATGGGATTTTAGGCGGTTATAAAACTTTATAAATATATTCACCTGCATAAAGTGATACATATACCACTTTAGATCTTTTTCGGAAAATATACCGAGTAAGATAATATGGAATTAAGATATCTTAATATCTAAATTTTTGTACATAATAAATATTACGCATATTTTGTTATTAAGAACGTCGTACAGTTCTCCGTTATAATTTTTATCGTCATTATGTAACCTAGGAAAGTTTATTAATTTTGTAAAGTCGCTTTCATTTGTGGGGAAATGGTGTGGTAGAAGTTTGCAATAAGGGTCGTAGTTTATAGGTATTAGTACGTAAGATATGTATTAGCATTTTATACCATTCGTTAATTACAGGATCGGATTGTTTTTTATATTCTACCCGATTTTTTCGTAGTCAATCGAGCTGTTTCTGGTGTTTTGACCGCTTTCATTATAACTTAGCGAGTTATTTCTAGTATTTGAGGAATGGTTTGATATTCTATTTTATTTTACAATATGTATTGGTGTAAGGGTGTATTATACTTACGTAATGGATAAGAATTGTGGTCATTCTTTTTCCTTGGGGTTTTTATTTATGTTCTAGGATAAAGGTACAGGATTAAGTCGTTTTACGTCTCGTCATCATCGTTCTAACAGTAATCTCTTTTACTTTGTTAAATAATAACTTTTTACAAATTTTGTTAGGTATAAATTTTTATCCTTTTAGTCTAGTACGTCGACGAGTTGTATTATTTCTAATTTGGCTTTTATAAAGCGTCTATGTTTTTCTCCTAGGGTATTAATGTCTCTGATTCGTAATTGGATCCATAAGGCTTTGGTAATGGCAAAATCTACTATTTCCCGCATATCTAACGTCTCATTCGAAGAATTATTATAAAAAATTATGTAATAAGTTGAATATTTAGGCTTTTTCTTCCCAATAATGAAATATAACGGTTAAAATGTATATATTTACCGTATATAGATCGAGATCTTCAACTTGTAAATCGATAGTGTTATCTTAAAGGCCTAGGTCGATTTCGTATATTATAGCCTTTCTAATTTCTATATTTTTGGTTAGGAGGTCGAAGTTGTCGTTAATTTGTTTTAGTAATGTTGGTTTTGAGGCTATAACTATAAGCGTTTTAGGGTGTGTTTTATGCGAATTTAGTATATTAAAACGGTTTTAATTAGTGATTTCACGTCGTAATAAGATTCGGGTACGTTTGGATTTAACATTTAAAGTAATACGTTTGAAATTTGAAGCGCATGAAATGATTAAAGTGATTGAAATAGGGTTTAGAAGCGTTTACTAATATAAATGAATTTTAAACGATAAATAAAACGTAATTTCAAGCCAATTAAGCGTTGTAAATTAGTTTTATCAATATTAAGTAACGTCAGGTTTACTTAGCGGTTAGGGAAACTTAAATTTTATAAAAATTAACTTTAAAATATGTAAGGCGAATAAGAAAAGGAGAATAGGGTAAAGGAAGTATAAGGTGAACAGGGTAAATAAAAAGTGTAATTGTAAGAAAATATGTTATATAATCCAGTGTTGAGTGGTCGGTCCGGATTAATTTATTGTAACCGAATTTGGTATAGTAATTAGTTTGGTTTTTTTAAAAGTAACTGTTTTTGTTAAAGCTATCGGTTTAGATACGTGTGTCGTAACCGCTTTTAAATCAAGAGAGCGGTTTAGATATCGAAAATCGAGTAAGTCCTAACTAACGATTTCGAAATTTGGTGGTTTTGTCTTACGTAACCTGATACGTGATAGGATTCTTTTTGAAAAGTATCCGAGAACGTTAAAACGCCAAATAAAGATTAATAATAGCGTAATAGGGCTATTAGTAAATAAAACACCAAATAAAGGTTAATAGTATCGTATTGAAGTTATCCTTTTTAATTTTATTTAATTTTTATAATCTTTATACAGGTAAACGTATGATTTTTCTAAAAACGAAGTGTTAAAGTATAAATATTCAAAACAGCTATAATATATCACTATAGGTATTAAACATATATTTATCTATTTTTTCCTAAGTTATTTATAGTCTATCAAATCGGTTATGAGTTAATATCGGTAAGCTTTTGAGACTGGGTATTTACGTGAATTAAAATTCTTAAAAAATTATGAAAATGATTAGTATTATGGTATAAAAGATAATACTTTAAAGGGGCATCTAAAGGCACACATTAAAGGTAAGGGTTTATAAGTCCTTACCTGGAGCGTTCTACTCTAAATCGCTTCACGTATTGCCGTTCGATTTGGTGTAGTCATTCTAAACCGATTCATACATTACTGTTTCGTTTGGAATAACCATTCTAAATCGATCCATACATGGAATACTTTACGTCTTGCAGGAGTGCACCCTACAATATAGTGCACTACTACTTGCCCTATGTATACTATCTATAAGGGTATGTAGTAATATCCACAATAACCTTTAATTAAGTTAACCCTATACACGTTGTCGAAGTTCATATAATTTAGGAAGCTGGATATTCAAATAGCTTTTTACCATATTTGTGTTACATCTGAATAGAAAAAACGAACGGTTTTTTGTGTACATTTTGGATTATTTAAATGAATGATTACTCCCTTTAAGTTGGTGGAAACTTCGGCGACGTTTTAACGATATAACAATTATATAATAACGGATATTAAAAATGATTTGTTTATAATTTACCCCAATGACATTTTGGTTTTTTCTTCTGATATTAAATAGGACTATATAGTGAAAGTTCGCGTGGTTTCAAAACGCCATCATAATGTTGAGTTTAATCTAAACTAAAAAAGTGTAACTTTATAATTAAAATGGTAAAGTATTTAGGTTTTATCGTAACGATTAACGTAGGTATCCGGACTGACTCTGAAAAAGTCTGGGTAATACGCGAATAGGAGTTTTAACGTATTATTCGGAAGGTCCGAAGTTTTTTAGGTTTTACCAACTTTTATCGGGATTTTATCGGTATTTTTGTCAATTCAACCAATGATCTCGTTTAACTAAAGGAATTATGAACTTATGAAACTTATATAAATCGGGGAAAATATGTATTTTAAACGTTAAAAATCATTTCATTACGCCTAAATTTCAATGTACTAAAACTGAATCGGTTAACATTAATAAAAACCGATTATTCAATTACGGCGTTAAAGGGATACTTATTGTAAAGAGATGGGGATAACATCCTAAAGCTAGTAACGTATTATTTTATACGATTGAAAGACGCAGAATATAATTATACCATTTATAACAAAACGCTTTTCGCGGTGGTATCCTGTTTAAAGGCTTAATCTCCGGAATTATGTAATATCCACACTCCGTTTACGATCCTGACAGAATATAAAAAACTAGAATATTTTTCCATCCCACGTTTTATTTCGAAACGCCGAGCTTAATAAACCGAAATTCTTTCGCTTTTTCAATACTATTTATGTGACCATCCCATAACCTAAAAAGACCATCCAAATGTATTAATCCGTAAATCATAAGATAATCCCGAAGTTAAAAAATTCTGCGCGCGATTTTTTAGCCTATTTTCATTACTTTATTGAATACAATAATAATATATTAATATATTATAGGAATATATATAACGACGGGATATAAAAATAAATTCGTTCAAATGGAGGCCTGGTTGTTATATCACAATGATATACGCCCAGAGGAAAAGCCAAAGGATTCTGTAGTATTAATATTAACGAAATCGTTATAGGTTCGATCTACGCTCGGGTCGTTAACCGGGATAACTTTGGGGGATACTGGGACGCTGGTAATTAGGTTTCCATCGTAGGTCCAGCCCGCGTTAAACCATCTAACTTCGTGAACGTTGAGTAATTACCTTTTTCAGGTCGGATACCTTCGTAAAATTATAAAATTAAGGAGTGACGAACGATCCATTATACTAAATTCTCCTATTAGCGGTTTTTAAAAGCGTTAAATGTTTCTCAGCCGCAAAAAAACACTCGTTATAGATTACGGATTATAAAATCAATCCGTAGGGTACATCACCTGATCGTAGCTAATTATGACTATCGAATTGGGAGTTTTTAACAAAGAAGATTTTGTAATAAACTTGCGATTCGTCTATTATAAACTATCCGGATAAAAACGTTTTGTTTCGAATCCTTTACCATTATTATAATTAAAACGGAATATTGGTAAATATTCAACCCCTATATCGAATATAAACGTTATATAATAATACGAAATCTCGTTGTACTATACGATAAAACCTCTTTTTATTTTTCCTGATTTCAACCCAATATTTAATTTATATTTCCGTTTATCTTATAATTAACTTATAAGTTACTGACAACAGCTTTCAGTATTAATTAGTTTTTACAAATCGCCTTCTTATATTTACCTTACTACAAGTTATATAATTTATAACCGTTGATATGTATACGGAACGTTTTCGGAATATATAGTAAATATTTTATGAATTTCCGGATTTTATTATTAACGACGGGAGTTTAGATTGAATAAACGTATTTTAAGCGACGTTATATTTTCTGGTTAAAAATAAATTTTATCGATTGCGTATTACCTATGTTAAAAAAAGATAGCGAAGATAAAAATTGAAATTATGGAAATTATTGACGAATCTTCGTTATCTTTTCATAATGAAATTGGATATTATATTTACTTGATTATTAATTTATATTAAATAACTTTAAATCGATGGTTACCATGTTGAATATAAACCGAATAGTTAATAAATATGAAATTTTCCTTATCCTTAAGGTAAATAGAGATATAAAGTCGTCGACTGGTCTGATAGGACAAGTCATTAAATTTTTAATATATTTATATAAAGGTACGACGTTCATTTGAACAACGATAATATATATTTAATAATAATTAAATAAAAACGATTAACTATTGAAGAAGTTTATAAAAACGATATAAAATAAATAATAAGGTTAAGTTCAACTTTTATAATATTGAAATTTATCATTCAAATCAAAACCTTGATTAATTTTATAATCAATACCGGGTTTTCGATTTTTTCAACCGGTTAAAAATTATTTTCAATATTTTCATATTATTTCTCATATTTTACGTAAATATGATTGAATGAGTAGTTACGAACCCCTGATTCTCTTAAGTTTCATTAAATATTGTCCCCAAACCAGTTTTTCTCGTTAACAATAAAAAAAAGTTATATAAAAGAAATTGAAAATTTAAAACTATTTCGCAATGAAAACGGAACGGGTTAATATTCGTCATATATTAATGAAATAAAATCGTTATGATTATTCGAAATAAGAATTATTGAAAAATTACTAATATATTATAACTTTAAACGAGTTTATAATAACTTGGTATATTAACGTCGGCGTCGAATATATATTCAATATTTACGCCATATGAGTCGTCCTCATATCGTAGATCCTAGAATATTTATAAGGAAAGAAAAAAATCAATTATTATTATCGTATAATGCGATAAATAAAATCGAATATATATTATCCGGTTTTTTGAATCAGTATCCAACTGTAAAGTTATTTTTACCACGTTTTATTAAAGTTTTACCTATTCATTATTATTATTCTTATTCAAATTTTGTGAGTAATAGCGCCGTTAACGTTAAAAACCATATTACTACTGGCTTCAGATATTAAGAAAGGCCGGTAAAGGCAGGCGACGCGGGGCGGGGCAGGCGTTATTTAACGCCAACGAAAAGGGTTAACGACGGGTGGAGAAAACTTTAAACGACTCCGACGATAACGGGTAACACGAGAAGAATATTAAATTAGGCCGACGATAACTGCTAACGCAAGGCAGGGTGAGGAAAACGACCTTTTAAACGGGATACCAAAAACTATAATATATTAGTTTATACCCGGACGAAGTGATCGGTCCAGGTACGATTATTCGTTCGTTTTCAATTGGTCTGGTAAATTCGTTTTCAATCAAGTTTAACAAATAAAATATGGCTAAAAAAAGGTTTTTATAGTTAGGGTTTAAACGTTATTCGTTACGCTTTATAAACCATAACCTATATTATCCATTAAAATATAGCTTACATAACTATATTATTTTAACCACTTAAGCTAAACTAGCAGGGGGGTATACAGCGAATATTAAAAAAAAACCGACGTAAAAATATTATATAATAACGAATTGTTAGTCCAAGAAATTTTATTATAATAAATAAACAATACCGTACAAGACGACGGAAAAGTGCTAGGAAATATCGAAACCGGAAGTAAGGGGCGATGGAGACGTAAAATGAAAGGGGTAATAACTTATATTATCGAAACTATAATTTTTTTTGACTCGGATATTATTTAAAAGCCGAATAATCTATTTAAATAATTCGGAAAACGCGAAAGTAAAAACGGGTTTATAATCAGGGATATGTTTTCATTGTTTACGAATACGGGACAAAATATAAGTTTTATTTTTGTTAGCTGTAACTAATTATCGAAATAAGTCGCGTAACCCAAATGAAGTCGTATGAAAATTCATCTTTTCAATATATTATAAGAAAGGGTTCATTTACTGTCAGCTTTTCTATAAGGTTATTTTTTTAACTTTACCTTATAATAAAATTTCCAATACATACGATCACTTTACATATCATAAATATAAACGGAAATAAAGAGTAAACCGAAATTTAATAATCGATTAATATGAAATATATAAGTGTTTTTCGCCTGTAAAAGGGGAAGTTCGCTTTTATTTTCTTTATCACCGAGGATAAATAGGTCGTTTATAATGCAAAAAATTTATAAGCTGTGTATATTACTTTATACCCTCATAGATAGTATACATAGGGCAAGTAGTAGTATACTGTATTGCAAGGTGTACTCCTTCAGTGTGCACGATAACGTGTCATACTGCAGGCTGCACTCTTGCAAGATGCAAAATGCATGTATGGATTGGTATGGAATGGGCATTCCAGACCGAACGGCAATGTATAGATCGGTTTGGAATAACTATACCAGACCGAATGGCAATGCATGGATCGGTTTAGAAGGAGTATTTCAGAGTGATACGCTTTGGGTAGAGCGCTTATAAGCCCTCACTTGTAGAGTACACCTCTAGATACTTTTTTTTAAATTATCTTTTACTGTACTATAATATTAATTATTCCGATTACTTTTTAAAGACCCGAGTTAACGTAAACTTTATAGGCTTAGAACCTTACTGACACTAATTAGTAGCCGACCCGATCGACTATAAATAGCTTAGGGAAAAAAAGATAAATATATATTAAATACTTATAGTGGTATGTTATAACGATTTTCATTATTTGTACTTTAACATTTAGTTTTCATAAAAATTACACGTCGACGTATATAAAAATTGTAAAAATTAAGTAACTTTAAAAAAGATAATTTTAGTACGATATTATTTACTAAAAGCCCTATTATGCTATTATTAACCGTTATTTGGCGTTTTAACGTACCCGCATACTTTTTAAAATGTATTTTATCACGTATCAGGTTACGTAAGCCAAAACCACTAAATTTTGAAACCCTTCGTAAGAACTGATTGGATTTTCGATATTTAAAACTCTCCCTTAATTTAACATCGGTTACAATATACCTATCCGAATCTATCGCTTTAGCTAAAACGGTTATATATAAAGCAACCAAACCGATCATTCCACTAAGTTCGGTTATGACACACTAATTCGAACCGTCTATTAAACACTTGATTATGCAACACACCTCCCTACAATCACACCTTTTATTTTCCCTATTCACCTTATATTTCTTTTGCTTTATTTGCCTTTCCGTGTTCTGCCCACGTATTTTAAATTTAGTTTTTGTAACGTTTAAGTTTTTATAGCCGTTTAATTAATGTAACGTTACCAAACGCTAATAAAACTAATTTCAAACGTTCAATTAATCTATAATTAAGTTTTTTTTATCGTTTAAAATTCATTTATACTAATAAGCGTTAGGAAACACCATTTTGACCACTTTAAATAATTTATTTACTTTGTATTTTCTGTTAGTAGAACGTATTACCTTAAACTTTTGAATCTGAGCGTACCTGAAATTACATTATAACTTGGAATCACCAACTTGAACTGTTTTAACATACCAAGTATATATAAAAACCACTCCAAAACGCCTACAATTATAGCTTGAAAACTAATATAATTAAAGAAAGAAAACGTTAACTTCGACATCATAATCGAAAATATGGGAATTGGGAAAGCTATAATATATGAAATCGACCTAAGTATTTGGAATAATACTATCGATTAGCCAGTTAGAAATCTCGACTTATATACGGTAAATATATACATTTTAGCCGTTATATTCCACTACTAAAGAAAAGGCTCAAAACTTAATTTATTAGATAATTTTCATATAAATTTTTTAAACTATATATTAGATGTATGGAAAATAGTGATTTATGTTCTTGTCAAAACCTTACGGATCCAATTACGAATGAAAGGCATTAATACCCTAGGAGGTAGCAATAACCGCCTTATAAAGACCCTATTCGAAATAATATAACTCGTCGACATGTAAAACTAAAAGGATAAAAATTTATACTTAACAGAAGTTGTAAAAGAATATTACTTTATGAAGTAAAAGAGACTATTATTAAAACAACGAGGATAAGGTGTAAGACGACCTAATTCTATACCTGTATCATAAACTAGGAATAAAGACACCAAGGGGGAAAAACGACTACAATCCTTATCGATTACATAGGTATAATACACCCCTACGCCGGTATATACTTTAAAATAAAACCAAATACTAAACTACTTTTCGAATACCGGAAACAGCCCGTTCGGTTATAATGGAGGCAGCTGAAACACTAGAATTACTCCGATAGACCACGAAAGGATCGGTCAAAGCATAAAGAACAACTCGATCCTAAAAGTAACAAGCGGCATAAAACGCCAATACTTACCTTACGAACTAATACCTATAAACTACAAACCTTACCGCAACATCTTATCACACCGCTTCCCTACAAATAGAAACGAATTTACAAAGTTAATAAACTTTATTTAGTTATAAGATAAGGAAAATAATTATAACGGTAATTCATACGACATACTTCATAATTAAATACGCGTAATATTTAATATATGTAAAAAATTAGATATTAAGCCATTCTAATTTAATATTAGCTTATCCGGTATACTTTTCGGGCAAGTTAAAGAATGGTATATATACTACTTAACGTGGTGAATATATTTGTAAAGTGTTATAACCGCCTAAAATCCTACTTCGGTACGAAAATTAATTATAAACTTTATGATAAAGACTGGATCGGTATAGCCTGGGAATCCGTAAAAACCCAATAGAAAAACGTCAATAAAAACCTAAAGAAAATTTTTATAGCCCTCTTAACTAAGTTTAGAAAGTGTTAAGTAATTATTAATTCGAAATAAAAAGTATATAAATAATTTGTTTCAATAGTAATAAAAACTTACTGTGAAAACCCAAATTTCGACCTTATACTTTTTAAATCGAAAAAAGACCTAAAGGATTTTTATACAAACCTTAAAATATTATTTAAAACCTTCATACACTGATGGGGGAGTTTTGGATTAAGATTTCTAATTAATAAAAACTAAAGGCAAAGAATAAATTACTAAAGCATACTTTACCGAAAGAATTAACTACATTTTCAACCGAAAATTGAGGGTTTACTCGAGGTAAAATAAGCGTTTAAAGTACAGGTATTAAGTAGGAAGTACGCAGGAAGACATAAGGACGATCGTTCGAAAATGGAAGAAACGCGTTGAAATAACAGTAATACTTGCGAAAATAAATACGAAGCCCTATAGTTTTATAAAAGCGGTACATCATATATGTCAAACTCGGCTGTTAATTTATAAACCACCCTGTTCACGATAAAATTCAGATTAAACTATAATTTTAGGCAGAATATAATTTTAACGATCGGATAAAAGCTAATTTTATAATATACATAGCTAAATATAAAGGTATAGATAACGGATTCGACGCTTATCTTTATAAAGATATATCCGAAAAAGACGACTTTGAATACGATAATACCTACTTGTTAGCTAACGAAGATGATAAAGTTTAACTCATTTTCTCCGGTTTATAAAACGTATCCTTTATATATATTATAAGTTTTTATTATGTAAACAAAGTTTTTAACACCTATATAACGTCGTAATTCACGTTTTCTAATAGATACGGAAATAGGTTTCAAGGCATTATACCTAATATCAATGTAGCCGAAATTTCGACGGCCGCAAAACGACAATTCGATGCATTTACGGCGAAGTTTCCAAAGTTTCGGCTCAACCGAATAGGAAAACACTGAAAGATTTTGTTTAATAAAGGCGAATCGTTGTCTTTCGGAATGGTCGTTATAAATACGCGTTTCTGACCGCTTAAATTCTACGTAATAACCCTAAAGATACTATTTTGGCTTTTATCTACTAATATAAATAAGTTCGGAATTAAGGTTAGAAATAAAACTAACTAAATCTTCCGTACCTTAGATAGCATATTCGTACCTTTTTGAATTAAATTCGGCTACTTTTTTCCCCCCTCAAAAACACGTATAATTAAGGCTATTTACTTAAATTATCCGGAATTACAGACTTTATACCAACGATTCGGATATCCAACTGTAAAACGTCTGTTACGTCTACTTTATACCGACGATTCGGATATCCAACTGTAAAACATCTGTTACGTCTACTTTATACCGCAAGCTATATAAACATGAGAAAGGACGTATTCAAAGCTTTCGAAAAAAAATTGCCACAAATACCAGTTATACTTATAGACCTTAAGACTATTTAAGTTCCTTCTTTAAAATGATATAAACTTTAATTACGAAGTAATTGTTAATATTATATATTTAAATAGCTAACCGGTCTTTAACGTCATTGATACGGCAATATCATTCTAGGCCGCTAAATTCACACGGAACGTTTTTGTTACAAACTATTGAAACGTTTTAATTAACTGTTATTTAAACGTTTACCTCAAGCCTTTAAACTAAATTACGTACGACGTCGGTATAGCTTTTCATTTTATCGAGTTGCATACAAAGGCTCGGATAGCCGGTAACAAATGTAAAAAAAATCTTACTTAAAGCTTTATAAGGTATTGAAAAGTGTAAACGATACCATGGACTACTAAATAAAGAGTATACAGTTTTATTAAAGGAATTAAAGGGTATTAGTTTCAAGGAATCTATTCTCTAAATAGTGATTAACTCTGTTAAAAATACTTTTAGCATAAGAGGGCTTATCCTTACACGTCTTATATTTAATGTTTCTCCGACAATCTATTCAAACTTTGTCCTATTACAAAAACGGTATAAAAGGCTAATACTATAGTTAAAGCTATGAGGGTATTACGCTTATTACGAGTATAAAAACTATGTATTTAAAGCGTTAGAAATATAGAATAGCTCAAATAAGACCGGCGCTTTTGATTTATTATTATAATACGAAGTTTTTATTTAGAAAACTAAGGATAAATGAACTGGACTTTGTAGAATAAACAGGTTCAAAAGCCACTATATATTTATTAACTTATTAAACGAGACGAATCGTTCTCGTTAAATAATAATACGCGAATTCAAACGAAACGTAGAAAAGGATTGCTCAGAACCATAGGACAAAAAAACCGCCTATGAAATATTACCTAAAACGAAGAATTTAAATCAAATTTAACTTTTACCTTATCTTTGAAATACGAATCTAACCCGATTACGTTAAATAAAAGCGGTTTATTTATACTAACCCCGTTAAAACCTCAACGTCGAAGGCGCCATTTCGGCTCGAAAACCAAAAAACGCCTTAGGAACTTTGTTATAAACTCCTTTTTTATGTAAAAGAAAATAGCAAAATACGAACTTAGCATAAAACTTCGTCGCAAGGGTATTATCACTACCTCAGGTATCTTATTCGTATAAATTACCGAAACGGAAATTTGAGTTTTAATTCACTAAGGTGTATTTCGCTTTAAACGTTTCGAGCTAGCTGTTCATTACGTTTATAAAATCTTTCTAACCTGCATTGTTTACAAAGTAAAAGATAAAGCCAAAAATCTTTCCAAAAAGCCCCGACAATTCATTAAAAGATATAACAATAAAGGCAAAAAGAATATTATAACTTAATTACCTATGTTACAACGAGTTAACTATTGCCTGATTTTTATACTCGTTACCTTTTTTAACGTACTATATAACCTATATATCGAGTTTCGAAATATAATGTAGGCATATACCCAATTTAAGGAACGGATTAAACGACGGATTTATGCCGATATAATTAAAAACTTCAAATAACATTACCTGCTTGGGACGATTTTACGCATTTTAAAACCATTTTATAGCTTAGCCGAAACTAGTATTTACTGGAACAATACTTTCCAAAAGCATTATAAGGAACGGTTTGAAATGACCAGTTTTACCTTTCACTCGTATCTATCAGTATTAATAGCCCGTTTGAAAGGCTTTATACTAACAGGTATATAAACGAACGATATACTAATGTTATATAATTCTTCGTTTTTCGCCGTTAAAAAAAAGAAACTTTTAAAAGCCGGCCTAAAAGTGAAACCCAAAACGTACTTAACAGAAAACCACGTAATTTATTTTAATAGCGCTACTATTACTTTTTAAGACGATACCTTAGGCATTACGTAAAAGGGGTAACTGGATAAAATTGCTCCTATCGTTTTGGAGAACGTAAAACGAGCTGACGAATATAAATTCTAACGTGTATACGGCGTTTTGATTTCCTTCATAATAAAATCAAGGCAGTATTTAACCTTTTTATGGTCGCGTAACGCTAAACCAGCCTAATGAAAGATAAACATAAGGCGTTTAATAAACGTTTTTCGTAATAAATATATAATTTAAAACGCGACTTACAATTTATATTACTAAATATACGTATCATAAAGCTATTTGTTTTTACTAACGGCTATTTCGCTGATAATAACGATTAAAATTTACGGTTAATCTTCGGTAACGAAATATCGACTTAAAACGGTTTTATGTTTCGAAGAAATATTATTTATTAAAGTTTTTCCAAGTGTAAAAGGGTTACGCGGAATTTCTTGTTTTTACCGAGTGTAAAAGGGTTACGCGAAACGTCTTAGCTTTCGAAATTTATAATATAGTTAAAGGCTTCGATTCGGGTATTAATATAGTAATAACGATCTGGATAATTGTTTTTAACCTTGATTTACGCTCTATTTTTCTTATTATATACACAGACTCCTCTTCGATTTATAAATGTCTGGTTAAATTGGATATTACAAACGAAAAACGTTTAATAATCGATATTATAACTTTACGTGAGTTTTATAAACACCGTGAAATCGAAAAAATACGGTGAATCGACGGAAAATTTAATTTAGCAAATACGATAATTAAAGTTACGTTAAACGAAGCCCTAAAACACTTATATAGATAAATATATTGTTATTAGGGTTATTAAAAAAGTTATACAACCTTGGGAAGCTATTATACCAATTTTCGCCAATTCGAATCGGTTTATCGATACTTTTCGCGTTGATTTATATTTTTCCTTTATTTAAACTGACTCTTTGTATTGATTGCCGATTTGAATTCTATTGGATACAACTATTCATACCGAATTTTATTTAATTTTACAATAACGCACCGGTTTTGGTATAATACCTCTTTTATTTTTCATTTCAAATTACGTTTATTACTTTAAATGATTATTTTTCAAAATGTTATAGAATAACTATATAACGTATTATATTATGGCCGGGTACGCCGGCCCGTAATAAGGTTATTTATCCATTTTTAAAAGGAGAAAACGACTTCGTTGCGTTTTTACCAACTTTTCCATCGTTTTCCCCCTATATATTAACGTTACCACTATTACCGTTAACGATATTATTAATGCTAGTTGAAATGTGGCTTTATATCTTATTAGTTATGCTTTTAGGTAAAGGTGTAAAAAAAGGGATTACTCTCTTCACGGTGACGTACGATAATGTTATTGAATTCGCCTATGTAGTATATATATAGGCTCCATTTTTAGGTAACAACGATGACTGCCGTTTCCTTAATCCGCCGGTTAACGTTTATTATTAATTAGTGTCGACTTGTTCTAATTACTTATAACGATTTTTTTTTTAAATCGTCCCAAACAGTATATTTTTGTTAGATGATATTTTCAAAATTCTGTCAAAACTTATTAAAAAATCGGCGGGTACGTAATACGGCCTCGGCCTACGGCTTTAGGATTATTGGAATAAGCGATAATGAATAACTAGTCCGTTAATAATGGAAGTAGTGAATAGAGTGGCCCCTGTTTTTGTAATAATCGCTAATAGACTTACCCGCGGCCGCGAACGCGATATACGATATGTAGGGCGTATCCATTAACGGCTTAGAGTTACGGATCTGAGTACGCCATTTTAACTTTTAACGCGTTAAAAAGGCCTTATGATGTACCTTAACAATACGAAATTCGAAACGAAGAAAACAATTCGCCTCGTACTCCTTATTTGTAAAAAAAAAGGGGGTTCAAGGTTTACAAACGGAGGAACTAAAATATATATACCTTGGTGTAATTACTTTAGGCTACGTTTAAGGTGTAAAAGGGCACTTACGAGTAATGGAGGTTTTACCTATAGGAAAAGGGTAAGGTTTATAACCTTAAAAGCTCTCTATTCCTTTATCAAGTTAGGAAAGGGGAAGAGAGATGAGGGGGAGAAAGAGGTTGGAGCGGCGGCGGCGGAGAAAAGCGAGGCGAAAACGGCGACTGGGCTGGGCGGCGTAGCGGTGGCAGGATTAGGTGGTGTGGTGGCGGTAGCGGCGGGACTTGATGGCGTGGCGACGAACAAAGTGACAGGGTCAGCTGGTGTAGCGGCGATAGAAGAAATAACGCCCAACGAAGGCGGGATACTGCTATTGATAGTGGGGGTCAAGGCAACAACGGCAATAGCGGCGATGGCAGTGGCGGCGATGGCGGCGCGCCGTCGCTTGCGCGTTAGACGGCGCCTTACAGTTCGGTTTTTGCATGTTATTTGAACAAAGGAAAGAGTATTAACGGGTATTAGTTTAGTGGCCCTCTTATTAAAACGGTTAATTTTAATTAAAAGAAATAGAGGAAAAATGGGAATACAGTTTGGTTTATTTAATAAGGATAAAGGTTAAATTAGTATAGGTTTTTATATCTGTTTGAATTATACGCTTTTAAATAAAAAAGAAAAAAAGGGTTGCCTAAGCCGATTATAATATATCTTTTTATACTAACCTAATACGTAATTACGTAATCACCCTTACGCAATTAACTCCTATAACACCAGTACAATTACCCCTATTAATTACGAAAGATATTATTACCAACTATATCGCCCCTATTTAACTATACCAATTAAACACGAATTATAAATACTACCTTAGCCAGACTTTGCTTATCCTAACCGAACTTAAAATACCACCTCGATTAGACTTTACTGATTATAGCCGAACTTACTGATTTGAACCTTTTGTAATTAATACGGCAATAACATTATAACGGAAACTTGTTGATTTAGATCTTTTACAATTAATACAGCAACAACACTATCATTATAAACCCTATTCATTTGGACCTTCGTAATTATAACCATACTATTATTACTGGGTTATAGGTATGAAATACCTAAGAAAAAGAGAAAAGATTACCTATATGGATATTACTATATACCTTTATAAATATTATAAATAGGGTAAGTAACAGTGTATTGTATTATAAGGTATACTTTTACAAGGTGTACGATAACGTGTTATACTGCAGGCTGCACTCTTGTAAGACTTAAAGTGCTCTATGTATGGATTGGTTTGGAATAGGTATTTCAGACCGAACGGCAATGTATGGATCGGTTTGGAATGACTATACCAAACCGAACGGCAATGCGTGGATCGGTTTTGAAGGAGTATTCTAGAGTGATAAGTTCTGGATAGAGGGCTTATAAGCCCTCACCTATGGCTTACACCTCTGGATTCTTCTTCTTGGATCATCTTCTACTAGACTATAATACCAATCATTCTAATTACTCTTCAAATACCTTAGTTCACGTGAACTTCATAGGCTTGAGACCTTACC
Organism: Anisogramma anomala; assembly: GCA_038502455.1. Classification (NCBI taxonomy): domain Eukaryota; kingdom Fungi; phylum Ascomycota; class Sordariomycetes; order Diaporthales; family Gnomoniaceae; genus Anisogramma; species Anisogramma anomala. The sequence goes on from JASMMZ010000001.1 coordinate 14,517,747, forward strand.
GACATAAGCTATAATTAACGATAATATATTTATATATGATAGGGAGATATACTTTACGCGCTTGTTAATCGTTCTAATTAAAATCGTTTATGGTGGTATAATTTAGGCCAAGTTCATTATAAATATTAGTTATATTAATAAAAAGGAGGTTAATAAATTTCAAAAGGTTAATAGGCAATTAAAGATTGAAATAAAACTCGGAAAAAGGTAATTATAACAAAGTGGTTATAAAGGGTACGATATAATAGGAAATATTTAAAAAGTTTAACGGAATAAAATGAGAAAGGAAAAAGGTTTTAAAGTTGCGATAAAGGTAATTTTTATAGGTACAAACGAACCGGAATCGATAAGGATTAAACGTTATACGGCGCGTTAAAGTTTTGTTATATGGTACCGACGGTAAAAACGATATATTATATGACATATTAAAAAGAGTATTGTACAGAACCGACGGTAAAAATAATATATCATACGGTAAGTTATAAGGCGCTTTATACAGCATCGACGATATAAATTAAACCGGCTGATACGTTATACGGCGCGTTAACAAGGGCGTTATCGTTCCATACCTAACTCGCATCTAACCCACGTATTAGGCGGATACGGTCCGCGTCCTACATTTAGCTAATAGGATACTGTAGCCTTTACAACATTTAAAAGAATGGGTAGTATATTGTAAATTTAGGCTTTTAGTTATTAAGTTTATAGTTTACGTAAGTATACAAGTAACGGAATATATAATATCCGGCTCGAGCTTGGTCTGGATGCGAATCGGGCACGGTTTATATACGGCACGTGCGAGGACACATAATGGGCTGGACACTAACCATGTTCATAGGTCCTTCACGAAGAGCTACTGTAGCCTCTTCTAGTCTTCCGCCTATACCTCAATAGTAAACCCCAATTGGCACCTACTTGGCTTACCATCGTAGGTCGGACCATAATATTTACTATAGTAAATCGTATATATAACTTGGTATACACGTTTAATTTTTCAACGAACTTACGAATCTTTCCTAACATTCACATTTAATATCCTATACCTTAAGATAAATCTGAAAAGAATCCTTTCTCTCACTTTCCTGCACCACTTAAAATAATACGGTATAAAAAAGCTTCGGAAAAAGAACAAATGAGAAATCAACAAAATCGTGAACAAATGCCTAAACAAGCGTCATTATATGTGTTACTAAATTCAACATTTAGTTCACTAAAAATAATATTAACTAAAGGATAAGGAGTCAAAGGCTATGAAAAAAATAAAATATTACAAAGAACTTATTGAGGAATACGAGAAAGGTATCCGCGAAAAGACGTAAAGAGACTCGCTTCTCACGCCTTGCGTCTCTCTTCTCACGTCTCGTGTCTCGTGTCTCACGTCTCATTTTCCCCAGTCTCTCGTTATCATATATATATGCAATAAGGATATTGCCTTTCTTTTGGTCTCGGGGACTTGTTGTATACTTACATGGGGAGATACATTACATACATAGAAAGGGAAGGAAGGTATGTGTCCTGACACCTGCCTATATATCTTGCTACTACATGCTCAACTCCGCTGAGCTTCGCTTCTAGTTCTAGTTTCTTTCTCTTCCATCCTCAGAATACTACACTATTTCAAAGTTAAGTCACTGCCTTTCACGCGTACAAACAATTACCATTAATATCGCGACTCCGAAGACTTAAAGTTTAAATTGATAGGAAACACTATCGATAATTGGGACGATTATCGCGACCTTCCTCCCCAACCTATTAAAATTATCAATATTAATTACAGGCTTTTTACAGACTTCTAGACAATCTGGAATAACGTAGAAAATTACAACATGAAGCCTTATAATCTTTTATATATAAAGATAATACCTCTTTTAAATATTTGTAAGTGGATGGAGGTCCCTTCTTTTGGTTTTTACGTACTGTTTTTTGAAATTTTCACAAACTACACCAAGAATTATTAACTGACTTTCCTAATGAGAGAAAAACCCTTTAGCGAAATTTACAACGAAATGAAAGGCTACTTTAAGTATAACTTCCAACTTATGTAATATTATATGAATTGTGTTACAAAAAAGTAAACAACGATAATAACTGGGAACAAAGGAGGAAATAATAATAATTATTCTTAATTAGATGCTTAATAAGTAAATATGGTGTTAATATGTAGTAGAGAAGACTTATGATAACAAAGCTACGTTTCACGAGGAAATTCGGGTAATAGTTACGGGCTTAAACGAGTTTGAATACGTTTTACTACACCTAAATACTATTCGTAAAGGCTTTTGAATTAACTATATTCTTTCCTTACGACCATGAAAACACATACGGAAAACTCGCTTAATATATATTCCCATATTAATAACTTTTGCGATATAAATAAAGAAACCCGCATAATATTATATTACTTCGATCGTAAATATAAGTGGCACCAACATTCAAAATATGGTTTTAAGCCTTCGGATTGGAATCCACAACCTCATTGGCATTAATAAGAGCAAAATTTAAGCGGATCTATCAACTGTAAGAATTATCGTAGTAGTAATGAAAAAAGGTGTTATATCTATAGTAAGTCTAGTTAATGGTTAACTCGTCATCCTCTAGTTAAGCGTAACAAATAATAGGTAATATATTACACTTGATACCCCATTTCTTCTGGGCAAGATTACCTGGATTACATATTAGATTACCAAGGTGATGAGGCTGTTAATGATAACAATGCGCCTAAGTAAATTATGTGGTATGAAAACATTACTTCTGGCGCGGTTTAGTCTTTAACCGACTACGTTTTTTTATACCGTTTAAATAACTAAAGACCTTACCTTTACCAAAACCAAGTCTCTAACCTATCATATATTTTTCACCTTTGCAATAGTTCTGCAAACCAGACATTTTAAGGTATTATATCAAACATAAGGGCATGAAGGTATTTAATGAAAGGCTAGTAATCATACATAGTATTGTGAAGGGAAAGTAATACTATTACAGAAATTAATTGTTAAAATACTGGTAAGATTAAAGTTAACTTCGGCTCGAGCTAGTAACTATCTTTATAAGTAATAAATATTATTTAGACTATCATTCAGTTAATTGAATTCTATATCCTTAAGTTCTTTATCTTTTTTTTCCTTGATTTGGAAAACATAAAAAACCTCGGTATTAATATCCACATTAATATTAATAAACTGGTTGAAAACGGCTAAAAGTTCCCTTTCGCTTTTAAATAGGGATATCTATGCTTTTATCTTTAAAGCTTAAAGTTAATGGTGTTAAATCCGAAGAAGCCAAAAATACGTTAATTTTACCGGCATTTTAACCATCTAATCGTCGATAAGCTATACAGAGTTTCAAAGTCTTTAAGTTATTAAACTGTGGAATACTTTTCCTTAAAGGTTTTAAAACAGTTTTACCATGACTACTGAATGTATACCAACCCTCCCCCCAAAAAAATTTAAGTTCACATTGAAAGACAATAGAAAATTTAATTACAAGATTTTTATAACCTATGTTACTTGAATAGTAATCCTATTCTTTACGTTACAAATTTATCAACCTTTTTTCACAAAGTCAAATTCTTGAAGTGATTATAGATAAAAAAAAATACGTGGGAAACACTAAGGATATTATTTATTAACTGTTGAAATAGTATTACATACAAGTGTAGTAGGTCAATTTTATTTACAGTAAAGTTGACTGTACTGCAAATGTATTGCTTTGTGCGGTCTTACTGCATTGTATGTAAGTCGAGTGCAGTACGCTTCACTTCACACTAGGGCATGGGCCAAGCGATTGGCCATACAAATTACAGTGCAGACCAGCTAGTGGTCTGCCAAAACTAGAAGAATATATACACCATCTGACTACGTAATACTACTGTTACTTAGTACAATCGAATCAACAACGTTGCAACGTCTAAGGCTTACCAATACTGATCAGTGCTTGCCTTCTAGGTTAAGCATAGATAGACTAAGTAGAAGAAGATGCTACTTTCCGGTTACGCTTTAAGTTTAACGACTGTTAGGGTAAAGGAAAGATTTTTACGAAAGGCCTTTATTAGCAATGGGCCAGTTTTTTAACGGCGGGAAAACAGAAAATAATTTTGGGTTCCTTTAATCTTTTAACAGCAATCTGAAAGTTAGCGATGGTATCATTATTGAAAACACTAAGAAATCTTTATTGATCCTTCTTAAAGAAAAAAGTTGAGATTGACTATTAGAAGTTTCAAAGTTCGGAAAGTTGGTAAACAACTAAGTTAGTACTACTTAGGGTGTTACTACTGCAAAAACGACTAAGTCCTTACGTCAAAACAACAACCTTTAACCTTTACCAATAATAAACGACCTTCGACCTTTCTTTTTATACTAGACCTTTGTTTTACTTTACCTTTTTTACTTTTTTTATCACCTTAATCGTTAAGTTCGCTTCTTCAGGCGAAAATAATAAGTCACGCTAAAAAGGTTACGTCGCGCTACCTTACGCTAAGTTACCAAGTTGCTAAATAGAAAAGTTTCCACGCGATCTTACGTTAAAAAACTAAGTTTTTACGCCTAAGATTACCAAGTTCCTCGCCTTATATGCCTATTAAAATGTTTGCCATTAGCGTTTACTTTAAGTCTATTACCAATCTTACTAGGAAAGAGGTAATTAAAGCGTTTGGAATTATTTTTACCAAGTTTTACAACGAATAACTTTAGACCTCAGACGTTGACGAGACCGTTGATAAAGCTCACCTGACTAATTACGTTGGCTAGTATATCCTCGAGTCTGACGCCGGTAAAGAGTTTGGGCGAGGCTCCCGCGCTTTTTAAGACTTTCGCGAGTTTTTTAATTATTAGACTCTTGATATGTGGAAGATAATCCAGCGTACGGTTAGGGCAAAGTTGAAAAAAGAGGTTACACGTTGTGGTATTTATATTTTTGATAAGACATTAATGAGATTAGCGGAGACCTTTTTCGAACTGGCTTAATAGGAAGATTGCCCTTAAGATCCTGATCCTTAAGACTTTTAGGGAAAGGAGAAAAGCGTTAAGGGAGTATAAGGCCAACATATACGTTTTAAATAACCCTTAACCTACCTTTAGCTAATTTAAGCCTTTTTATGCGTTTGCGATGAGGAACTTGTTAACCTACTCAGTGGTTTAGTACCGTTACGTGATAGCGCAGAGTATGTCTTTGGCGGCGGTAGGGTACATAAAGTAGCGGCCACCAACGCAGCCAGAGGTATTGATGTCGGTACTATCCACCAGTTAATTAAATAAGATCGTCAGGACTTTTAAAACCTTTAAATACCTATCGCCCCTTAACAATTCAATCGCTAAACCCTTTAAAACCCTTTCTCCTTTAAATTCGCTTACGCGTGCGAACCTATTATAGGTTTTACCACAGGCTTTTATCCCTCGGGCTAAGAGATTATCAATTACCCTTAACACTGTATTTCGAAAGCCTTGAGGTTTAAATTAATAGGAAATACTATTGAAGGTTAAGACGATAACTATCGAGACCTTTCTTTAGAACCTGTTAAGATGGTTAATGTCAATTGCAAATTTATGACGGACTTCGCTAAGATCTGGGATAATATAAAGAAGTATGAAGGGAAGCTTTATAACCTTTTCTATATTAAGATAATGACTTTTCTAAATATTTGTAAGTGGATAAAGGTTTTACCTTTTGGCTTTCACTTATTGTTTTCCGAAATTCTCATAGGTTACGCTAAAGACTATTACTTAACCTTTTTGACGAACGCCATCACATTTCATAAGATTTACGATGTTATAAAGAGCTATTCGAATACGACGTCCACCTCATGTAATATTATATAGACTAGGCTACCATAAGATAGACTATAATAATGGTAAAGAAAAAAAAGGAGGAATTACAAATATATGTTTTTAATTAAATGATTGATAAGTTGATAATATGTTTGAAAGTAATGGGAAAGGATTACTTTGGCGAAGATATACTTCACGAGCAGTTACGGGTAGCAGTTACGGGTGTTAGCGAGTTCAAATACGCCTTATAATGCTTAGATACCACTTATGAAGGTTTTTTTTAGCTAGTTACGTTCCTCGTTGACTATCGTAATGGTATTTACACCAAACTCGTTTGGTATATATTCCTAAGTTGTCAACTTTCTTAACGTAGATAAGGAAGACTTTGCGGTTGTTAATTACGTCGACCGTAAGTACGGGCGCCTATAACGCCCAAAGTTAGGCTTATTGACCTCGGCTCTAAACTGGAGGCAATACCTATGTTGGCGTTAATAATATTTAGGCGTATTTGTTAACCGTAAGCATTATCGTCGTAATAGTAGTAAGAAATGTTGGATTTATGGTAAGTTTAGCTGTTAGTTTACTCGGTATTCCTCCGCCGAGCGTAATAATAGGAAAGCAGCGTATTATGTTTAGAATGTTATTGTTTCGAAATAAAATTACTTGGATTAAGTCGCGGACTTTAAAAGCGATAAGCCAATTAACTTCGTTAACATTCCTAAGTAGATTAAGTGGTACTAAAATATTTTTTTGGTACAGCGGCCTAGTAACTAGCCTACTATGCCTTTTTATACCGTTTAGGCGGTAAAGACCCTTACTTTTGCCTTAACTATACTTTTTTCCCCTTATATACCTTTAATATTCGCAATTGTTACGCGGATTATACTTTTTAAGATATTTTGTTAGATATTGGGGCAATAAGGTAATTTAATTGGAGGTTATTTGTAGTTTATGATATTATGAAGGAGATGTATTATAATTAATAAAATTAATCGTTATAATGCTGATAAGGTCAAAGTTAGCTTTAGCCTAGGCGAATAACTATCGTTATTAAGGATAACGGTAATTTAAACTGTTATAAAAACAATTACGTCTTATATAATTAAGTCTTTTACCCCCTTTTTACTTTTTTTAAAAAGATATAAAGACTTTCGATGTTAAATTTGACGTTAAAGTAAACAAGCTGGTAAAAAATGCCCGGAGGTTTTCACTCGCCCTTAAGTGGGTGAATTTATGGTTTTATTTTTAAAGCCCGAAAGTAGTGGTGTTAAACCTAACGGAGCCGAAGATATGTGAATTACACGGGCTTTCAAATTATCTAACTATTAATAGGCTATATAAAGTCCTAAAGTTTGTAAGGTTTAACTATGTAAATTATCTTGCCCTTGAAGCTATTAAAAGACTATGTTACTATTATTAAACGTATACCGAATCCCCCTAGAAATTTAAGTTTATATTAAAAGACGATAAAATTCTTAATCATGAGATCTTTGTTAACGTGTTTTACTTAGATAATAAGTTTGTTTTTTACGTCGTTGATTTTGTAATCTTTTGTAATGGAATGAAGTTTTTAAAGTCCCTTTCGGTAAAGGATACGTGAGAAACGTTAAGAATGCTATAGATTGACACGTACCTAGGTTTACCTAACGTCGTCGTCTACGATATTGATACCAACTTTACGGCGGTAAAATTTCAAGAGAATATTAAGATAATGGGTATTTAGTACAAATAGGTACCTATAAAAGCCTATTAGAGTATTAGGAAGATTGAAAGGGTATATACCTTATTTAGATGAACGTATAATATCCTTACGTTAGAAATTAAGTTTTACGGATCCGGAGGCACGCTTATAAATGGTAGTAAAAGGTCTTAATAAAATTGTAGGATTGAACGGCTTAGTATTGACGCTCCTAGTTTTTGGAACGTACTTACGTCTGACGAATGAATTTTCGCCTTCGGTAAGTATTGAAAAACGTGTTACAGCATATAGCAAAGCTTTAAGGAAATTACGAAAGGAATCAGCACACCGCTAAATTTTAACACTAGGAATAGTCCCTTAACGATCGATGTACTTTCTTTGCCGTTATAAAGTGAAGTCTTCGTGTGGCGGAAGCTAGGTAAATATGAAGGGCTATATAAGATATTGAGTATTATAAACTCTAAAGTAGTTGTTGAAAATTTTAACGGCCTTATATCATTTCAAACCATTTGGGTTAAGCTTTATATTAGAGGTACTAAAGATAAAGACTTTTGAAAGTTTTTGGTAAAACGACCGAGTTAATACGAACCTCTTTTACCTACTGTTAATAAATCAATATAACGTCGTTAATTTGGGTAACCCTTGAAAAAGAAAAAAAGCATTAAAGAGGAGGAATATATACCGGGTAGTGTATATAATATTATTTGGGTAAGCAGAAAAGAAAAGGATAATAAATACTTGGTAGTAAAACTTAGGGTATAAGAGATTATTAAGATTTTCGGCGGACTTTTTAAGGAAAGCCATAAGGTTGAGATCGACAGCCTGCTAATTCGAGGTGTTATATAATTTATGTCGAAAATCGACTTTAACTTTAAAAACCCGAAAGTTACAATATTTAAGTCCGGGATTATTTACGACGTTAAAAGTAAAACTACGGGGCGGCCGTACGAAAAGTTTCGACTAATCGTTTAAAGATATGGTGATAAAGGTAAGGATTAGATCTTTATGTAGTCGTTAACAATTTAGAATATTAGTTAACGTTTGATAGTTACCTTAGTAGTAAGTTTGTTAGCCAGGATGAAAAGCAAATTTATATTTAATAACTGTAATATTACGCAAGCCTATATATAATCGGTAACGGATTTATAAAGGATTATACTATTTGAATTGCCGTAGGAACTACGTGTTATTTACCCTTCGGCAACAGTAATGTAGTATGTTAAATTATAATATGGGGTGGTTAAAGCAGGTATTTTCCGGGTTTTAATTTATTAGTCGTATTTTAAATTCCGTCTGGCGATAAAGTCATTAATATACGATTAATACTTATTAATAATGTTAAGAAGGACTTTAGTATAGCAGGCATATAAATTAACGATACCCTTTTCATCGGAACGGCTGGTTTTATAGTATTTAAATAATAAGTAATCGAGGACTTTAAGTTTCTGAATTGTAAGCCAGTGAAGATACTAACGGAAAACCACCAATTTAACTTCAACAAATCGTTAATCCGTATATTTAGTGTTAATACTGGCTTAAGCTTTCGTTAAAATGGTTAGGGTGTTGTTTTTTTATATTCGATAAAATTGATAAGGCTAGGGTTTAAAGGTATTTAAAACACCGTGTTTGAAGTAGTTATATTGTTACCTTATGTTAACCGGAAACCATTTACGACCTATTTATTACGGTATAAAAATAAACGTTAACGGATGATAATTTTGACCAGCTAAATAAAAAGTTCGAATGGCAAACGCGGAACTTGAATTGCGGGATTAATATAGTTTTAATAGATTTGCCAAGGGCTAAGTTAATAATCTTTACGGACGGGTTATTTGTAAATAATACTGATTTGCTTTTATAAATCGACTTTTTAATAACTTTCGGTAATAAAGATAAGTAGGAAACTCAATTTAGTATTACCGGTAATCTAATTTACTGGTTTTACATTAAGTGTAAAAGGATTACACGACGCGTATTGGTATCGGAGGTCTATAAGATAATGGCGGGTTATAACATAGGTATAGTATTATAGGAGACCCTTAACATTATTACCAGGTAGTTACGGATTCTTTTTATTTTAGTGGTAGTTTATACGGACTTAAAAAGCCTTTTCAAATATTTTTCAAAACTCGGGACTATTAGTAAAAAACGCCTAATAATCGACGTAATAGTACTTCGCGAAGTATACGAAGGGAGGAAGATTGAGAAATTCCGACAAATCGATAGTAAAAACAACCTCGCTAATTCCATAATAAAGGTATTACTAAACAAAGCTTTGAAAAGGTTTATAGATAGTAATAAGCTGATTATACGAATCGAGGGCTATGTTAATAGACCGCCCAGATAACCTGGACCACATGATGACGAGTAGGGATACGCCGGCAAATTGGAAGATTGTTAGGGGATTGATAACGGCTCATTTAAGTAATACGGTTGAAGTGAAGGCTTGTAAAGATTTGTGGCGCAAGAACTTTTTGTGGGAGTTAATGAACTCGGACCTTGGAGCAACGGAGTAATCGAGGTTACATGAGGTTAATTTGCATGTAATTGGGTGCAATTGAGTATGGAAGTCAACTGGAATTGACAGGGGTCTGGCCAGTTGATGAGGAGACAATTTAGTGGCAACCGGGAAAGATTAGTCAGCCACACTAACGTGCGCGCACAAACTAAAAAGCCGTCAGTATTGGAATAGTATTACATGCAAGTACAGTAGGTTAACTTTACTTATAGTAATGTTAACTGTACTACAAATGTATTGCTTTATACAGCCTTACCGCATTTGGTATAAGTCGAGTACAATACGTTGCACTTTACACTAGGGTACGGGCTAAGCAATTGGCCATACAAATTAAAGTACAGACCAGCTAGTGGTCTGCCAAACCTAGAAGAATACATCCACCATCTGATTACACAATACTACTGTTACTTCGACTAATCGAATCGACAATATTGCAACGTCTAAGGCCTACCAATATTAACACGTATTTAGATCCATTTAATGTCGTTGTTCACGATACCAGTATTAAGTTTATGGCGGCGTAATTTTAAGCGAACTCTAAAATACTGGGAATCTAGTGCAAATAGGCGCTTGTTAAAGCCTATTAAAGTATTAGAAAGGTTGAAAATGTATACGCATTATTTAGAAAAGAGTACGATATTCTTATACTGAAGATTGAAAGTTTTAAGGAACAGGAAGCATGTTTTTAAATGATGGTAAAAGGCCTGAATAATATTATAGGCCCTAACAGCCTAAAACCAACGCTACTGATCTTTAGAGTATACCCACAACTAGTAATTAAATTTCCACTATTAGTAAGTACCCAAAAGAAGTTATAACGTACGGTAAGGATTTAAAAAACTACGTAAGGAATCGGAACGACATCAAATTAATAATACCCTCAATACCAAAAACTTTCCCACGATGATTAACATATCAACTTTACTGTTACAAAATAAAATCCACATATAAAAGAATCCAACTGAATGAAATAGCCTATTTAAAAACTAAAATATCGCTAACCTTAAAATATTTATTAAAAACTTTAACAATCTTGCAATGTTTCGTATAATCCAGGTCAAACTTTATATTAGGACAACTGACGATAGCGATAGAACCATTGTAGTTGAACGAATAAATTAAAATAACACCTTTCTTCTCATAATTATTAAGTTAATAAAACACCGTCAGTGTGGCCATCTACCAAAGAAAATGAACATTAAGGACAGAGAATATATACCAGGCCGGATTTATAATACTGCTTAGATTAATATAATGATCACACTAAATACTCGTGAGTATATAGAAGGTATCAGAGGGTTTATGTTATCAAGCAGGTAGCAGAGGTGCTGAGTGAACAATATTGCAACCGTGCAAGTAATGATCAAAAGCCGTGAGGCTATTCAGAATATACTGAGACTGGATACTTAGATTGACAACTGAAGAGCTATGAAGGAAATACTATCTATGTGGTGCTGACCGTGTCCTTATATCCCTATGTTTTATACTGTCTTCAGTACTGGACCGCTGGAGTCGCTGTTGGTCCCATCGATCCTGTATAATCGACTGGACCGCTGTCGATCCCATTGGTCCTTCCCTGTCCGGGGTTGCTGACATAAGAGAAGTTCCCCACCTGATTCTAGACTTCGGGCTTTCTAGTGGCGCAGTGTTGCATACTGGCCTGCTTCCTACCCAACCTCTGTCCGGGTTATAACAATTAATAGAAAAGAAAAGGATAATTAGAACTTGGTTATAAAGCTTCAGATATAAAACATTATTAAAACTTTTGGTAAACTTTTTAAGAAAAACAATAAGATCGATATTAACGGATTTCTAACTCAAGTAGTTATACAATTTGTACCCAAAAACGACTTTGATCTCCAAGAATTAAATATCTCAATCTTTAAGTCTAAATTTATACACGAAATTTAGGGTAAAATACGGGGCGACCGTACGAAAAATCACGTTCAATCGCTTAAGGATACAGTAATGAAATTAAAAATTGAATATTTAAGTAATAGTTAACGATTTATAAAATTAGTTAATGTTTGGTGGTCGTTTCGGCAATAAGTTTGCTAGTTGAGACAAAAGAAAAGTTTATCCTTGATAGACGTAATATAATATGAACATATACGTAATGAATAACCGATTAATAAAGTATCATCTCACTAAATTTACCACAAAAACTACGTAACAAATACCCTACAGGTATAGTTATATGATATATTAAATTATTGTACAGACTAACTAAAGTACGAATCTATTAGTTCCTGAATTATTAGTCACACTTTTAGTTGAAGTTAAGCATAAAGTCTTTCAACTACGATCCGTGTTTAATAGTAGCGTAAGAAGGAAACTTCGGCTTGGTAGGTATGTAAATCAATGATACTATTTTCGTTAAAACTACTAGCTCCATAATAAAGGAACATCAAACAATTAAAGACCTTAAGTTCTGAAATTATAAACCGGTTGCAACTCTTGAAAAAATCAATCAACTTACCTTTAACGGATAGTTAATTCGCATGCTTAATGTTAATACTTGCCTTAGTTTCCTCCCAAAAAGCCAGGGCGCTAATTTCCTACAATTGACAATATTGATATAGCCAAAGCTCAACAGTACTTAAAATAATACGCTTGTACCAACTACATTGTTATGCTATACCAACTGAAAACCTTTTAAGACCTATCGATTACGGTACAAACATAAAACCCAACGGACGAAGATTTTAAACGTTTGAATTAAAATTTGAAATATTAAATACGGAATTCAAACCGAAGAATCAATATGGTTCCAATTAACCTATAGAATGCTAAATTAATAATATTCACAGACAATTCGTTTACAAACAACAAAAATCTATTGTTACAAATCGGCTTTCTAATAATCCTCGTTAATAAAACAAATTAACATCGTCGGAAGCTTAATCCGTTAAAAATTTGTCAAATGTAAAGAAATCATACGAAACTTACTAACTTTAGAGATCTACGATATAATATACGGCTTCGATATAGCCATAACATTATGAAAAACATTTAACGTCGTCACCAAACAGTAAATAATTACCTCTATCCTAGTGGTAATTTGTACCGATTCGAGGAGCCTATTTAAATAACTCTTAAAACTCGGAACTATCAGTGAAAAACGCCTTATAATCGATATAATAGCATTTCATAAAGCCTATATAGGCAATTAGATTGAAAATTCGGATACATTAATAGCAAATACAACCCCGCTGATAATATAACAAAGACGTCACCAAACAAAGCCCTTTGAAATGTTTTGAAATAGCTATAAGCTAACTATACGTATGGAAAACGACGTTCACAAGCCACTTGGCAAGGTAAGGTAACTGATTGGCAAGCAAAAATACCCTGAAAATCTCTAAAACTATGAAGGAATTAAAGTTGGCGACTTATTTGATTGGGACAGTTAAGTTAAAGACCTACATAAGTTTATACCAAAAAATTTGTTTGTGGAAATCGATAAAGCTGGAATTCAAAACCTTGGGGTAAATAAAGGCAATAAAGATTGATTTGGCTATGGAAGTAATAAGGGTTTAACTAGTTAACGAGGGCGTAATTTGGTGGTAACTTGAAAAAAATTAATTATCCACACTGATATACGTGCACAAAAAAACCTGTCAATATTGGAATAATAGTGATTAGAATACAGTAAGTCAAATTTACTAATAGTAAAGTTAACTATACTAACTGCAAATTAAGGGTATTATTTTGTGGGTCTACTCTATTAGTTGCAAGTTAAGTATAATATACGTCCACTTGACACTAGAGTATGAGCCAAGCAATTAGCTACATAAATTACTGTGCAGATTAACTAGCGGTCTGTTAAACCTAGAATAATACATCTATAATTAGACTATTGCAATACTACTATTACTTCAACCAATCGAATCGGCAACGTTACAACGTCTAAAGGCCTATTATAGGCAAAACCTACCAACAAAAATAATAAGAACATAGTATTAATCAAATGATTAATTAATACGAGAATACCGTATAGCTGATTGGAAACTTATTATTTAAATATATAAATGCCATATGGTTAATTGGAAGTTTATCTTATAGGTAGTGACGCGTTATTAAAGGTAAAAAATGTTTTTCTTTAACCGATGCTAATGCACTACTTTATATTAACTTTACAATACATAACATCGAAAACTACACCTTTATAAGGATTACTAACATTCAAAAATAAACTTTCAAAACCTATATCACCGCTATTACCTAATGATCGATAACTTTCTAAAATAAATTACAATATATACTGCTATTATTATGGAATAACCGATCAAAAGCTTAGATAAATCGTTTTATCATTATTAAGTTATTGATACGAAACTTAATAAGTATAAAATATTATTGTTGTGGATATTGTTAGATATTATTATAGTAAACAAGCGTAGGTAACCACGTTTGCGGAGTGTATGATAGTGTGTTACGTTGTAGAAAGCACTTTTTCGAAGTGTATAATAGCATGCCATGCTCCAGGAGGGACGTTAGCAAAGTTTATGGTAGAGTGATACGGCCCAAGTGAAAGCTTATAAGCTCTCATCAGAGGCGTGTACTCTCTAGATACTTCTTCTAGCGCTTGTATCTATCTTACTACTTTGAATACTACACTGTCTTCTTCATATGTTAATATACAAACGTTGCCGACACTATCTTTTCGTAAAACGGAATGAGTTAAGACCAACAATTATGTTAATAAACTTCTTGATATTTGTATTATGAAAACAAAATTACTTTTGGAGGATAAACTTGTATTTTTTTTTTTTTTTTCATAGACGGTTAGGTTAGCTTTTCAGTTTTTGGAACGTTACACCGCGTTTAAAAAGAGTATCGTAACGTTTTTGGGTGCGTCACCTTAAATCATTGTTTTCAGTTGAAATGATTGTGTTTTAAAAGTCTAGCGTATTGTTATTAATATTAACGTATTCAAGCACATTAAAATCTTCGACTGTTTTATATAGCTAAAAGATTCAATTGTGTTAATTTTTAACAAACTAATGAAACCAATGAATCAAACTTGGTAAAAACAAAAAAACGGACTGCTAATGATTTACTAGCTTCATAACTATTTTATTAAACATACATATTCAACTGATTTGGTTCAAAGGAACCCAAATTAGAAAATTTATTACTTAGATACTATTATAGTATTTTATATTACTATATAATCCTCTATATTATCTCACATACATATTCTAAGAAAACCGAAATAATCATGGGGTAAAGCCGCACCTTAATGTGACAGATTTGCTTATATACAGTTGGCAAATAGTCTTTGTTGTAGAAATAAACGGCACGTATCATTCCAATGTAATTGCATTCATTTGTCTTTGTAATGCAAGTCTATACAATTTTTTTCAGAAAGAGAAATATCTCGTCGACTATTTTATCAATATATCTCACTTAACGTATCCGTGTAACACATTACTTGGAGTTTGTTTCGAACTCTACTCGTTCTTCAGTAACAAGTAACAAGTGTTGTTTCAACACCATGGCCCCAGGGACGACGTGGTGTAGTTTGACAGTGCGTATCGGCTGGCAAGGGTGCACACAATCAATGCGCAAGGCAGTCATTCAACAGAGAAAGGGCAGACCTCGGGATAGTCCCGTCTTGAGCATGATAAAAGCCCGAGAGAGAAATAGATGGCCCTGTGCCAGTCCATTTCCCTGACAACTAGCCCCACGGGATAGCTGTATTGCAATCCTGTGTTGCTCAAGTGCACAACGGCGACACGCAAGGCCTCAGCCCAACCCGGGCGGTACATTCTGTTTCTATACCACAGCATCATGCAGACTCAGGTACACAGGCCTGGACCGCCACTGGACGCGACCAACACACCCACCCATCAAGATCGCAAGCGTCGGTCTTCATAGTGACGCAGCACACGCCAGTTGGCGGGAGACTGTCCCAGTCTTCACACACACTCGTAGGGCTATTTCGCGTAATCCAAGAAAGATGTCCTGCACATTCGTCACGGGTGGGCCCCTGCTACTTGTTTCGAGCATCGCTCAACCCGACGTAGCATAGCTCTTCAAGCTTGCGAAACAATTGTAGCAAGCCAGCCATCTGTCGTGCCTCACGGTATCCTGGTGTGGGCCGCCTGGCATCCAGTGATTCCCGGTTCGAGACCGTGGCACTCATACCTGCGGCTCTGGTTCTCTGAGAAATGTCTTGAAAACAGGCGACTCGGTGCAGTCAGTCCAAGAATACCCAATCTCCTGCAAGAAGGACTCCAGCTCCGCAATCTCAACCTCAGGGCACAAGATGCCCGCGAGAATCTTTGCGATGTCACCACCCGAGTTCCGGTATTGGAACAGGGTGATGTTGTACTTTGGCCTCAGCGTAGTCAGGAACTTGTCTAAGGCGCCGGGCCTCTCGGGGAAGTTGAACATGTACAGGCGCTCGTTAGGAATGTTGGAGGTGCCGCCGACCAGATAGCGCACATGAGTCTTTGCCAGCTCGTCACCCGAGAGGTCTGTCACCGAGAAGCTTTGGTCGGCATCAGAGTTGCTGTGAATGGACTTTATGCGATGCAGCAGACTTCTCAACTCCTGCGGACGCTGCGACGCGTGTGTGACGAGACTCACACCCAGAAGCACGTTGGCGCCTGTGGAGGCGGTGTAGCGGTAGCTGAACTCGGTGACGGCCTGCGGCTGGATGGCGGAAATGAGGTTGGCGAAGGAACCGGGCCGCTCGGGGATGTGGCACGACAGGAGAACCTCTCTGCCAGCACCGACGTTGGCGCGCTCGGCGACGAAGCGCAGACGGTCGAAGTTCATGTTGGCGCCACTGGTGATAGCCACGAGTGACCTGGCACCATCGGCGCTCGGGTTGGCGACAACATACCTTTTCAGACCGGCAACGGCGAGAGCGCCGGCGGGCTCGACAATGGAGCGGGTATCCTCGAAGACGTCCTTGATGGCGGCGCAGGTTTCGTCAGTGGTGACATGGATGATTTCGTCGACAACCTGTTGGCAGATGCGGAAGGTCTCCTCGCCAACCTGCTTGACGGCGGCGCCGTCGGCGAACAAGCCCACCTGGCTGAGGACAACACGCTCTCCTTTGGCGAGGGACTGGGATAGAGCGTCTGCATCGTAGGTCTCGACGCCGATGATTTTGACGTGGGGAGCGATGCGCTTCACGTAGAGGCCGACCCCGGCGAGAAGGCCACCACCACCCACGCAGCAGAAGATAGCCTCGAGCTTTTGAAGGTTGGTCTGGCGCAAGAGTTCCATGCCAATGGTGCCCTGGCCAGCTATGACATAGGGGTCATCGAAGGGGGGGATGTTGATGAGGCGGTCATTCAGTTCCCTCCTGGCGCACTCCTCCTTGGCGGCATCAAAGTCGGGACCGTGCAGGACGACATGGCCGCCCAGGCGCGAGACATTGAGGTGCTTGATGCTGGGGGTGCCTTGAGGCATGATGATGGTGGCAGGAATGCGCAGCTTGCGGGCGCTGTAGGCGACACCCTGAGCATGGTTACCAGCGGAGCAGCAGATGACACCGCGCCAGCTCTCGTCGGGCTTGAGATGGGCCATCTTGTTGTAGGCACCGCGCAGCTTGAAGCTGAAGACGGGGTGCTCATCCTCGCGCTTGAGGAGCACATTGCACTCGAGGCGGTTGCTGAGGTTGATGGCGGGAGAGAGCGAGGTTTCTTGGCAGACTTCATAAACTTTGGAGGTCAGGATGAGGCGCAGGTAGTCGGGGTTGCCATTGGGGAGCAAGAACTCGGGGGGCACGACATCGCGCACGCAGGAGCAGGAGGCACTGGCATTGGCATTGGTGTTGGTGTTGGTGTTGGTGTTGGTGCTAGGGTTGGTTGAGTATTCAGTCGGGGACAGCGAGTCGGCGCTGGGCGACTTTGGCTTGTGGCCGTTGACGCCGTTGACGCCATTGACGCCATTCGCATTGGTGTGGATACCGTGGGAGCCGCGGGAGCCGTTGGTGCCGTTGGTGCCGCTGGCGTGGGTATCGTCGCTGATCCCATTGATGAGTAGAGTATCGACAGACTGCTCAACAGGCTCGGCCATTGTAACTGCTATGGGGTGGTGCAGTGCAGGTGGTAGGCAGGAGAGAAGAGTTGGTGGCTGCAGAGACTATCTTCAAGTATTTAGACTCTTTGCATACTACTAGGTGCCCGGCCAGTGCAGGGATGTGCCTGCCATCACTTCTACAGTCTACCCTCCACTGTGTACTGTGTATTGTGCACTGTGTACTGTGTACTGTGTAGCGTAGCGGACGGGATGCCGCATTGTCGATGATGCGCTCATGACTTTTCACTTTGCCTCCTCCAAGCAGCCCTCCCAAGCAAGCAGTCGGTCGGGTAGGACACAATTGTTCACTATGACAAGTCCAACATCGGGTAGGCCATTGCCAAGCAGTTTTGAGGAAAATGAGTAAGCCTCGTCCCCAGCCGCTCAATCGCTCAGTCGCTCAATCGGCCTCTGTTCATAGTTGGCTAATTCACATTCCCTTCGCATAGTGACTTCTATAATGAAAGCGGTTTCCAGAAGGTCCTTGGTCGCATGAAGCGTGAACCACTCGTGCCTCTAGGTATGCCCCCTCCTCCCCTTCTTGACTCACCGCCTAAACTCTGCTTGGCTCATGTACTAATCACTCACTCTCCTCTCAGGCTGCTTCCTCACCGTTGCCGCCTTCGTTAATGCCTACCGCGCCATGCGCAAAGGCGACCACCACCAAGTGCAACGCATGTTCCGTGCCCGAGTCGCCGCCCAAGGCTTCACCATAGTTGCCATCGTCGCCGGCGGCCTCTACTTCGGCGCCGAGCGCCACAAGGAGCGCGAAGCCTGGAAGGCCGCCGAAGAGGAAAAGGCCGAGGACAAGCGGCAAAAGTGGATCCGGGAGCTCGAGGTCCGTGATGAGGAGGAAAAGGCCTTGAAGGGCAGACTCGAGCAAAGAAAAGAGAGGAAGCGCGCTGCCGAGGCCGGTGAGACGGACAGCAATGCTGTGTGTACCGAATCTGCGGCGAGCAGCAACCAACCTTCCAGTTGGGCCCCGGGTCTCAGGGCGCTCTTTGGCGAATCCAAGGCGCCGAAAGAAGAGAAGGAGAACTTGTCACAACCCACCCAACAACCCGAAGCACCCAGGAAGTAGTGGGCCACAGGGTCTCGATTGCGTGACAAGTCGGTAGATCGCCCGAGATGTAGCGAGCCGGTAAGGTTTTGAGACGATAGGACGGCGAGGTATGCTCAACATCCGCATCTTCACTCGCCTACCGCCGAGTTTGGCTAGCCGCCGCTGTGAGCATCTGTTTGGTGATAGTACAAGTACGGTACAAGACTTGCGGAAGGTCAGGCCGTGGCAGTGTCTTTGAAAAAAGAGGCACTAGGAACTTTGATATACACCGCCGTGGTGCTGGCTAGGCCCAGGCACCCCACATCGGCAACATGGAAGCGGTCACCATAGAGCTCACCTTTGCTTGGGAACGGTATATGCACATGCACATCAAGTAAGAGTATAAGAGGAAAAGCAGGTGTCTTATTCGCATTGCATTGAGACGGCTGAAGATACTCTGGTGATTCGAGACACAGATAGCAGTAGGGTGAGCGCTTCTTATGTCCGGCACTTGCCTACAACGTCTGTTGGATGATGATACGTCCAAAATCATATGTCTGACCAAACTTTGATCGGTATACTATGTGCTTCAGGTAGGCTTGGCCTGACCTTGTCCCTCCCACATCATGGGCGCTCTTGTCTCTCAAGACCGGCCGGGCACTGCGCCCCCAAACTTTCGTACCCATCTAATTACAACATCCCCTGGCCTTGCCAGCTCTCGGCTATCCACCCACGCATCATCGATCTCTCATCCGTCGCCAGCTTCTGCCCGTATTGCCCCGCCGGCACAGGGAAGGGTCCGTTCTCAACAAACAAAAACCATGGCGTACCGTCCTCGTGCCAGGTAAAATTCTGAATTCTAGTCGTCCGATACAAGTCCGCCGCTGGCTCCGCAGTGGTCTGCGCATGGTAGACGATATAATTCTCGTTGCCAGCCGGACTGGTGGTAAAGCTCGCATGACCTGTGCCATAAACGCCCACCACGGTGTTCTGGTGGAACGCACACCCGTCGCGGTGCTTCCGCCACGCATGGTACTGCATGGGTCGTTGCAGACGAGCTCCAGCATGCCAAGGTAGTCGAAGGGCGTCGGAGTGGATGACGAGGTGGATGGATGTACTAGTAGAGTCGGCGACGGGAGGGGGAGCGGCACCGCCATCGGCAGAGACAAGATATGGATGGGCCCTGCAGCTGCAGGGTCAAGACAGGGGATGCCTGTGATGCCTCATTGGATCCAAAACTCGGTGTCATGTGACCACGCACGTGATTTCGGAGCTGCGCCCTGCCAGATCCTTGCCATACCTAGCGGGGCAGAGCTCTATCACACGCCAAAGTGCTGTCGCGGTTTCCTGGCACGGGTACTCTGCTCCGTCTTTCTTCCAACGCCCACCCGACAAACCACAAACACCCATCCAGCCCAATCCAAGTAGGCTGCTTTGCCTTTTCCTTTGCCTTTCAACAATCCCCCTTGTAACCCCCGAAGCGACCGAATTCGATTTCCAACTCTCCACGCCCCCTGTCAACATGGCTGATCGTGGTGGTGCTCCTGGCGGTGCTGCCCCTGCCCGCGGTGGCTTCGGTGAACGTGGACGCGGTGGCGACCGTGGACGCGGACGCGGTCGTGGCCGTGGCCGTCGCGGCGGCAAGAGCGAGGAGAAGGAGTGGCAGCCCGTTACCAAGCTTGGCCGACTGGTCAAAGCCGGCAAGATCAAGAGCATGGAGGAGATCTACCTGCACTCCTTGCCCATCAAGGAGTACCAGATCGTCGACTTCTTCCTGCCCAAGCTCAAGGACGAGGTCATGAAGGTATGCGGCAGCGGCAGTCTTGCACTCCCCAGGAAGTTTGCTGTCTAACAACACCACCCCCACAACCAGATCAAGCCCGTCCAGAAGCAGACCCGTGCCGGTCAGCGTACCCGCTTCAAGGCCATTGTTATTATCGGTGACTCCGAGGGTCACGTCGGTCTCGGCATCAAGACCTCCAAGGAGGTTGCCACTGCTATCCGCGCTGCCATCATTATTGCCAAGCTGAGCGTCATCCCCATCCGTCGTGGCTACTGGGGAACCAACCTTGGTGCTCCCCACTCCATCCCCGTCAAGGAGTCTGGCAAGTGTGGTTCTGTCACCGTCCGAGTAAGCCAAATGGTCCCTCTTGGAATATTTTGTCGCAGTGGCCGCGCATCATAAAACACTAACATTGCCACCCCACGCCAGCTGATCCCCGCTCCCCGTGGTACTGCTCTGGTCGCCTCTCCCGCCGTCAAGCGTCTCCTCCAGCTCGCCGGTATTGAGGATGCCTATACCTCCTCCGCCGGCTCCACCAAGACTCTTGAGAACACCCTGAAGGCTACCTTCTCCGCCATCTCAAACACCTACGGCTTCCTGACCCCCAACCTGTGGAAGGAGACCAAGCTCATCCGGAGCCCTCTGGAGGAGTTCGCTGACTCCCTGCGCACGGAGAAGCGCTACTAGACGGTATGCGGCGACGATGGGTGGTGATAGCTGGTGGGTTTGACGGGCATGGGCGTTCATGGGCCGCTATATGCAACGGAATAAGGACTGCGCACGGCTTCCAGTCAGGCAGGGCTAGCAATTCGAAGACTCTAGCCCTACGAAGAAAGACAATGAACCAATGCCCTTGATCTGTGGGCCAAGCAAAGTTGTTGCCTTGCTGGCATTTCGCCACTCCCAACTCCACAGTCGGTCGCGTTGGACTGATTTTTCACAGATGATAAGAAGCAGCAATCAGTCCCAAAAGAGACAGGTATAGCAATAGCAGGACGGCAAGTGCCACAAGCTCTAGTCTGAACGAGGTTCCATCGGTCCCAGGTGCTCGCACGGCACACCCCACTGTCTGCGCAGCCTTGCCTTGCTCACAACCTGAAAGTCTCGGCTGACCAGGCCCTATCGGTCGACATGCTCACATGCTAACTAACATCCTGATGGGTTCCCCGCGGGATGGGGGGTTACACGTTCGCCTGAGAGATGGATTGTAGCTTCCGCCTCTCAACTCCAGACGACAATGGCCCGCCAAGGACGAAGGCAGTGAGTGCGCTCACACGCCTGGCACGACCACACATGGGAAGTCGCGCTGCCTCACGCAGAGCAAGGGCGAGACGGCGAGACGGCGAGACGTCGAGAAGGCGAGAAGGCGAGAAGGCGCGAGTCCGACTGTGACGTTCATTTCCCGGCCTCTCTACTCGGCTTCTCGATTTCTATGCTCGGTTGTTTTGAGCACTCTGGGCTCTCGCCACGAGCTGCGGTAATTTCATCACCACCACCACCACTCTTCCCTCTCCACTCGCCTTTCTCTTTCTTTTTGGACTTCGATTTTGGAACCCCCAGTTTTGGTCGTCCTTTTGCCTCTTGACTCCTCGTCTGTTCGTCCCAGGTCTTCCTCTCACTTGCCACCATCGCTTTGTTGACCCAGGGCGTCTCTGCCCTTGGCTCACGCGCCTGCAGTGGCCTTCACAATGCAGCCTTCCACTCCATCGACACGGTCTGTGGCCATATTCGCATTAGCTACCGTTGCCATTCTTTGTACTGTCTCTCTAGGTGAGAGCTTCAAGGCTCTCGCCTCATCGTCCATCCTCGCCGCACGTGCTCGCGACACCCACCAACATGGCAAGCGAACCTGGGAGACGGAGCTGAGCCCCTTCTCTGGGCCACCAGATGACATCAACGATCACATGGACAAGGACGCGCCCGCGGCAAAAGCCGTTCCCGCCCCAGACGAACAAGCTCAGTCCACTGCTCCGGGAGGCGTTTTCGGTTCTGTCCTCTCCATTCTCGCCGCCTCTCCAACTGCAACGCCTGCCCCTGATAGCCCCGGAGCTACCAGCGGCCCTTTAGACGGACTACTGAGTGCTTTGTCCCAAGCAGCCCCCCCACCCGGCATCACGACACCCCCGGCTGCTGCCACGGGCTCATCCGGCCGCACAGGTGGACCGGGCGCACTCGATATCTTGAGCGGCGTGGATTCCGTCCTTGGCGGCGTGCTTGGTGGAGCAGATGGAACCAATCCTGGCGGAAGTGGTCTTCTGGGCCACCTCTCTGCCCATGTCCTCGGTCCCCTTTCTTCCATCGTGGCTGATCCAGCTGCCATCCTTGCCGACCCAACAGCCGCCGTCAACAACCTCCAGAGCCAGGTTTCGGCTGTCCTCGACGGGATGCCGTCTGCCATGGCTGCCGGCATGCAACTTGCCAGCAACGTTGGAAGCGATCTTGCAGACGTCCTGAATGCAACGACCGATCTCCTCGACAGTGCACCGGACGTGGCCGGCGATGTGGCTCAGCAGGTCGGGTCTCTCCTCAATGCTGGTCCTGCTCTTGCCACTGGTCTTCCGGCTGCTGCTATGGCTATGGTGGACCAAGTCGGTGGTATTCTCGGAAGCATCCCAGGAATAGGAGGCTCCATCACTGGCCTTGTCGCCGGCATGCAAAACGACCTCTCGAGTGCTGCCGCCGACGCCGGCCCTCAAATGGCAGCCATGGCCGCGGTTGTTGAGAGTCAGGTTGCTGGCATCTTGCCGTCAGTACTTCAACCATTGGTCGCTACCGCGGTGGCTTCTCAGCAAACGGCATCCCCAGGCTTGCCCCCCCTATCGTCTTTGAGCTCGTCGGTGGCTTCTGCAGCACCGGCTAGTAGCACCACCGCCGTTGACTCTGTTGCGGGCTCGGCACTGTCAGAGCTGTCTTCTTTGATGAGCAAAGTCTCGCGGCTGTCTCTTACCGCAGCAGATACACCTCATGCTGTGCCGGCGTCGGCAACAAGTTAGTCTGCCCTTAAGTCACATATCGGTGGGGCGCAGGTACTGATGTTTGATTGATCTTGCCTTGAAGCACCAGCAGATGTCGCCCAGACCACCATCTACTATGTCCAAACCATTACTGCCTTGATGACGTCCACGGCGGTCCAGACCAGCGTCCTGACATTCTGCCCTTCTGCCTTCTCTTCATACGTGCCTTCGACGTTTCCCTCGGCATATCCCGGTCCTGGAGGCTCCGGAGGACCAGACTCTGGTGGATCAGGTGCTGGAGGCTTAGGAACAGGCACCGATGGTTCAGAAAGCGGACCATGTCCCGGCCAGGGGTACACTTGTTCTGACTGCTTGGATGGTTGGTTTTGCCCGCCCATGCATACTCCTGCCGCCCAGGTCCCTTGCGGCTATGGTTGGCCATGCTATCATTGTGAGGGCGGCTGGTTTTGTGTCCCAGACCCTCAAGAGGCCACGGCGCCAGTGCCAGCACCTCTTCCTATGCATGCACATTCGACATCGGGGCCCCTTGCGCTACCTACCGCTCCCCCAATCACAAACGGTTATCAGTATGTTGGCTGTTACCAAGACAACCCGAATAGAGCGCTTAGAGACGCCCAGCTCTTGGACGTGGCTGGTGGGATGACCACTGGACAGTGCATCGACTTCTGTCGGACACGGGGGTATGCCATTGCAGGAACAGAGGATTCCTCCAAGTGTTTCTGTGGCACCTTGCTCCTCGACTCGGCCACTCTGGGCGATGACCAGTGTAGCATGAGCTGTGAAGGCGATGCGGCGAATGCCACGGTGTGCGGCGGGCCTTCGGCACTGAGCATATGGACCATGGACGGCAGCATTCAACAAGCAAAGAGCCCCAAGAGAGACTTGATATCAGCATCCGTGCCTGTCTGGAAAGATCTCGGCGGCGTCAAGTCCAAGTTCGATGCTGCTACAGTCGTCTACGCATGGCCACCGTCGACATCGTCTGCCATGAGTCCAGCTTCTTTGGCAGTGATGAACACGTCCAATCTTGAGTCGGCCATCCTCGCCGCCCTTGCTGCAGAGGCCAGCGGGCTCGCATTCGAGCCCGCCAGCGCGAGCGGAATCATCGAGAGCGTCTCCATGATCCTCAACATGGGAATGTCCAGCATCGCTCACGATTTGTCTCTGGCTCTACCCACCAGCAATACGGCTTTTCCCTCGGGGGCGGCAGGCGTCCAGCTTGCAACCGCCCCTGTAACACCCTTCGTCACCTCCTTTGCCACAGCCGCGCCAGGTACAAACCCAGTGACGGCCGCAGCGAGCATGATTACCGCGTACAAGGGCGAGGCTAACGTGTCGGGCGCTGGTGTTGCTGCTGACGCTCAGGGCAGGCCCGCTGGTCCAGGTTTTGGGGGAGTGACCGCGAACTCGAACGATGATGAAGCGTCATACATAGTTTCAACACCAGGTGTCACAACACCTGCCATTACGAGGGTTCGCAGAGCCCCTCGACGTTGGGCTGATTGAGTCTGGTAGAAGTTCCTGTAGCCGGATTTTCTCGTCTTGGCCATGGTATTGTTGACGAGTTTCTCTATGGCAGACGCTGCCTCATGATGGCGCCGAAGGCAGAGAAGGCGGTACAGGAACGAAAGAATGTCATCACACAAAGAGAGGGACAGGATATGAGAGCTTTTGGAGAGCTTTCTCGAAGATTCATCTGTATCTCACGATTAGGCATTGTCTTAGGCTGGACTGCTCATCGTCGATATTGTCAGCTGCACAGGTACAGATACACCATGATGGGTTGGTATCATGGCTTAGGAGGGGGCTTTTTGTTATGGTCTATGCGCGCAGATGATACTTATCTCCTTAGGACAGAAAAATACTGGAAATGAGAGCTGTCTATTGTGATAATGCTTCTGGAACTGGCGGCTTGGGTGTTGGGAACGGTTCTATGACAACACCAGTAGCTGCCTTCCTATGCCATGATCGAGATTTTATCC
>JASMMZ010000001.1:14543693-14595395 GCA_038502455.1 Anisogramma anomala
TTTTTTCTTTGGGTTTTTTTTAGGGCATGTTTCATCGAGTTTCCTGTAAGACTTTTGTTGTTTAGTATCCAAATCCAAATATTTGGAACCACTTCGGACACTTTGTGATGAATGAAATTCAATTTGGTTCTGAAGTCGCTACTTTAAGCTATGAATGTCGTGTGTCTAAAGAGCCAAGCTATGCCATCCAAGTTATGAAATCATCGAGTTATAACGTGGCAAAAGATGGTGTTGTCAATAAGGACAGTTGACGTGAGGAATAGTATGGATGGTGTTGAGTTATGTGAGGTTGAAGTTCTCTGTTAACAAAACCAAGCCCACTGGCTATTTGTACCCTTTTGTGCCAATAGCACCTTCCACACATGCCTAAGCTACACAATAAAAATCTTTTGTTATAGCTGGCAATGCTGTAACTACGTTATAAAAAGTTTCTTCATAATTAATTTGCTATAGCTTCGCTATAAAGCTTTCTTTATTTACCGTTAGTAATATTACAACTGCATCATGAATTACTCCTAATGTGTTGGAATAGTAGTAATTGCAGTGCAGTAGGTCAACTTTACTTAAAGTAAAATTGACTATACTGACTGCAAGTTGAGTATTGTTTTGTGGGTCTACTGTATTGACTGCAAGTCAAGTACAGTATGTGCCGCCCACTTCACACTAGGGCACGGGCCAAGCAATTGGCCATACAAATTACTGCGCAGACCGGCTAGCAGTCTGCCAAACCTAGAACAATGGATCAACCACTTTCAATGCAGCACCAGTTACCAGTTACTTCGACCAATTCGAATCGACTATGTTGCAACGATAAATTCCTACCAACGTAATAAGTAATTCATGCTATAAGGGTACTTTTATGTTAAGTTGTTGCTACTTTGCTAAGAAAAAACGATAGCTCGTAATATTATAATTACGTTGTAAGGAAAATTCCGTTCGTTAAATTTATGACTGATTTTAGGTAACTGATTTATAACAAGTACTAACTAGCTGATTCATATTTTCAAAACTCGTTTAATATAGAAACCTGTATGTTATTTCTCATGAAGCAACTACTAAAAATTTTATAATCAATTTTAAAAGAAAATTGAAAAACCCCGATTTGTTTTTTTAATATCAAAAAGGTAGGTATAAGGTTAATTTTTAACGTAAATCAATGTTTGTAAAATCGTTAAATAATTGAATTGTTTTGACAATATAAGAGTTACCCATATTTATAATTTTAATACATGTTATAAATTACTTGAAAAGAGTATAATAATAAACTGGTAATACTAAACTTGGGAAAATCTAGTAATAATAGGGTTGTTTTGTAATTATTTAAAAAAATGCAATTAAGAAAGATGTGTTTCGATATTTAATTGAGTTATTAACTTGTTAAATGATTTTTTTGTTTTACTATTTTAATTGTCTCTAATATCTGGTTCACAATCTGAATTTCAAACTTAATTGTTAGCTTATTCGCATATCTGTTTATATAATCTCATTTTGGAATTTGTTAAATTATAATTATAAACTTGGTTTTAAAAGTAGGTTTTGAGTATTTTTTGTTAGCTCAGTTGATAATTTCGTTGAAAATTGTATAGAACTAATAATACATAAAAGGTTCAACCGAATAGTTTTGAATAGAACGATTATATTTTTTTATATTTGAATTTTTGATATGAATATATTGGCGGGAAATATATTTTGAGCATTGCTGAAAATTTGAAGGAAACTCGCTATAAAATTACTGTATATCCAATATAAAGTTTTAGAATGTTTTCAAATATCAATATGTTCTTTAATTTATGTTCTTAATTCATGTGATAGGTAAATAAATATTATAAAGTATGGTTACAACTGATTTTAAGGTGTTTAAAATAGAAAGAATGAAGTCAATTTGCAAATTTCTCTGTTTGTTTTATATTAATTCATGTAGTAAACTAATGTATTTATTTTATGCTATAAGAATATAAAGTTTATAATTATTTCATATCTTGTTTCTTTCGAGGTTTTGATGTTGTATAAAAAAATTCATTCAAAATTGACCAGATTATAGGTTGCTGTAATATTTCTCAAATTTGGTTGAATAGAACCAAAGCCATTTACTTTTGTTTTATTTGATTCCAATAACGTTTTCAAGTTGATTTCCTCATAATAATTGGGTATGATTCATTTCTGAAAGGTATATTAAAATTACATTGAAGTTATTATTTGAAACTTGTAAGCCTAGCAAAATAGTAGTTAATATATGATTTGTATATTTCCATCGAAACTTCTATCAAGTTATACACATTTTATTTGGTTTAAAACAAGTGTACCTTTTTTGCAACATTTCTTTGGTATGATTGATTGTATATTAATTTTTTTTGTATTTTACTATCACTAGGCAGTGCCATTTTTGCGACTTAACACTAACTTCTACAAAATAATCCTGTATAAACTGGCGGGAGGGATCGTAACCGAGGTTCACCGAAAACTTTTACATATATCAGGGTCCTAAAGCTATCCTTCCAAATAAAACCTTAAGGTACCCCATAATCTAAAGACCCATAAGCGTGAAAACTATAACTTTAATCAAAACGAAAAACGCAGCCTCTTTAGTACCCGCCCGACATTCGTTTACGCGGGGAATATGACTATATGAACGTTTAAGAAAAAAACCCAATAAAACATAAAAAGTAGAAAAAGCAACCCGTATGAAAATCAGAAGTAAAACGCGATATAATCATATATACGTTTTAAAAAAATCCTTAATAAAATATTATTAAGGTACCCTTCTATACGTGATAACCAGTCCTTTACATATCCAAAAAGTGGAACTTTTATTGATATAAACCTTACTTACAGACTTTTCTTTATATAATGTTGAAATACCACCTTTATTGGTAAAAGTTCTTACATTCTTTGATTAATAATAAATGTCTTTATATTAATAAAAACAGTGCCTCTGTCACGTAAATCAAGATCCTTATGCGTCGCGTGCCGCCGCTTTTAAGCTCATACAATGGACCCTTTCATTCTTAAAATGATATACGTGCGCATACCACCCCCCTTTCCTGGCAACTCCTTCCTCTCTTCTTCCTCATCCGTATCAACCTACGTGACCCTTATTCACCTTGTTTTACCCTGCGGGTTATAACCTTAAATGTATTATATATAATTACTTATTACGAGGGTTAACAATAAGGTTTACATTAAAAAAGGTAAAACTAACGTTAAATATTCCCATTGCATTTTAAAAGGTTTCAATATTTTAATTTTATGTAAAGTGGTTTAATATTAATAAATAATAGTAATAAAGCGTAAAGGCGGGTGTATTCCCTTCGACGCCATTGCCATCGCGCCCCTAGTCACGTACCACGTCGCCGTCACCGCGAAAGCGCCCGCTGTATACCAAACCGCCCTTCGACGGCTTTTTCACGCCATTATCAAGGCGGTGAATGGTAGCGCGATATAATTTACGGATGCGACTTTACTTATGCGACGAGCTTTCTCCCCTAGCGAAATTAGGACCGAAGGCGGCGACAATGATGATAGCGGTGACGAAACGGGCTCGATCCAAAATAAATCCGTCGCCGATAACCTTGTCACTGTCCTCACCACCCCTCCTCTCAGCGGGTTCGTCTCCGCCTCCAGTCCTTTACTAAGCCATGCTACTTCCCAGTAATAGAACTAAACCTAGCAGGCGGTGGTGGTTAAGGCCCTGTTATTGATAGTGGTAAGGTTGTTGGATGTATAACGCATGTGAAATTAGGAAATGGTAAAGAAGAACACTTATTTACAGTTGAGTTTTCAGATAGGCTGGGTTGTCTTTAGGGTTTTCAAATCAATATATACACTATTGCCGCCTGGTTCAAAATATCTGTTAGACTCATACGTATTAGTATTAGTGTTATGACTTATTATATCTTATTGAAACTGTAGAATAATACGATAGAATTTTACAACAATATTATTTACCTACAAGAACTATTCTCTTCCACTACATCTATAGCTGTAGAAGATATGGATATAAACATTGAATGGTTAAACGTGGATGAAATATATGATTTCTGAAAAACGGAAATATATTACCAATTAATGATGAAACACGATTCAAAATAAACCCCGCATAAAAATATATTTTATCTAATTGTTTGGGGCGTTTTCTTTTTTGGAAATTATGTAAATTCTATTTCAACATAACGTTTATTCATCGAGTCTCTTCGTTTTTATCAGGATCATAAGTCGATAAATATTCAAACTTCAACTTGAAATATTTCATGAGAAATTCAGAAAAATGATCAATCCTCTGAGAAAAATTAATATTAACTACGTAATTATGTAAATGATAAAGCCTAACCATGAATTCGCTAATTGATCTCATCTTCGAATATTTTATTATAGGGATAACATAATTTATTTGAATCAAATATCAAACTACGAATACAATATATTAATATAAACATTCTTAATATATATGATGACAATGAAATGCCGAAAATATACAAAATATTGGATTGAATTTCAAAAATAATAGGTAAAAGTTATAAATTTTTTTTTTTTTTACCAAAAAAAAGAGATATTTTAATATAATAGTAAAACTCTCCGTTCACTTGTCAACGTATATTATTTGCAAGAAATTGAAGGGCTTAATTCAATGTGGAGTATAAGCCGAGAAGTAACCCATATATATTATGGAGCAGACCAGCTAGTAGTTTTCCAAACTTAGAACTTATAATAACACTCACTTCTAATGCCATACAACTTATCACTTCAACCAAATATTTAAACCTACAATGTTAGCTACTTGGAGAACTAACAACACTTATTATTGTTGAATATTGTAGTAGTTAGTATAAATAAATTAGGTAAAAAAAAGAATATGGCTTTTTTGAATAGCTGGAGTTTACCGTACAAAGTGTTTCTTATTGAATACATTTATTTTACTTTTTGTGTTACTTTGCAGTTTCTCTGGTAAATAAGTCTATAATGTGTCAAGAATATATTTTTTTCAATGAAAATGAGATAGTCACTCTACCTTCCATTTAATTAAACCAATAAATAATATCTCTGCATAAATAAATACCGAGTATAACGGTAATTTGGTGGATAAGAACGCCTTTCGTAATTGAGAAAAACCCTTCATTCGTAATCGTACAGACAACTTATAGATTAAGCTAATAAACAATGATTTGAACAATAAACATTCAATTAAATACGTCGCAAAATTTATATTTAAGGGATTTAAAATTAGTGTTCCTAACAACACCTATGGAAAATATTCTTATATAATCTTTGGTTTAATTTGTTAGAATGATTATATTGATGAATATAAGAAAATTGAAACGCGAATATTAAGTTAAGGGTTGAGCTAATTATATCTAGATTATAAATTTTTCAAATAGATATCTTAACACTAGTTGATATATTTTATAAAAACGTCAACACGAATCAAGTCAACAAATA
Organism: Anisogramma anomala; assembly: GCA_038502455.1. Lineage (NCBI taxonomy): Eukaryota > Fungi > Ascomycota > Sordariomycetes > Diaporthales > Gnomoniaceae > Anisogramma > Anisogramma anomala. The sequence goes on from JASMMZ010000001.1 coordinate 14,549,127, forward strand.
GCTTGTTATGAATCAAGTTCCCATTATATCGTAAGTTTAAGGCGATGGAAAATAAGTTACCATCAATTAAAGACCCTATAAACGTTTGTAAAACCCAATCACAAGTATTCAAAACCGAGAATAAAATTTGAGTTCGCTAAACTCAATTCTCTAAATATTTAGATGAATGAGATAGGTAATTTAAACTGCAATAGATAAGGAATTGTACCGTTTGATACATAGGGAATATTATTGCTTAAAGGAAGCGCACGCTTAAAAAGCTGGCGCGAACAAGCTCACTGTTTAAATTAAAGCTTGGAGAGCCTTTATCTATTAGTTGTTAATATATTAGTTGGTGTAGAATCCATTTTAGGAAAGTAAAGGCGCAACCGTGTAAAGATTTGAGGATGAAACTACGTAAAATGTTTAAACCTTCTTGATTTATCGTTACTTTATATAGATAATGAAAGGATACACCTACCTACGCGAACCTACCACTAGATTTAGATCAAATTTTTACCCGTCAATATAAGTAAATAAAATATATACTTAATATTAAGACTGAGAGGAACCAACAATTAACGATATTTAAGATAATAAACGCTATTTTTAATCGAACCTAGGCAAAATAGTTAATGAAAACTATAAATGTTTTACGAATTTCGCCGAAATCTAGGTTATTAATGAAAACAAAATCTTTAATGACCCATCAAATACAAGATAATACCATTCATTAATGATTCTGGATTAATGTAAGTTCAACAGTTTAATTTATATTTACTTTTCCAAAAATTCTTGTATAGAAAAACGGAAAATTATTACTTAACTTTTCTAATCAAAGTCCATACCTTTCTCGAGATTTTCGATAATGTAAAAGGTTACTTCGAGCCCAGCATCTAGATTTCTTTCAAAGAATCAATTTTAATATCACTGTAAAGTACTATCTGTAAATTGAAATACTTGATACTAGAAAATAAACCTATAGATACCGGCGGGAGGTATAGTAATCCGGGTCCCCCGAAGACCTTTGTAGGCTTCAAGGCATCCGAGCTATCCTTCCAAACAAAACCTTGGGATACCCTACAATTTAAAGACATATAAGCGTATAAACCATAGCCTTGGATTGGCCAAAAAACGCGATCTAATCAGTCTCCGCTAAACGCCTGTTTACACTGATAATACGACTGTATAGGACTTTGAGGAAGAGCTTCATGAAGGATAAATACAGAAACATATCCAGTAAAAAGGACGGAAGTGAAATTGAAACTCGTTGTGTTTGCGTATACTGTTAGGCCTCATAAAGTCTTTTTTTTGAAACCCCCCCCCCCCCCTACACGTATAATGAAAAAAACATCGTATATAGGTTTCCCATACCCGTTTATTTTTAAATTTTCAAGGTAACCGAGGTTAAAGTTTTTATACTTTTAGAAAAACTAGGTAATATATGACGTATATGGAGCTCTATTTTTTCCGTATCATATGTAATATTTGTTTGTATTAAGAAGTTGAAACCGCCGATTATACTATAAAAATTCAGCTTATTTTTTTTCAATCATTACAACCCAATATAAAAAAATCAGAATCACAATAACAAGAGTAAAATACGATTTTAATACCGAATGTTTCTGAATTACGACCTAGGTTTGATGAAATATGCAAGTTCTTATGGTTCATATAAAGAGAGTAAATTGTCCTATTTCTAAATATATCATTTGATTTCAACTCCTTTAAATAGTAATTAAAATATGAATTTCAGGTTATTAATTAAAGCATAATAATTCTTGTACAAACAAGTATAAGTTTTAGTTTCCCCGTTTGTAAATTTGTTTACAACTTCGTTTCCGTCAATACCTTTATATTCAAAATTCCATTTTACCATTATAACACCGAAATAGATTTCGGCGACAGCGTGAAATCTATTCAACGTTTATTGGGATGAGGTTGTAAAGTTACCCTTTCAACTTCAAATTACAAAAGTATTATCGATATATGTTGTAATCCTGTCTATAAAGACGTATATAACCGCTTTCAGACTCCAGATCGTTTAGATAACCTTTGTATTGAGAACGTGTACATTAAGATAAAGTCTATTAAACCCTTCTCCGATAGTTTTTCCGTAACAATGAACCGCGTTACCATATCCAATATATTTTTATTTGTTGAAATTCATTCGAATTCTTTAGTGAAAATTGTGATGTAATTCGCTTCAAGGCTATCCAATTGGCTTTCAAAGTTAAAGATGGTTATTTCTTCAATTTTCATACTTATAAGGTTTTTGAAAAACTGTATAGTAACTATAACAATATAAGTAAAAGTTAAGAATAAGTTGGAAATTCATCGTTTATTATTATAAAGAGTAATATGTGCTTAGTTTTCCTACAACCTACGCTAATTAGTTTTAATATGTTACCTAAATCGAATGAGGCGTATAGAAACTTCTTCGTCGTTTCTCGAAATCGTACAAATCGCTTAGATATAGGTGTAAGTTGGTTATATTTAATAGCTCCAGGTAGCAAAATCGCTGGATTTCATTATATAACCGTAATCAATGAGGTAAATAAGGACGTAGTAATTTATCAGATGAAGGGATAGTTAGCGTCGATAATCTTTTTAAAAAAGGTTAATTGGAGTTATTATTATTGTAAAGTTATTTTACCCAAGGGTTGACCGGTTTTTTCCAAGGCATCGGTATTTGGCGAAGTTTTGTAAACCGGAGTAATTACCCTTGCCGCGGCGATTGACATGTTTGTAACCCGCTTTTTGAGGTACGTTAAGCCGCGGTCAATATATCAATTATCGGCATAATAAGTAAATATAGTTATAACGGCAATAGCGATAACTGCGCGAAAAGGGTACAATGGAGACCCGTGTTTCATACGAGAGAGTTTCTTATAATACCGCGCAACCTTTAAGTCTTTCTTTACACGTTCTCCGGCATAAACTTGCCCGAAAATAACTCGGTCAAACAAAAGCCTTAACTAACATAAATTAAAGGCTTCAATATTAGGGAAAAGATTTATAGTTGGATAAACCCATATTATACCGAATAATATAAATGAATTACTATATTTTGTAAAGTTTTTTTTAGCTTTTACGGCGGGTAATATTGCAGATTTTCAACATTTCAAAAACTCAAATAACATTGCTATTATTTATTGATCGATCTGTTGTCAATAAGTCGGTTTTAAATTTCAGAATAACTATTAGTAAAAGGTTCGTTATTTTAGAAAATAATATGTAGTTGACGTATGGAAAAATACAACCGAAATAAACTTTTGCAAAATCTAATATATAAATTATATATAATATCGGGAAATAGGGGAAATCTCATGTTATGACCCAAGCACGTTGGCGGGTCAGGAAACAGGCCAACATGCAGCTGAGCTACCAGTGAGCCTCAGTGAGCACCGGTGAGCCTCAGTGAGTACCGGTGAGTCTCAGTGAGCACCGGTGAACCTCAGTACTGAAAACGGTATGAAGGCACGGATATATAAGGACACGGTCATCACCACATAGATAGTATTTCCTTCATAGCTCTTCAGTTGTCAATCTAAGTATTCAGTCTCAGTATATTCTGAATAGCCTCACGGCTTTTGATCATTACTTGTACAGTTGCGATATTGTTCACTCAGCACCTCTGCTACCTTCTTGATAATATAAACCCTCTGAGACCTTCTATATACTCACGGGTATTTAGTGTGATTATTACATCTCAAGGGGTTTCGTAACAAAGGTTTATAAACTCTATGGTAATTATTTAGTAACAAACCCTGTAATTAAAATAAAGAGGCTTCGATGTAACCTTGAACGTAATTTTTTTATATAATGTGATTGTGAAGAATTGCATCGAAAGCTCCTTAAACATTACGAAAAAAAGATCGACGCGACTTTACCCTCGATTAGAGCCGATACAGTATCGTAGATTAAACACGTTACAATCTCTGCGGCGGATCTTTTAAGCGTTACTCTGCCGTATTAATAGTTGATTTAACCCTATATAAAAAACTTTTATAATATCCCACGAGTAATGATACGTTTATAAACCTTAAAAAAAATCAATATTGTGGTGATAAGCCTTTACAAACGAGGTTATAATGAATCCCGATCATCTAATTTCGGTATTATTCACACCTGTAATGAATATTACTCCTATGGGAGAAAAAAAACAAAAAAAGATATTTATGATAAAAGGTATGAAGGATTCTATAATGATCATACTAAATACCCGTGAGTATATGGAAGGTGTCAAAGGGTTTATGTTGCCAAGAAAGTAGCAGAGGTACTGAGTGAACAATATCGCAACCGTGCAAGTAATGATCAAAAGCTGTGAGGCTATTCAGAATACACTGAGACTGAATACTTAGATTGACAACTGAAGATCTATGAAGGAAATACTATCTATATGGTGATGATCGTGTCCTTATATATCCGTGCCTTCATACCGTTTTCAGTACTGAATCACTTGGATTAGTGCTGATTCCACTGATCCTAATCATATGGTTGGTTTAGTCATTTCCGCTGACAAAGGAAAGGTGTTCCCGCTAACAAAAAAAAGATGTTCCCCGCTTGATGTGTTGGACTTCGGGCTTAGCTGCACACTGACTTGCTTCCTGACCCGCTATCATGCTTGGGTCGTGACAGATTCCTGTTATTTATTCCCAGCATGTTTTAGGTAAATAAACTGTTATATCGATGGGTCCAGTCGACGTATTTCGTACGTTGATAGTATTATAACGAACCTTCTTATTAAAGATTTCTATATCTAGAATAATCGTATATTAGGATCTATCCTACTTATTGAAAAAGTCGTCGGTAATATTTTCATTGGTTTAAAATCTGCTGAAATATTTTTGTGGGATTTGGACATGTTGGTAAGGTTCGAAAATAAGGTGCCTATTTACTTTCATTGAAGGGTCCCGTAGCGGAAACGTAAATTTGTATCAATTGATTATTTTATGAACTTTTATGAGGTTAGCGGTTCTGTTAATTTTTATTTTTCATCAACCGGTACGGGCCTATTATACTTTCGCAAGGAAATTTTCACCTTCGGTATACGCGATGCCGCGTAAACGTAACGCATTTACGTTTTTTATACAATAACAAAACAGAGCGAGTTTAAGAATCCACCACTTTGTAATTTTAACGTAGATTATAACAGGTTTACTCATCTTGTATAAAAAGTTGACGTATAATTAGGCGAAAACGTTTCCCTAAATCTAGACGATAGAAACGTTCGTAATCTCAGCTGCAGGTAATAAAGGGGTTATTTTAAGGGTTATTAGATTATTAAACTTCAACAAGCTTATTTTTAATAATTTAATATATGTTATCGGTGTAATATAAGATCCGTAAGCTAAAATGATGGTTACTAATATTTTATAATCGGATCTGTTGTCGACAATAGGCTTTATTACCGTAGTATACCTAGTCATATTAATAAAGGTAAGTCTAAAACCGTATTTTAGACGATATAAAGGAATTTAAACTTCGCCGTTGAAATGTATACCCGTCTCCAAAACCCAATTATTTAACGCCCATTCATAATGTATGTTATCTAGAGTAAGTTTTACCCGGTAATATATAAAGTTAAAATCTTAATGAATAATACTTTACAACCCTAACATCTGATAAAAAATCCTCGTTAATACGTTAGTAGTAACCTAATCCTAGTATTTCTTTATATCGATTCCATTAATACGTAATTATAAAAAACACTCTTCTGGGATTCGACCGAATTTATATTACGGTAAAGAAAAACCTTTTTGACATATAAAGAAACTTGAGGACTCGTAGCAAAACGCAGTTCGTTTCGGTCATACCTTATATAGGTAAATTCGCCTTAATTGTTGTGGTCCGACCTACGATGGTAAGTCAAGTAAATACCAAATGGGATTTACTATTGAAGTGCAGAGGAAGACTAGAAAAGGCTACCGTGGTTCAACGTGTAGGGCCTTTGGGCAGGGCTAGTACCTAACACATTATATGCCTCCATACGTACCGTGCATAGATCGTGCCCTATCCATATACGGACCGTATCCAGCTTATACCCGGACCGTGACCTATTCGCGCCCGGGCTAGGCTTAAGCCGAACGTTACCTATTCTGTTACGTATAAAATTACGTAACCTATAAACTTAATAGCTAACGGCTTAAGTCTATAACATGCCCACTTTTCCCGAGATACTATAAAGGCTACGATACCCTTTTAAATAAAATCGGACGCAGGCCATACTTGCCTAGTACGCGGGTCGAGTATAAGCTGGTAATATTACGTTTAATATATTATATAACGTTTCTACCGGCTTGCCTTATATCGCCAGCGCCGCATAATGCATCCGTTAACCTTATAAGGTACCCTTTTTACCGCTGGCGTTATATAATACATTCGTTAACACGCCGTGTAATGTATCCTTTTTACCGCTGGCATCGTATAAAGTATCCGTTAACGCGCCTTATAAGGTATCTTTTTTTGCCGCCGGAGCCGTATAATATATTCGTTGACGCGTCGTGTAAAATATCTTTTTTTCCGCCGACGCCGTATAATACGTCTGTTAACCTATCGTTTAAATTACGTTTTTACCTTAAACATTAAGTAATGCGCCCCGTATAACACGTAGCCCTTACCGAATCCGATCCCCTAATCCTTATAAATACGAACGCCCTTACGTAATATTTAAAACTTTCTTTTTTTCTCTTTTATACTATCGCCCTCCCCCCCTTTCATTCTTTACTATCGTTGTAACCCTTTTAATTTTTTTATGTATGTTAACCAACTATTAGTATCAATATATTTGAGCTTTTTTTTCCCTAGCTTATTATCATAAGCAATGTATATAATGATTTTAGCCTAGGTTATGTTACCGTTGGCGCCCCTAAAGAGAACGACAAGCCTTTCCGTAAGGTATATTACCTTATTACATACTAATACCTTATTAATAACTATCAATCATTACTCATTTACTTTATAAGAAATGTTTTAATTTTCAAAAGAATATTAAGTATAAAACTAAATTTTCTTCGTTACAGGTTAAAAACGCCTATATATTGTATATTAACCGACTTTTCAACTTTAACGTTACCTTGTTTTACATCCGAGTTTGTCGTATATGAGGATGTCGTATATATCGGAAGGTTTATAACAAAGTAAACTTATAAAAACGCCCTACGAAAGGCCGACCATTAATTGACTTTTTTTTCGTTATATATTCAAAAAACAAATTTATTTACAGCTTTACCCGGTTTATTTACCCTTCTATACTAATTAATTATTACGGTAAATAATAAAGTTTATATATTATTCCTCGCGCGTAAACGTTGAAAAAATATCCCGGATTATCGACCCGTTTTTACCCTTGCCTTTTTTAAGTTGATTAATTAATTTACCCCGCTTTATAATATTGCTTGGGTGTAAGGAGTTTTCACTGTACCGGTTCTATAAGCCGTTACTTCTCTAGTTATATGCTTACGTCGCCTTTTCCTTCCGGGGCCATATTTACCACAAATCTCTTTATCTCTTTTTACTATGTCGCTTATTTATAAAAATAAAACTCTTTTGGTTAACTAAGTTTTAACGTGTAATGTTTTCGTCCCAACCCCTTTTAACTACCGCTAAATACTTTTCCGTGATTTTCACTTAAACCCCCAAAATAATATAGCTATTTAGGCTATATCTTTTACAGCTAATATAGGTTACGGCTTACAAAATGTTATAAACGACGTTTAGAACTTAACTTTTCAATTCCAGATTTCGTCCGTATTCTTTTTATTAAGCTTTTACAAAAACGAGTTAATCGGGCCGACCGCGAACGGGCGTAGGATTATACCTGGGCTGATCGCGTTACCCAGATTCAAACTAATGTATTATAGTCTTTAGTAACTCGTTTAAAAGATTATCCCCCCCGCCCCGCCCCTCACCCTACTTTTCGTTATCCGTTATCGTCGGTTTTATTTAATACCCATCCTTTTTAACGTTATCCTTTGTCGTTGGCTTCCTTTAACGTCCGTTTTTCTTCGTATTATCTATTATCGGCCTTTTTTAGCACCCGCTCCTCTTTACATTATCCGTACTTTTTAATGTCGCTTCGCGTGCGCCCCACCTTTTACCAGCCCCACTTTTCGGTGCTTACCGGTTTTCGTTATACCTTTTACCGTCCCCCTCTCCTATTATCGCCTAATGTTCGAAACTAATCGTAATGAGGTTCTTAACGTAAACAACATCGGTATTCGTTAAACCTAAATAAAAATAAAAATAATAAATAGGTAAACCTTTATTAAAATGTAATGAAAGCTATTTTACAGTCGGATATATATACGAAATAATCGGGTAATATTTATTTAACTTTACTTACGGTATTATAACCTCGTTTAATAATAAATTCTCATTTATATTTTTAAATGAAATGTTATTTCTAAGGTGCAAGCGATTCGCCTTACGCCTGTTGTTTAATATAAACTTAATGCCATCATCGATATACCGGGTTATTATAAACCTAAATATCTCTCTATTCCATTTCGAATTGATTTAAAATTATAATATGTTAATAACTTTCTGATAATTCCTATTTCGGCTTATTATAACCCTTTAACTTAACTAATATGTATCAGACCCCGCCTTTTCTCTTCTTTACCATAAATATATTTTATACTTTAAATTTCTTATATTTACCGTCTTCTATATCGTTAGTTATTAAAACTAGTCCCAGGTGAATATCGGATAAAACCTACGAAAGTGAAAGATTCGAAGCTATATGGTTAATTAAATTTACATAAAATACTGGATATTTGTTAAAGATATTTAATACGATATTTAACGGATTCGAAATACCAACTACCCGGTATTAATTATAAAGCTAATCTAGTTTTTTACTTGGGCGATTAGTTTCAATATTACGAAAGTTTAATTAAACTTAATCTTTTACTTTATATAGCTTTACCGGATGTCGTTTACGATTCGCCGCCATTTTTTCATTCTTAAATATAAGTTACTACCGTTTAAATTAATCCCGTCCCTTTACGTAAATAAGCTAAAAACGTAATAACTTACCCTGTTAAACTTGTTAACAACTTCGTATCACTTTACCTTTGAAATAAATAATATTTCGTATTTATTTATTAAACGGTTTACGTTAAACCCGGTAACCATCTACTTTCGGTTATTTAATGTAGATTAATAAATAGATAAATTTAAACCGTAATTGTATTACAAAAAGGCGAATATAATACGTAAGTACTTTTAAACCTCTTTATTTACTCATTTAATACTATTATTTATTTATAAGTAATACGTCGTAAAGAAAAATTATTTAACTTTTACTAAAAAATAAAATATCGTTTAAAATACGTTTACCCAATCCGAACCGCAATTACTAATAATAAAAGCTAAAAACCTATAAAATCTTTACTACATATTCCAAAAACGTTTCGCATACATATTTATAAGTATAAACTATATAATCTTCAAGTGAATAAATTTAAAAGGGCGATTCCTCATAACTAGAAAATATCGAGGGCCATTATTAATAACTAGTAGTTCAACTATGAAGTTAACCGAAATATATGCCTAATATCAGTCGAGAATAAAAAAAGGTTAAAGTAAGCTTTATCGTAAAATACAATAAGGTTTTGTCCTATTATATTACGTGTATATTTGATATAAACGTTCAATATTTATGATTATCCCCTTTTAATAATGATTTCGTTAAAAAAGGTGAAATAAAATATTTTTACTTAAATAACTTATAATAACCGAATCGTGAATTTATTATAATATTTTCGTTATGAATAGTTTTTAGTTTAATAATTATAAACGATTATAGTAATATAATACTCCTTATGCGTTAATCCCGTAATTTATAATTTACATTAATTATCCTGCCTTAAGTAAAAAACGTTTAACGCCTTTAAAAACCATTGAAAGGTAAACCTTATATACTAGGTTATTCGCGACTCTTTAATTTTAAAATTTCGTTAATGTACCTGGGCCGAAAATAAAAATAAACCATTTAACGTTAGCGTTATCGGCGGGCCTAACGCAGGCCGGGCCCGCAGCGGTATCGCCGGTGCCGCCGTACTAAAATCCCCTAATATTATCTTCGATAACAACCTAGAAGCGGGCCGGACCCGGGGTGGTATAGCTTTCGATGGCATTTCAAAATCCCCTAACCCCCTTTTAGGATATATATCGTTATAATTTAACAGTTAGTCTTTCGTCTCTCTGAACTCCTTCATTTAACCCGCCGTAATTTATATTACTTTAATATATAAGTTTATTAACGCTACGATTAATATAATAATAATAATGAATTGAAAAACACGCGTATAACGTTTCTTAACCTCAGGTTTATCTTATAACCTACGAGTTAATGTATCCGGGCAAACGCTCTAGGTTACGAGTTTATACCGTAAATAATACTGAAAAAGAAAAAGGACCTCGACCTATTTAACCTAACATTCCGAAATTGATACCATTAAAAAAATACTTTGATCCCTTATAATTTATCAAAATCGTAAACAGCATATAAATACTACGTAATTTAAAGGACCACGTTTTTAAATTAAATACTATCATAAAGAGTTCCCTATTGTAAATAGTATAATTACGTTCCGTATTTGTTAATCGTACGAAGTAGTAAAGCATTAGCTTCAAAATATTATTTTCGTTCTGTTACGACAAATACCCCTTTAACATTATTTCTGAACAATTAGTTTTCACTACTATTAGCTGATTTGGATTTTAATATACCAAAATCGGGGCCGTAACAAATGAATTTTTAAGGTTTCAAATATATATTTCTCCCGTTTCGTTTAAGCCTAACGAATACCTTACTTCGTTAAGTAAACGAAATAATTCGCTAACTTTGAAAAATTATCAATAAAATTACGATAAAAGTTGGTAAAACCTAGAAAACTTTAAATCTCCCAGACCGTACGTCGTAATTTTTACTCGTAAATTACCCGGACTTCGTTGGAGTTAGACCGGATACTTATTTTAACCGTTATAATAAGCCCAGGTATTTTACCTCTTTAACTACGAAGTCGTACTTTTTCAAATTTAAATTTAGTTTTTTATTGTAAAAACTTCTTAAAACCACGAAAACTTTCGTCATATAATTTTACTTAATACTTCAAAAAACACGAAAATTTATTTAAATACGTTAAAACGCAATTATTCAAAATATCTGTTATTATATAATTAGTATATCATTAAAACGTAACCGCCGCTTTCGTTAACCTCAAGGGAACAACCAATTATTTAAACAACTCGAACCGCGTACGAAACGTCATTAATTCTTTTTACTCAAGTACTATTCCAATACGGTAAAATACCGTTCGAATATCTAACTTCGTAAACCATATCGACTTCGACAACATACATAGAGTCTCCTTCATTAAAGGTTGAAAAACGGTTTTACTTTATAAATTTATTTAATACCCGATAATCGATATAAAACCATTATCTCTCTTTCGGTTTACAAATGAATAATACTGGTGTCGTCGCCGATAAAGAACTCGCCCATATTTAACCCTTATTTACCAACTCCGAAACTTATTATCGGAATTTAAAAAGTTAATTTCGTAATATCGAATATAACGGCCCTTCAAGTCGGTTGAATAAAGATTCATCCTCGTTTAGTTTAATATAAATAGGGTAATCGAGTTTTTCCCTATATAAAGGTAAAGTTATAACCTTGTTTTTGTCGAACAGGTCGCAAAATACAACTAATTCCGGTAAAAGACGCGACCAATCCTTTTTCTCCTTAATCGTAATCGTCGCTATTACTTGTAAAATCCGTGTTATCTCGTTAAAGCTTATAGTATAAATTATCCGGAACAGGTCCTTCATACGTTATACCTTTCGGTACGAACGTTACGCTAACCCAATGAAAACCGAATTTACTACGTCTTATATATCTCTCGTTTTAAAGCATATAGATATTAAGTCGATAATGAAACTTCCTTAACCTTAAATTATTAAACGCCTATCGCTCACATTTAAAGTTGCCTATTAATATCGTATCTAACGTATGAAAAAAATTATATTCCGCGTTATTCCAGACATAATATATACTAATATCTGGTTTGACTATTTATTTATATTTATATTAAACTTAATTATTTAGGTAATATGTCTATTTTACTGTAACTTTAATATTGTTCCAATATTTCCCGAATATAGTATCCGAATTAACTATAACCCTAACCGTTATACCAAAGCCACATTTGTAATATAATAAGAATTATAACCAAAATCAACTTAAATATTTAATAAGTAGGTATTATTAAAAAGTATAAAGATAAAAAATAGGTTTTCGTTTATACGTATTTTAATTAAAGTAAAAAGAATTAATCGATTTTATAATTACGCCGTTAGAGTTATATAACTCCTAAATAAAACTGTATTTAAAAGTTAAACTTTCTCCGTCACTATTAATAGGGAACCTTCCTTTACCTTTTTAATTTAGGTTGTATATACCTACGTAAAAGGTAATACTGGGCATAAGTCGTAACCACGTTAAAAATGATCTAGTAAATTATAACGTACGTAATGCTCCGAAATAAACCTAATTTAATATTCTTTTATTATCATTCACGTTGTCTTATGTCCTTCGTTTTAAATATGTACCGAATGGGTTTATTAAAATGATTAACCATAATATAGAAAAGACTAACCACTATTACTATAAACCCTTAACGAGAACGTTTCAAAAAGCGTAAACTCCCGTTATAACCGTATTACTATCCGGCCGTTAGCCTTAAATAAGTTTTTCTAACCAACAACTAAAACGCCGCTTTAAATTTAAAAACTTTAACTCGTTGTCGAATTCGCAGTATTTCTCCAGGGCTACGATATAGTTCACCCGGCTAATACCTACCGTAATAGACTTGTCGCAAATATGTAGCGATACGTGAAGGCGTAAATAGTTATACTTTACGGCTGAAAGCAAACTTAAGCCGCCTACTTAAACCAAAAGTATTTCGAACCTAATAACGAATAGTACCTACAGATCCTTATCACTTATAATCAAACCCTCGAAATCGATCAATACTTGATCCGCGTAATAAAGGTCATCGAAAGCCGCCTCAATATAATCGAACAACTTTCTTATATTGTACCTATCCTCATGTCCTCCGACTTCGTAATAAGCTGTAACCGCTTACTTTATCACCACCGTATCATATACCTATATGTAAAGAAACGCGTACCAACCCTTTTAGATTTACATTTTATCCGTTTCTAATATAAATTCGATCGTCCAACGCGTCGCCACCTACGTAAAGAAAAATCCGTCAAATTATGGTTAGTCATATCGTTTTCGTTCACCCTAAACTAGTAAAGACCTAATACGAATCGCGGCCAATTCGATTTCGAATTACCAAATCTTCGCGACGATCTAAGCAAAGTCAGAAGTAAAGTCGATAGTTAAAATCGATTAACCTGGTTATTACAACTGTTTATGAACCAACGCGATATAGCCTACAATATCTTATAAACGAAAGATGACGGCCTAAGTCGGCCCCTAAAAAGCCAAAAGTATATCTATAAAGGTAAAGAACTAAGTATTTACCGACAGCCTATCCTCATCAATAACATTGAAATATAACGCAAAATCATTAACGTCTGTTATTTATTCGTCCATTATAAGTATTATTCTTTCTAAAAAAATGAACAAAAAAAATATATTATGTTTTGACCTATAAGGGTAAGCCAAATAGATACTAAATAGTATTTGCTATCAAGGTATAAAAAAAGACGAAAAAGGGCTATCGTAACTTAATGTATAGGGCCCTTAAATAGAGCCAATACCCAACCCGTCACGTTCCCCCACACGTACCGTACACGGACCATACTCTATCCATATACGGATCTTATCTTGCTTGTACCTGGACCGTGCCCTGTCCGCGCCCGAACCAGACCCAGGCTGGGCGTTACCCATCCTGTTACGTGCACAGTTACGTAACCTATAGACTCAATAGCCAACGGCTTGAGTCTATGACATTAATTTCGGATAGGGAATAAATAATCGTAGCTTGGATATCGTTATATTAAGCTTTAACTATTGTTCTCTTTGTTATACAAAGGGTTTTGTACTTTAATATCGTCGACGCCCTGATCAATACAATCTATAAATATGGTTCAATATGTAGTGATTGTTTTATATACATTTATAAACGTAATTTAAAACCACGTATCTATTATCTACGTTTCATAACGCCAAATACTTGTATATATATTAGACTTAAGTGTATTCAATATTTCGAAACGTTAGTATTAGTTCAACCCAATAAAAAATAAAATTTGGGTATATCAAGTTGCTTCAATCTAATAAGTTTATAAAAACTGATGAATCGTAAAATTTAGTTGAAATAAAGAAGAAATAGGATATCAATATAACTGATTCCAAAAACGAAACGGCCTCGTTATATAAATCTTTGGTCGCGATGACTAATACGATTCACAACCTGAGTGTAAAGGCCTTCATAGCTTTCAAATTTGTTTTTGTAACTTTAAAGGTTTTATAACCATTTATATGGGTTTTGAGTCATGTCATAGTTCTGCTCGTAAAATAATAATCGTTTTTTATCAATACGATAAGTTCTTTGTAAGGCTCGAAAACACCAAAGACCTTTATAGAAAACGGGATTTCCGACGTTAAAACCCCGTACAACCGGCGTTCCTAAAACACTGATGATCTCGTCTATCACGCCCGTAATGGGCTCCGGAGTGTGGTCTTTATATAATAAATCTAATTCGATATTCGAAACCTTAAGATCAGAGGGCTTAAACACGTGAACAAAAAGTGCGAAATGTACCACATCCTTATTAACGAAGTATTGGCATATATTGGTGTAATAAATCCCGGTTTTGCAGCCTCTCTTCGATGGGCATACTTTCAATGTAACGTGGATAATTACTATAATATTTTAACTAGGGCTTTGACCGCTATTTTCGAATTATAACAAGTTCTGCCACAGGTTTTGATCCGTTCAATCCGGTGTTTTCAACCTCAGATGTACTTCAATCCCTCCCGTTTAGGGGAAGTCGGGTAATTGACATGTAGTATGTGAAAAATGTTGTAGTAATTATTGTATTAAATTGCTGAATTGTACGGTCCCAAGGCGTAATTATGTACCAAAACCATAAAGCTATGAGATCGGATTGGGTATACTTAATGCGAATTAATACATCATTATAAATAACTATTATCTCACAATTGGAGCCGATATCGGGTATTTATTGACTTTATTTACTTATTATAATCAAATAGGCGAAAACAATGGGTAATTTTAAGAAATAACATGATTAGGAGTATTAAACCCATGTAAACATTCTATCCGTTTATCTTCGAATATATATCGATCGGCGTAATTTCAACCTAAATAGATTTTTTTCTTGATTATTTTTAAAATTTGAATGAATTTATTTTCTAAAAAAGTCGTATAAATTACAAATGAAAAGCCTTCAACCACGTAAATATATTATGATTAGTGGAAAGTAGCCGAATTTTTTCGACCAGGTAAACGAACGTTAATATATTCTCTTCAAATAAAATTGATTTCTAATAGCGATATCAGCGTAATGAATGAAAAATTCTGTAAAATTTCTCTTTAGAAATGTAATAACAAATAGGTTTAGTAATACTTATTAAACGAGAGTATATTGGAGGGAATAGCTTTCGACGTCGCGTTTAAAGCCTTTTAAAACCCTAACCAAACCCAGTAAATCCGTCCCCTCCGCCGCCCTTAAAAGGGTAGTATATTAAAAGGGGTAATATTTTAGGCTGTTACGGAAAAGGCGTGACGGTTTTCGCGTAGACAGCGAAATCTTTTTGTAAAAGGACTGAGGCCGAAGCTATCGCTCTAGGTGGTCGGATTCTATTTATAAACCTCGATGAATATGAGAGGAGAAACCTCTATTAGGGAGCTGCTACGAATCTGTGGAAAAGGGAGTAACCCGGTCACGTGACGTGTGAGGGCATGCTCTCGTGCGGCTTCTGAGTGACTCTAGAATGCCATAAGAATGTGACAACTACTATAGCTAGATTCTTGGTAACCATAAGCCTACGCACTAGCCTGTAACACCTTTGATATATTTAAAAAAACCGGTATCCTATTATGGCCTATTACAACGATCCACTTAATGTTTCGTATCGGCAAAATAACAAGTGTTGAAATAACGTAAAAATGGGGTAATTCCTATTTGAAAGACCAGTATATCTACTATGAAAATCGGTGTTGTAATATAGTTTAAGGCGGTAAAGAAATGTATGCAAAAGGTTCCATGAATTTATTTAACCTGTATTAAAGGAGGTTTTCCTGATTGGTAACTAGAAACCCTATTTATGATGTTATTAGTTGCGTATAACGCGATACGTAACGTTGAAATCCGTTACTCAATAGAGCCAGATCTATTTCAACGAGCGACAAAAATGTTAATAATTTACTTGTAAACATGGTATATGGAATTTGGAATTTTTTGTCCTGTTTATACACGCCGAAAGCCTTATAAAAGATCTCTGAGTTAAAGCGTTAGGTTTAGTGTATAGCTACGTCCTTCTTATCTAGGGGCGATCCAATTGCCTAACGCTTTTACTGGTGACTTTAATTTTTTTTTACAAAAATCGGGCGTACTTCACAGGTATGCTGAGGGAGTACGGAGTCGATTTGGCTCTTCTATCATTAGCTATAGCAGAGGCTGTTTCATGAGTTTTTCAGCGATATTAAGAAATCATATACGATTCTAATAATAGCACTAAAAATGTGGAAGCCTCCTGTAAATATTTCGGAAAATATATACATCAAGATTAACAAATATTATATAACTTACATTATAACGCTTTAATAAACATTAATATCCAAAATAGGAGTGCATTTTAATAAATGTTTTAATAGTATATTTCACGAATTATATTTTTATTAGAAAGTAATTAAAAGAATTATCAGGGAGGTTATATTTTTCGAATATATTGGTGTAGGTTTTACAGGGTTTCTTTTATATGTTACTATGACGGGTAAGGGCTCTATATAAAGTTTGGGATTTGCTTTTACGAAGTAATCCTATAGATACCAGCGGGAAGAATCGTAACCCGAGTGCATATGGGTCCTATATAGGCCCCGGAGCCCTGACGTTATCCTTTCAAGCAATACCTTATGGTGCTTTATAGTTTAGAGGCCTGTAGGCGTATAAACTATAGCCTTAGTCTGACCGAGAAGTGCGACCTAGTTATTCTTTTCCTGACGCCTATTTATGCGGAGATAAAACGCGTTGTGGTTCTATATGCTTTTAAGCCCCCTAAAGCTTTATTAGGATACCCTTATTCATAAAGAAGTACATATGTCGCGTGTTTAAAATAAAACAAAATAAAATGAATCAAAATTTTCATTCAAATAAAACAATATTAGTAACTTTCCTTTATACATCGCGTTAAACACCGACCTTATAATATTAAAAGATCTTTGTATCCAATAATTCTCTGTTTGTAAAGGTTTTTGTATTGATACAAATAGGAGTATCATTGCTATGACCTAAGCATGTTGGTGGGTCAGGAAACAGGCCAGCATGCAGCTGAGCTACCGGTGAGCCTCAGTGAGCACCGGTGAGCCTCAGTGAGTACCGGTGAGCCTCAGTGAGTACCGGTGAGCCTCAGCACTGAAGATGGTATGAAGGCTATAGGATATAAGGACACGGCCATCACCGCATAGATAGTATTTCCTTCATAGCTCTTCAGTTATCAATCTAAGTATTCAGTCTCAGTATATTCTGAATAGCCTCACGGCTTTTGATTATTACTTGCACGGTTGCAATACTGTTTACTCAGTACCTCTGCTAACATCCTGATAACATAAACCCTCTAACACCTTCTATATACTCACGGGTATTTAGTGTGATCATTACAATCATTTGAAAAAATAAAAGCGACTCGCGTGCAAGCCACGGTTATGCGCGCCGTGCATTACTACTGTTACACGCCTTTGACGAACCCATAAAGACCCTTGAAGCCTAAACGAGTTTTTGAGCCTTTCTCTATTAACTTCGTGAATTTTCTCCCCGGTTTACCAGCCTCTACTATCGCCTCTGTTGACCTTATCTAGGTCTCTACTAAGTTCATCCTACTCTTTCAGTGTCGACATCATAAAAATTATATTAAATTACTTTTAACTGTATTAAACGATAGAGTTTATATTAGTAAAGATGAACTAAACGGAAAATTCTCCCGTTTTATTTGTGAAACCCTTTGCTCATTTCGTATGTAATGGTTTATAACCAATGAACTATAGTGAAGAAACGTGAAAGCAGATGTATCTTTATCGCCGCCGCCGTTATTGAACTGTTAGCTGTCTACCGCGTCGGCGTCGCCTTCAAAACGTCGATTAGTCGCTTAACGGCCTTTAGATAGCTTTTAAACGTCCTTATTGAAACGGTAAAGGGTGGCTTCGCGTAGGCCTCGGTTGTGGCGTTGTTAGGCGGCCGTTGTATTATGTTGGCATACCGATTTTTTCCCTGCAATGGGGTTGTTAGTGATGATGGTTATAGCAACAACGGTAAAAATATAAGTTAGATTAAAAATGAGTTCATTACGCACGCCCCCGCTGTCGTTTTCCTCCCTCCAACCCTACCCCCCACCAACCGGATCAAACAAAACGAATAACAGTTATTTAGATTTATATAACCATTATAATAGAGTCGCTGAATACTTAAGGTTAATGATTTATAATGGGATAATATTCATACTGTTACGCTATTGTGAACTTTAATAATAACGCGGGTAAATATATAACCAGCGAATTTAAATCGTAAAATTACGGATGGTCAGAAAATTCTATTGTCACAAGCGGGCATTAAACGTATACCTAAGTAAGTTTTATGTTATCGTATTTATGATTTAAAAAATATTTTTTACGCGATCAAAGGACCGAAAATTCTCAAGACTTGAAAAAAATTACGAGAATAGTTTTCTCGTATTTTCCTATCTGAAGGCTTTTTAAATATAAAGTTCTACCGTTTCGTACCTTTTGTATAAACCAGGTAATATACTAAATACAAGATACCTCGTTTTTTTTTTTTTTTTTTTTTTTTTTTTTGCATCGTTACACGTTATTATGAACTACACAAATATGATCCCCTACACTTGCTAACTATAGTAATATCTAGTAATATCCACGGTTTTAGATTCAAAAAGGTTAACTTTATACGTTTTTTCAAAAATATTTCGATTCATTCCGAGAAAATGATGACACTTTTTAATGGGGTATTGAATATAAATACGATTTGGCTTTTTACACTGGGATCAATTATAATAACTGTTGGAATAGTAATATATGAAGTGCAGTAAGTCCACTTTACTTATAGTAAAATTGACCATACTGCAAGTATATTGCTTTGTGTATGGACTTACCGCATTAGGTATAAGTCGAGTGCAGCACACTACACTTTACTCTAGGGCACGGGCTAAGCAATTGGCCATACAAATCACAGTGTAGACCGGCTAGCAGTCTGCCAAACTTAGAACAATACATTCACCATCTAACTATGCAATAATACTGTTACTTCGACCACGATTCGAATCGACAACATTATAACGTATAAAGTCCTACCAACACCAATTAGTGATTATTAGGTTAAACACAGATTAGCTAAGTAGAAGAAAAGGCTACTTTTCAGTCGTTACGCTTTACGTTAAACGACGGCTAAGGTAGAGGAAAGATTCTTGCGAAGGGCCTTTACTGCTGCGTCGGTTTTTACGGTAGTAAGTAAAGAAGATTTTTAGGTTACATCGGTTTTTACGGTAGCTTGAAGGTAGCTACGGTATCTTTATTGAAAACACTAAGAAATCTTTACTGATTTTTCTTGAAGAAAAACGTTAAGATTGACTGTCAAAAGTCTTAAAGTTCGGCAAGTTGGCAAACAGCTAAGTTAGTACCATTATGAGTGCTACTACTGCAGAAAAACGACTAAATCTCTACGCTAAACAACTATAACAAACAACCTTTGCCCTCTACCACCAATAACGACCTTCGACCTTACCTTCCACACCAAACTTCTGCCCTACTTCATTATCTTTCACTTCCCCCACACCAATTTAATCGTTAAGTTCGTTTCTCTGAGCGAAAACACTAATAATCGCCAAGTTGCGCCGAGAAATCTACGTCACGCGAGTTCACGCTAAATCGCTCAGTTCATACGCGACTCTACGCCAAAACACCAAGTCCCTACGCCCAAAGATTACCAAGTCCCTCGCCCTACTCGTCCTACACGTTCTCTACAAGTCAAACTGTTAAGGTGGGTTTAAATTAGACATTTATGGAGAAAGTTAAAGCCCTCGGATCAATTTTCACCAAGTTTTGCAACTACGATCTTTGGAGATACGATGTCGATAAGAAATTAACCGAAAAACACCTAACCAATTTCGTCGGCTATTTTATTTTGAAATAAAACGGCGGTGAAGACCCTAACCGCGTTTTTCGTAAGTATTACGAATGATTCGGTGGCTAGACTATTGACATGTAAAAGGTAATTTAAAAGACCGTTAAATACAAATTAAAAGCTAAACTTAAAAGCTCAGGGATCCACGTGCTAAAGGAAAGCTTAACTAAGCTGGAAAAAACTCTTTTTAAAACGATTCAACTTAAATAATGTCTTCAAAACTCACTACCTAAAGATAACGGCAATAAGGAACCTTACCGCCCACATACGCGATCCAGGGGACCTCCCCTTTACCCTTAGCTAAGTTAAGCTTTTTTACACGTTAGCAATAAGAAACCTATTAACCTGCTCAGCAGTTTAGTATATTTACGTGACAATGCGGAGTATGGCCTTAATGGAGGCAAAGTATGTAAAGAAACAGCTGTCCATGCGGCTAAAGATATTAACGTTGGAGTTTTACACCAATCTATTAAGAAAGATAATCAGCCCTCCTAAAAATTTTAAGTACCTATTGCCCCTTAGCAATTTAATCGACAAATTCCTTAAAAAACTTCTCCCTTTAAATTTGCCTACGCATAAAAGCCTATTATAGGTCCTACTATAGGACTTTACCCCTCAGGCTAAGAGACTGACAATTACCTTTAACACTGTACTTCGGAAGCTCCAAGGCTTAAATTGACAGGAAACACCATTTAAGGTTATGATAACTATCGCGACCTTTCTCTAAGACCTGTTAAAATAGTTGAAATTAACTATAAGCTGATTACAGACTTCTCTAAAGTTTGAAACGACGTAAAAGAAGTATAACAGAAAGCCCTACAACCTCCTTGACTCTAAGATAATGCCTTTTTTAAATATTTGCAAATGGATAAAGGTTTTACCTTTAAATTTTCACTTACTGTGTCCTGGAATCCTTATAGAGCACGACAGGGACTATTACCTGACCTTCTTTACTAAAGCTACCACGTTTCGCGAGATCTACGATAGAATAAACGGTCACTTGAAATAGGACTTTCACCTCGCATAATATCACATAAACTAAGATACAACGCGATGGATTACAATAATAGCAAAGAAAAAAGAGGAGGAAATACCAATGAACGTTTTTAATCAGATACTTAACAAGTTAATACTATGTTAAAAAGTAATCAAGAAAGCCTACACTAACGAAGCCACACTTTGCGAGCAGATGAAAGCAGCAGTTACAGGCGTTAACGAATTTAAATACGCCCTATAACGCCTAAATAGCACCTGCGAAGACTTCTTTAACCAGTTACGCTCCTCGTTTTCTACTGTAATGGCACGCACACCAAACTCGCTAAGTATATACTCATAAGCCAGCAACTTTAATAATGTGGATAAAAAAGATCTTACGGTGATTAATTACTGTAATGATCACACTAAATACTCGTGAGTATATAGAAGGTGTCAGAGGATTTATGTTATTAAGCAGGTAGCAGAGATTCTGAGTGAACAATATCGCAACCGTGCAAGTAATGATCAAAAGCCGTGAGATTATTCAGATGTGTAGACTGAATACTCAGATTGACAAATGAAGAGCTATAAAGGAAATACTATCTATATAGTGATGACCGTGTCCTTATATATCCGTGCCTTCATATTGTCTTCAGTACTGGATCCCTTGGATCAGTACTGAGCCCACTGATCCTGGATTACTTGGATCAGTACTGATCCCACTAATCCTAATCACGTGATTGGATTAATCATTTCCCTGCTAACAAAGAATAGGTGTTCTCTGCCTGATGTGTTAGACTTCAGGCTTTAAGCGAACCTATTAATCGCCAGCACTATCGTTATAATAATGGCAAAAGATGTTGGATTTGTGATAAAACTAACTACTGGTCAACTCTATACCACCCAGCCGAACGCAACAACAAAAAGACAATATATTACGTTTAATACCCTACTGTCTCCAAATAAGACTATTTGGATTCAATCGGAAACTTCGAGGGCGATAAACCAATTAACAGCGTTAACGCCTCTAAGTAAATTAAGTGATACGAAGATATTACTTCTGACGCGGCCTAATAACTAGCCGACTATGCCTTCCTATACCATTTAGGTGGTGAAAACCCTTAACTTTGTCCGTATTAAACCCATAACGCCTTACAAATCTTTAACCTTCGCGATTGTTACGCGAATCACACGTTTCAAGGTATGATGCCAGATATGGAGGCAGTAAGATACTTAACAGAAAGCTATTTGCAATACGTATTATTACGGAAGGAAAGCACTACAGTCACTAAGATTCATTGTCACAATACTGGTAAGGCTAAAGTTGGCTTTAAACCAGGCGAATTACTATCGTTACTATAGATAACAGTGGTTTAAACTATTGTAAAAGCAACTACATCTCATATCCTTATATCCTTTACCCATTTCCTATTTTACTTAAAGGAAATAAAAACCCTCAGCGTCAACGTCGACGTTAACACAAAAGAACTAGTCAAAAACAACTAGAGGATTCTACTCGCCCTTAAGTAAGGGCATCTATAGTTTCATCTTCAAGGCCCAAAAGTAGTAGTAATAAATTTGATGGAGCCGAAGATACGTTAACTATACCGGCGCTTTAACTATCTAGCCTTTAATAAGTTGTACAAAGTCTTTAAGTCCACAAATAATAAAGATGTGGAATGATTTTTCCTAAATGCCATTAAAAACTTTTCCACTACTGTTAAACATATACCTAACCCCCCCCGAAATTTAAGTTTATATTAAAGGACGATGAAGACTTTAACTACGAAATCTTTATTAATGTTTTTTACTTGAATAATAAGCCTGTTTTTTACGTCGTTAACTTTGCAACCTCTTTTTACGAAGCCAAGTTCCTAAAATCCCTTTCGGCAAAAGATACGTAGCAAGCGCTAAAAATGTTATGGATTAATACGTACCTGGGCCTATCCAACGTCGTTGTCTACGATAACTGTACCAACTTTACGGCGGCGGAGTTTTAAAAAGATACTAAGATAATAGGTATCCAGTGTAAAAAGGTGCCTGTAAAAGCCTACTAAAGTATTAAAAAGGTTAAAAAGATACACGCTCTACTTCACCGAATATATAATATCCTTACATTGAAATTTAAAAACTTTACAGATCCGGAGGCACGCCTAAAAATGGCAGTGAAGGGCTTGAACGATACTGTGGATCCTAACGGCTTAGTGCCAAAGTTGTTGGTTATTGAAGAGTATCTATGCCTAAAGAGTGAATCTCTACCCTCGGAAAATACTTAAAAACGTGTTGCGGCCTATAGTAAAGCTTTAAGGGAACTGCAAAGAGAATCGGTACGCCGCTAGATTAACAAAGCCCTTAATACCAGAAAGGGCCTTATAATAATCGACTTACTTATTTTGCCGTTGTAAAGTGAAGTCTTCGTATAGCGGAAGCTAAGCAAATGTGAGGTCCCATACAAAATATTAAGTATTACGAACTCCGAAGTGGTTATTAAAACTTCTAACAGTCCTATATCATTTCTAATTACCCAAGTTAAGCTTTAAATCAGATATATTAACGATAAAGACTCTTAATCCAAGCGACCGAGCTAATACGAACATTCTTTACCTATAATTAACAAGCCGATAAAACACTACCGATGCGGACGACCTCCGGAAAAAAAAACGTTAAAAAAATAAAATACACACCGGGCCGTATTTACAATACTACTTATTTAAGTAAAAGAGAGAAGGATAACAAAGATTTGGCATTAAAGCTCCGAGCATAAGAGATCATTAAAACTTCCAGTAAACCCTTTAAAAAAAGCGATAAAATCGAAATCGACGGCCTATTAACTCGAAAAGTTATATAATTCGTACCAAAAATCAACTTTAATCTTTAAAACCCAAACGTTACGATCTTGAAGTCGAAAATTATTTACGAGGTTAAAGGTAAAACTACGAGGCGGCCGTACGAAAATTCACGACTAATTGTTTAAGGATACGGCGATAAAGGTAGAGACTGAATCCTTATGTAGTCGCTAACAATTTAAAATATTAGTTTACTATTAGTGGTTACTTTAATAGAAATTCTATTAGCTAAGACTAAAGGCAAGTTTACGCTTCATAGCCATGATATAACGTAAGCCTATACGTAGTTAGATATGGATTTACAACGGATTGTATTGCTAAAACTACCACAGTAATTCCGTATCATCTACCCTTTAAACACGTCAATACTGTATATCAAGCCATTATATAGATTGGATAAAATAGGCGGCGATCAATTTCTAACCTACTAGTCGTACTTCAAATCTCGGCTAACGATAAAATCTTTAACATACGACTCGTGTTAATTAATAACGTAAGAGAAGGATTTCGGAGTGATAGGTATACAAATTAACGATACTCCTTTCGTCGAAACGGCAAGCTTTATAATACTAAAACAGTAAGCTATTAAAAACTCCAAGTTTAAGAATTATAAGCCGGTAATAAAGTTAATAGAAAGTAGTCAACTTAACTTTAATAAATCGTCAATCCTTATATTTAATATTAATACCGGCCCTAGCTTTAGTTAAAAAGGCCAGGACGTTGTTTTAACTACAATCAATGAGACAAATGAGGCTAAGACTCAAAGATACTTAAAAAAACGTGTTTAAGGTAGTTATATTACTATATTATATTTACCGGAAGCCTTTTACAACCTATCCATCACCGTATAAGCATATAAACCAACGGATGAGGACTTTGACCGGCTAAATAAAAAGCTCGAGTGGCAGATACAAAACTTGGACTGCGGAATTGATATAGTCTCAATCGACTTATTAAACGCAAAATTAATAATTTTTAAAAACCAGTTCTTTGCAAATAATACCGACTTGTCTTTACAAATCGGCTATCTTATAACCCTCGTCAACGACTACAAGCGGAAAACCCAATTCAATATTATCGACAGCCTAATTTACTAAACCTCTATTAAGTATAAGAAAATCATACGAAGTGTATTAGCATTGGAGGTCTACGGCATAATAACTGGCTTTAACGTAGGCATGGTATTATATGATACCCTTAACCTTATTACCAGGCAGCTAAAGATTCCTTCTATCCTGGTAGTAATTTACATCGACTTAAGAAGCCTTTTTAAATACCTTTCGAAGTTCGAAACCACTAGTGAAAAACGTCTAATAATCGACGTAATGGTATTATGCGAAACCTACTAAAGGAAGGAGATTAAAGAGTTCCAATAAATCGATAGCAACGATAATCTTACTAACGCCATAACAAAGGAATTACCGAACAAAGCCTTGAAAAGGTTTGTGGATAACAACAAACTAACTATACATATCGAGGACTACGTTAATAGGCTGCCCGTAAATCCTACATTACGTGACGGCGATCAATATGTTGGAAAACTAAAAGACTATCAGGGGAGCGGAGAGATTGATAATGGTAACTTGTTTGATTAGCACAGTTAAATTGGAGGTTTACAGAAGCCTGTGGCAGAAGAACTTTTTGTAAAAGTTAATAAACTCGGTCCTCGGGGTAACGTAGCAATTAAAGTCAAATGGGGTCAATCTACATGTAATTAGGTGCAATTCAATGTGGAAGTTAACTGGAATTAATAGGGGTCTGACCAGTGAATGAAGAGGCAATATAACAGTAACCGAAAAAGATTAGTCAGCCATACTGACGTACGCGCACAAACTAAAAAGGAGCCACCAGTGTTGGAATACTATTACATACAGTATAATACGTTAACTTTACTTACAGTAAAGTTGACCGTATTATAAATACATTGCTTTATATATGGACTTACCATATTGGGTGTAAGTCGAGTATAGTATACTACACTTTACTTTAAGGTACGAGCCAAGCAATTGGCCATACAAATCATAGTACAAACCGGCTAGCGGTCTGCCAAACTTAGAACAATACATCCACCATCTGACTACGCAATACTACTGTTACTTCGACCATGATTCGAATCGACAAAGTTGAAACGTCTAAAGCCCTACCAACAATAACGCTTTTTGAATGCATTTAAAAGCTTTATATGTTAGTGAATATAATATCGCGGCTTACAGTAATAATGTCTATATTAAAGGGGTTATAATACTTCGAATTATATACATTTATCTCTTCGCATTTTAAGTATCGAAAGATATTGGCGGCTGAGAATTATAAGGCCGGCGTGTCCCGATTTTTATAATTGTATAGATGCTTAGGGTTGCAACGAAGAGGCTTAAGATTGCGAAAACGAAGCCAAGGATTACGAGGATGAGTCTCAAGGCTGCAAAAATGAAGACGCTCGTTCTTTTTACAGTAAAAGTCTTATAACGACTTGCTATAATCGTTTAATGGTTTTGAATTTGTTGTTATAAATTTGTATTCACACTATTAACGCCTTCGTTAAAAATATCGTTTTTTTCGGTTATCTATTATGAAAAAAGTTTAATTTATTTTGGTTTGGGTGAAATATTTATAGTGGTACAGTGATTGGAAGGCGTATGAAGGCGTAAAGAGGCAACTGACAAGGGAACTAAAATGGGCAGAGAGATGTTTAAAGGAGTGATTGGTTGGCTGATTTTGCTGATTTTGCTATAAGTGCATCGAGGAGTGATGGGTGTAGGCGAGGCGTTTAGATTCAGGTACAGAAAGGTAAGTTCGCGCCTGCTTATAAGAATTGATAGCGAGATAGCGATAGCGGCAACGAGATAGCGGTAACAGTGTCGAGACAATGGCGGCGACGGCGATAGTAATTAGAAAGAGTAGGAGAAGAGATTTAGATTAAGACTAAGGTTGCGAGGGGGGGGGGGGTAAAAGATTGTTAAGTTGAAAAGCGAAAAGAGAGAGGTTTTCGTGGGTCAGGTTCTTTATTCTTACGAGGTAACAAAACTAAAGACTTTGCTCTTTTCGTTTTGACTTGTTCAAACTGGTGAAAATGCAATATCTTGTACTTTTCAGCTCATATACTTACAACTACCAATTGTTAGTGGCTGTTGGTAGGCTTTAGACATTATAACGTTGTCGATTCGATTTGGTCGAAGTAACAGTAGTATTGTGTGTTCAAGTGGTAGATGTATTGTTCTAGGTTTGGCAGACCGCTAGCTGGTTTTCACACTAATTTGTATGTCCAATTGCTTGGCCTGTGCCCTATAATGAAGTGAGTGCATACTATACTTGACTTGCAGTCAATTCAGTAGATCCTCAAAACAATACACTTAATTTACAGTTAGTATATTCAACTTTACTATAAGTAAAGTTGATTGACTTCACTGAAATTACTACTATTTCAACACTAGCGGCTTTTTATTTTGTGCGCGTACGCTAATGTGATTGACCAAACTTTTTCGCTTGCTTTTAAATTACGTACTCGTTAACTGGCTAGATCCTTATCAATTTCAGTTGACTTTTGCATCTAAATTAACCCTAATTACATTTCATTACCCTATGAATCCGAGTCTCAACTTTATAAACTCCCTGTAATGATCACACTAAATACCCGTGAGTATATAGAAGGTATCAGAGGGTTTATGTTGTTAAAAAGGTAGTAGAGGTGCTGAGTGAACAATATCGCAACCGTGCAAGTAATGATCAAAAGCCGTGAGGCTATTCAGAATACACTGAGACTGAATACTTAGATTGACAACTGAAGAGCTATGAAGGAAATACTATCTATGTAGTGATGACCGTGTCCTTATATATCCGTGCCTTCATACCGTCTTCAGTACTGGATCACTTGGATCAGTGCTGATCCCACTGATCCTAATCACATGATTGGCTTAGTCATTTCCACTAACAAAGGAAAGGTGTTCTCCGCCTGATGTGTTGGACTTCGGAATCAGCTGCACACTGGCTTGCTTCCTGACTCGCTATCATGCTTGGGTCGTGACACTCCCGTACATAAGTCTTTCGCTACAAACTTGCGCGTATTGGCCTATTGCCACCATTAGCTATTTTCACCTATGTTAATTAAACTTTGTAACCCTTTAATTAACCCAAATAAGTTAATTAAGTTATTATTACCCCTACTACCATTCGCTATTTCAATTAACATAGATTATGTTACTTTTCAATTTTACTTAACTCATGTAGGCAAATTAACATATAACCGTTTTTAACTTAACTATACCACTTGAAAAGTCATTATCGTTATTCTCTTTATAATCATCTAATTTGCCAATATATCCTTGTCTGCTGGCATGTAACTTAGCTTTGACAGATAGCCTGTTAACGTAGCCTTATATACGTATAGTTACCCTATTACTGTCCACAAACCTCTTAAGGGCCTTGTTTGACGATGCATTCATTATAGCGTTAGCAGGATTATGTTTTTGTTAGTTTATTGGAACTCTTTCATTTCTCTACCTTTGTAAGTTTTACGAAGTGTTATTACGTCGATTATTAGGTTCTTTTTACTAGTGGTTCCATCTTTGAAGGGTATTCGAATAGGCGTTTCGAGTTGGTACAGATTACCATTAGGATAGAGAGAATTTTTTGTTACCTGGTAATAACTTTAATGGTTTTCTATAATGTCATATTTATATTAAATTCAGTTATTATGCTATAAGCCTTTAAATTCAGTACGTTCTATGTAGTACTTTTATTTTTGATGGAGATTAAGTGCATTAAGTTACTAACAATGTCAAATTGGGTTTTTCGCCTGTTTTTATCTATGAGAGTTATTAGGAAGTCGATTTATAAAGATAAGTTAGTGTTGTTTATAGAGGAGCCGTCCGTAAAGATTATTTACTAAGCTTTTAATAAGTTAATTTAAACCGTATTCATCCCCTGGTTTAAGTGTCTTACTTGATATTTAAGCCTCCTGTTTTAACAGTCAAAATATTTATCCGTTAGATTTTGTATTTATGCCGTAATCAATAGGTTATAGGGGGCTTTTAGCTGGTATATGATAGCGATATAGCTGCTGTGGGCGCGGTATTTTAAGTACTATGAAGCTTTAGTTACATTAGTCATGTCAATTGTAACTAAGTTAACACCCTAGCTCTTTTAATGAATATTAAAACTAGTATTAACATTAAGTATACAGATTAATGATCCGTTAAAATCAAATTGGTTACCCTTTGTCAAAGTCGTAACCAGCTTACAATTTTACAATTTGAAGTTTTTAATCGCCTATTATTCCGATGTTATAAAGCTAATAATTTCAACGAAAAGGGTATTTTTAGTTAATATGCCTATAAAGTCGACTTTTTTTGCCTTCCTAGTAAGTACAGGGTTTATTTCAAAAACCTTATACTTAGCCATAACTTAAGGCGCGATTAATTGGTTAGAAACCAATGGACGCCTGTTTTAGTTAATTCTTATAGTGGTTTAATATATTGTATTACCGTATCCGATGGGTACGTGGTACGTAATTCTTATGGTAGCTTTAGTAATAACATCCGCTATAAATCAGTTTTTAACTTTATATACGCCTACTTTATATGGTAGCCATTAAATATAAACTTTCTTTTAGTTTTGTCTAAAACATTGCTATTAAAGCGACCACTAAGCGTTTGATAATCTTCTCAATCGTTGGAAATTACGTAAGGATCTAGTTTTTATCTTCATTACCGTATCCTTAGGCGATTGAACGTAATTTTTCGTGCGCTCATCCCGCGGTCTTACCTTTTACCTCGTAGATAGTCTTCTATTTAAAATTCGTAATATTCGGACCATAAGTGTTAAATTTAGTTTTAAATATGAATTCTACAATTTCTCGAGCTGAAAGACCGTTAATCTTGACCTTATTGCTTTTCTTGAAAGATTTTCCCGAGGTTTTTATAACGCTTTATGCCTAGAGCTTTAAATTTAAGTTTTCGTCGTCTTTTTTTTTCCCGTTTACACAAGTAATATTGTAGATACGATTCGGTTTGTATTCTTCGTTCTTAACGTTCCTCTTATTTAGTAGTCGTCCGCGCCGACAGCATTCTATTAGCTTGTCGATCACAGTTAAAGAAGGCTTATATTAGCTTATTCGCTTAGGTTAAAGGTCTTAATTACTATCGTTAATCGCCTTAATATATAATTTAACCTGTGCTATACGAAACGTCATAGGTTCATTAGCAATTTTAATAATTACTTTATAATTAGCGATAATTAAAATCTCATATAGGCTATCATATTGAACTAGCTCTCGCTATACGAGTATTTTATTTATTAACGGTAAAGTAAATACGTCTGTTATTATAGGGTTATTCCTGATATTAAAGTCATTATTAACTTAACGTCATACCGATTCCTTCCTTAGTTCCTTTAATATTATTCCGTAGGCTATATATTTTTCTCAAGTATTTAATAATAGCGAAGATTTACTCATTAGGTGGGGGTTTATTTTGAAAACGAATAGAGTTAATATTAAGCTGTCAGTGCTTACAGTATTATTCAAGCCATTTACCGCCATTTAAATGCGTGTCTTTTAATCTGTATAGCTTCTAGTCTCTAACGTAAGGATATCATACACTTATATAAGTAACTCGTATATCTTTTCAACCTTTCCAATGCTTTAATAGGCCTTAATAAGCACCTATTTACATTCAATTCCCATTATCTGAACATTTACCTCAAACTCTGCTACCGTAAAATTAATACCAGTATTGTAAACGGCGATATTAAATGAGCATAAATACGTGTTAATCTATAGCATTTTGAACGTTTCCTATGTATCTTTTGCCGATAAGGATTTCAGAAATTTAGTTTCGTAAAAAACGTCGCAAAGTCAACAACGTTAAAAATGAACTTATCGTTTAAATAAAACACATCAAAAAAGATTTTGTCATTAAAATCCTTATGTTTTTTTGTGTAAACTTCAATTTGAAAGGGGCTTGAGCATACGTTTAGTAGTAATGATAAAGCTTTTTGATAGCTTTTAAAGAAAAATATTCCATATCTTTATACCCGGCGGACTTTAAGACTTTATATAGCTTATTAATAGCTGGATAATTAAAACGTCGATATATTCAACGTATTCCTTACTTCGTTAAATTCAATACCGTTTTCTTTATGTTATAGCTCAAGAACCAACTGCAGGTCATGGAATAGGCCAGCGGTCCGCTGCGCTATCAGAAGCCTGATATCCAACACATCAAACCAGGGATCTCTATTATATAAGCACACAGGGTTAGGGTTTGGACCAACAGAACCGCTCGCGGTCTAGTCGACAACATTGAGACCGAAGGAAGCAACATCGACTTCAGCGGTCCAGTACTGAAGATGGTATGAAGGCTATAGGATATATGAACACGGTCATCACCACGCAGATAGTATTTCCTTAATAGCTCTTCAGTTGTCAATCTAAGTATTCAGTCTACACACCTGAATAGCCTAACAGCTAGTGATCATTCTACAGCACGAACAAACATCTTCTTGATATTGCACCTTTATTACCTCTGCTATCTTACTGCTAACATAACCCCCCTGACACCTTCTATTTACTCACGGGTATTTAGTGTGATCATTACACTTTAGTCCTCAAAGATGAAACTAAAAATACTTTCACTTAAAGGTGAAGGGAAATCTCCAGCCGTCTATAACCAGCTTATCAGTGTTAACGTCCACGTTAACACTAAGAGTCTTCATATTTTCCAATTAAATTAGGAAAAGATTAAGGGACTTCAATATGTGGAATATAATCGACCCAATAATAATCTGAATTATTATTATCTCCAGTAACGATAATTATTCACCTAGGCTGAAGTAAACTTTAGTCTTACCAGAATCTTGGCGATTGATTTTCATAGCAATAATGTTTTCCCTCCATAATACCCTATACTACGAATAGCTTCTTATTAAATACCTTGTTACTCCTATATTTAACATATCTTAAAACGTATAGTTTGTATAGCAATCGTAAATATTGAAGATATGTAAGGGGTTAAGGGTTTGGTTAGGGCAAATATAAAGGTTTTCGCCATTTAAACGGTATAAAAAGGCATGGTTGGCTAATTTTCAAGCCGCGTCAAAAGTAATATCGTCATACCACGTAACCCGTTTAGATGTATTATCGTCATTAAAATCCTCTTTGCCCTCGAAGTCTACAATACGGTTAACATGATTTTATTGAAAAGTAACAGAGTATTGTGTTTAATATATTTCTTACTATTTGTAACGTTTAACTAAGGGGTAACGAGTAGACTAATAACCGAATTTGCCATAGATTCAACACCTTTTACTACTATTACAATGATAATTTTTACAGTTAATAGGTCCGTATAATTCTTGCTATCGATGTTAATGCCAATATAGTTATGGCTTTTAATTAGAAGTTATTCAACCAGATTTCAAGCGCTAGCGCCACCCGTATTAGAAATCTACATAATATATTAGTACGCGATCTTTTTCATTTACATCGCGAAAGTCATTAGCTTAGGGGTATATACTAAGAGAGTTTGGCATACGTGTTATTACAATCGTTAACAAAGACCTTAATTAGCTGAAAAAATCCCTTACAAGTGGCATTTACACGTTATAAACTGTATTTAAACTCCTTAACACTTATGACAGCTATCCGTACCTGCTTACGAAATGTATTCTCATCAGCGCAGGTCTTTACTATTATTTACTAATATAATAATAGCTTGTTAAATATTGAATTTAAAATATACATCGGTATTTTGTCCTCTTTTTTCTTTACTATGATCATTGTTTACCTTATGGTAATTCAATTCGTACAATATTATACAAAGTAAATATCATATTTAAAGTAACTCTTTATACAATAGTAAATCTCTCGAAAGGTTTTTACCTGTGTCAAAAAGGTTAGGTAGTAATCTTTAGCGTACATTATAAGGATTCCGGGGAATAATAAGTGAAAAACAGATAAAAGAACCTTTATCTACTTACAAATGTTTAAAATAAGTATTATCATTATATAAAAGAAGTTATAAGGCTTTCCGTCATGATTTTTTTACGTTATTCCAAATCTTGACCAAGTCTGTTAAAAGCTTGTAATCAATGTTAACCATCTTAATAGATCTAGGAAAAGGTAACAATTATCGTTCCAATCGTCGTTGGTATTTCCTATCAATTTAAATATTAGAACCTCCAAATTACGGTATTAAGGATAATTACCGATAGCTTGGACTAAGGGATAAAGTCTTATCTTAAGGCCTATTATAGGCTCGCACGTTTAGGCGTACCTACCATAGAAAACTTCGCTTTAAAATACTTGGTGATTTTAAGTGAGGATTTAAGGAGTAAAGGGGACTTATCTATATGAAAAGTTTTAAAGAGTTTAACGATATTATTTAATTAACCGAATAATGCCGAAGTCAATTCCTCTTATCGCATTAACAGCCGCTGCTTCACGTACTATACCTTCACTAAAAGCATACTCCGTATTGTTGAATGAATATAATTAGTTGTTAAATAAATTAACAAGTTCCTTATCATCGACGCGTAAAAAAGTTTAACGTAACTAGATAAATAGTCTTCTGAAACGTAAATACAGGCGTTAAGGGTTCTCAAAGGCTTTCAACTTTGGGCGTGAGTCTTAAATGTATTCTTTAAATTAGGCTAGATTGAAGAGGATTTGTACTAACTTAATTAAGTTTTTTTCTGGTACGTAAAATCCTCGTCACTCCAATTATAATTTCAACTTGAATTCAGCGGTCTTTTAAATCCCATTCCATATATTAATAATCTAGTCGTCAAAAAACTTACAGTACTTGCGAAAGGTGTGGTCACTACAGTTGAATTCTTCGCCTCCATCTTACTTAAAATGTAACTACCAACAAAATTAGTTAAATATTATTCGTTGAAGTCTTCTCCAAGATTTTACCACCAATGGTTATCGTTGTAATACTTAGCGAAAAGGTATCTGAGGGACTTAATAGCCTTTTTCCTAACGGGGTTCGCAATAGCTTTAAAATAAACGTTTACGGCAACTATCTTAACGTTTTAGTTGGTGTGAGATGTAGAACTTGATAGTTTGGCGTAAAGTTGGGTAAAAACTTAGCCATTTTAGGTGTTTTTACTCAAAGTATCGATATTAAGGCGTAAAGAGCAAAAAAACAGCAATTGAAAGAAATAATGATAATATTGAAGGCAAAGATTTGATGTGAAAGGTAAGGTTAAAAGTAGTTTATTGATAAAAATCGAAAATTAAAAGTTATAAGCTGTAAGATCTACTTGTTTTTGCAGTAATAACACCCGCAATAGTATTAACTTAGCCGTTTACCAAATTATCAATTTGAGATGTTTAACGATTAATCTTAACGCTTTTCAAAAGAAATCTGTAAAGATTTCTGAGTATTTTCAATAAAGATACCGTTTCTACCTCTAAACTACCTTAACAAATAACGCAACCTAGAAGTCTTTCTTAATCACTGCCGTAAAAACCGACGCAACAGTAAAGGCCTTTCGTAAGAATCCTTCCTCTACTCTAGCCGCTGTTTAACGTAAAGCGTAACCGGGAAGTAGTTTCTTTTTCTACTTAATTTATTTGTACTTAACCTAATAAACACTAATCAGTATTGGTAGTGCTTTAGATGTTACAATGTTATCGATTCAATTGGTTAAAGTAACAGTAGTATTACGTGGTCAAGTGGTGGATGTATTATTTTAGGTTTGGCAAACCGCTAGCCGGTCTGCACAGTAATTTGTATGGTCAATTGCTTGGCCTATACCCTAGTGTGAAGTGAGCGCATACTGTACTTGACTTGCAGCCAATACAGTAGGCCTATAAAGAACAATACACTCAACTTGCAGTTAGTATAGTCAACTTTACTTGCAAGTAAAGTTGACCTACTACACTGCAATTACTACTATTCCAACAGTAGCGTTGTAATGAGGCAACATAATGTTGAGATAGTATAGTATTCTGACGATGGAAGAGGAAGAAACTAGCTAGAACCAGAAGCTCAGCGAAAGCTGAGCATGTAAGATGTGGCAAAGCACGTGCCTTCCCCACGTGTGTATCCCCCCATATAAGTATAACAAACGTTTAAAAGCCTATCAGTGACAAAGCCTATCAACACGATCCTTGTTTAACGCATTTACTCAAATACAAACTTAACAAATTATTACGAACCAAAATCAGTATATAAAATAAACGGTTTCGGGTATATAAAGTGTAGTAAACGAAACTGTAACAAGATTAGAGGATTAAGGGTTAGTGTGCAACTTCATTACTAACCAAACAAACAAAGGCATTAAGTTAAAACAATGATAATATATAGTGCAATATACAATACAATATACAATACAACACTTAATAATCAACGCTTCTAAATATAGTTGGCGAGTGCAGATAATTTGAATAAATATTATGATTCAAAGAGAAACAGTTACTTAATGTAACGTGATTGATTCTTTCAATGGTCCTTTTCCAGGATGTACAAAAATACAAAAATAAAAAGAATTTATTGAAGATTAAAATTATTGCTTGTGAGAAGATAAATCATATTTAAAATGTGTGAATAAAATTCACTTGAAGAGGATAGTAGCTACATTATTCAAATAGGTGTGATGTTTAACCCCAATCTAATGTGTAGCGAGTATGAATTTTCGCTGACGGGTTTGCTTGGAAAGTTGATTAGGCAGCAAGGGCGATATAGACTACTGTAATAATGCTCTAGCACCAACTCCAAGTATCCAACCGTGACCCAGTCTACGATCCACCACGACCCTGGCCCGGCCCCCCGACAACACTCAACAAGACCGGGGCAATAAGCGACTGGATGACGAAGGCCAGTGAACGTAAATGCAAATTTGACACATCTTATCAGTATGCTAGAATCCGTGAAGCAGCAGTGGAGTAATACCATCCTGTGTTGTGAACGAAGCCAAAGCTTACAGCAACATTGGCATGAATACGACTTCAAGGGTGACGTATACATAAAGCTTTTACGGGGAAAATGAAGTAAAAGGCAAGTAAGTTAATTGCAAGCAGGTGACACTAGCCGTCTCTTGCTGCCAAAAAGAACAGGACTTTCCTGACAAGAGACGGGCTCCAAAGGTAGGGGCAACAGGTGGGTCTTGTGGTGACTTAGCATGAAGTGTGAGCACTTGGGCTGGGGTGGTGATGACGCTGATGGGGGTATCATAGCTTGAGATGACCATGAATCTACCTAGAAAAACATTCTGTCCGGTCTGATCGGGCTTAGTAGGTTTATGTACAAAAACGTTGAATAATGTCAATGATGCGAACGTAATCGGCGCGTTGATCAAAAACCTGTGCATGGTCCAGCTGGAACCAGAGCATCTCCAAACCCGAGTAGGTGACGGCGGAACCCCGGTTGAGTGCCTCGGCGAGCTTCTCGTCGTCCACCAGTCTGTTGTGTCTCGCCAGGTGTGTCAGGCCATCTTGATGTAGTAGATAGCGAGCCACGGTGTAAGTGTCAACAATCAGGTCTCGCGCCGACAGACACACGGCGGCGTTGCGTCGTGACTGGCCCCTGGTGACAAGCTCATCCTTCCAGATGATGTTCTCCCTCCAGAACAGGTGCCGGCCCAGGACCAGGGCGATACCGGGGTCCATGCTGGCCAGATACCAGAGCTGCCACTCATTAGCAGTAGTCGGGTTTCTCTTGGTGAAGTTGAAGGCCACGTCGGGCAGGTGGAGCAGCAGGCTGACGGGGTCGACCAGCACGACGCCTTGGACCTGCAGGCTGAGTTCAGGGTCTTTCAGGATGTAGGTGGCGAGGGCAGTGCCGTAGGAGTGGCCGACAAGAACAAAACGATCTATTTTCTGCTGGCGCAGGATAGTCGTGAGGTGATGGAGAAAGTTCGGCCTGGCCAGGATGTTGGTGCGTGTGAGGCGCATGCAGATGGGCAGGACCTCAACGGCGAGCACGGGGCTTGTGGGCGGGGTCTCCGACAGGAAGCTCACATAAGGGTACATGCCGATGCCAATGCCGTGCAGGAAGACGATAGGCAGGGTAGGTTTTGTGGTTGGCATGGCTGGGCGGTACCAGTAGTTGAGCTCGTCAGAGGCTGATTCCCTACTGCGGCGGTCCAAGGAGACGAGGGGCCGGGGCGGGAAGACGTGCATGAGGTTGGTTCGCAGAGAGGCGGAGTGGAACCGGAAGCCACTCCAGAGCATACGGACGTGGGTGGCGGCGTCGACGAGACCGACAGTGAGGTACCAGATGACAGTGCGGTAGCGGGTCTCCACGTTGTCAAAGGTCAGCCTCAGAGGCACGGCGGTGCCACGACCGGGAGGCAGAGGCCTTTCGAGGAGCTGCTCTGTCTTGGCCAGGTAGCCGTTGATTTCGGCCTCGGTGTCTAAATCGCCGGCATGCTCACGGTCTGCAAAGGCCCATCGCACAAAGTCGCGGACGTTCTCCCTCTTGACCTCTTGCAAATCGGCACCAAGGGCCCACAGGCTGAGGTACTTGTGCGGGTCGGGGATGTTGTCGAGAACGCGTTGGAAGAGGGCCTGCCGCTCATCGCGGGAGTCTGGAGGGTGGTCGGCAGGGTCTGCAAAGCGGGTCATGAAGCGGCGGTAGATGAAGACATAGTATGTCAATTCGGCCGTGAGGGCGAGGATGTTGATGGGAAAGGGGAGCAGGATGTAGAACACAGGAGCATATTGGATCAAGAAGATGCAAATGCGGATGAAGACTAGCTCATGGGAGGTGGGGCTCAGCATGTTGGTGTTGTCCGTGTGCCTGTGCCTGTGATGGTGCTTGAGCTTGTCAACTCATGGTGTGGTTGGCAAGCAAGAAGGTGCTTTTGGGTGTGTTGTTTTGTTTGGTGAGCATTGTGAGATGTTGGGTCGAGTGAGCCGAGCCGCGGTCTCACATCACACAAGATAGGTGGCATTTTGCCGACATCGGCCCAGCCGGCAAGACAAGGAAGGACCCTTCTACTATAGTGTTTGGGATATTTATGATTTCCATATCATGTCTCGACGCAGAGCCCCAAAGCGACAGGGTATATATATGACACTAAGCCAGATTTAAATTGAAATGTAATGAAATGTGATGATCATCAAGCTATAAGTCATCTACTATATGTATATAGATAAAGTTAGCTATGTGATATACGGTGCTTTCACAAATAAACCAGGTTGAAAAACCGTACCTTAAACTTGCATTCGAAAAGTCTCAAATAATCCTTAGTTTAATTAAAACGAAAAGGCCTGGTGAAAGTCCCATACAACAAATTATATTACCTTACTATTTATCATTTTTATCGCCCCCAACGGTTGGTTAATCATCGACGTAAATTATTTTTATTTTTAACTTTATACGCGTTGAAATAAATTGATATTATGACATTATGTTACTTATTTTTATTTTTACGTCTTTCAATATTATTGTTCCTTTTTAGCCTTATATACTTTTACATAAACTAATCTTTTATCATCAGTAGCATTGATTTTGCTAAATAGAATGAAAACACAGATTCATTTAATAATACTTTATTTTGGTAATAAAGACTCAGTTCATTCTTTAATTGATAATAAACCTTTATTAGATTTTATATTGGTAGGCTAAAAAAATCAGTAAGTAATTTGATCTCTGCTGGAAAATATAAATCCACTTCTGTTGATGGAATTATCTCCAAATAATAAAACATATAACGTAACCTTACAACTCGTACTTTAATCTCAAAAAATAAAGAGCGCCGTCTAATAACTAATGCGATAATACACAAATGATATTACTAATAAAGCCGGCTATCATAACGATTAAGCACCGGTCTTATCCGGCTTTTCAATTAAAATCGGGGGAAATTTTAGATTTAAATGCGGTATGATTCGAACCCACAACCTAAAAATACTAAGCCAGTTATGTAACCATTCCACCACACACTTAGAATTTTATATTCAAGTCACATATTCTATATAAAAACAATTTCGTTAAATATATGGTTTTAAATAGGAATAATATGGTACGAACACAAGCTAAAATTTACAATACATAATAGGAATATAAGAATTGAGCCTCATACCATAGTAGTTACCTCGTAAAATAATCTTTTTGTAAATATTACTATATACCCTCATAGATAGTATACATAGGCCAAGTGGCAGTACACTGTATTGCAAGGTGCTCTCCTGCAGAGTGCACGGTAACGTGTCACGCTACAGGCTGTACTCTTGCAGGACGTAAAGTGCATTATGTATGAAGCGGTTTGGAATGGGTATTCCAAAACGCACAACAATGTATGGAGCGGTCTGGAATGGGTATTCCAAAGCGTATGGAAAAAGGGCCACTGCCCGGATAAGAGGTTTATAACCTTCCATTTGTGCTATACACTCTTTGAAATACTTCTTCCGGAACATTTATCTTTTACTACAACTATACCAATTTTATAATTACTTTTCTATTCCTTTACTTTCACGTAAATAGGTAAAGACCTTACCGACATTAATTAGTAATCAACTCGATTAATTACAGATAGTTTAAGAAAAAAGAGATAAATAGAAGTTAAATATTTATAACGGGATATTATAATGGTCTTAACTATATATACTTTAATATTATGTTTTTATAAAAATTACACGGGATATGTATAAAGACTGTAAAATCTATGTGACTTTAAAAAGAGCAATTTTAATACGATACTATTAACTCTTATTTAACGTTTTATTTACTAAAAGCTCTGTTATGCCACTATTAACCCTCGTTTAGCGTTTTGATGTACCCGTGTACTTTTTGTAAAGCGTCCTATTACGTACCAAGCCACGTAAGCTAAAACCACCAAGTTTTGAAACCCTTCGTTAAAACCCATCCGATTTAAAATCGATAATTTACACCGTTCGTAAAATACAAGAGCAATTACGAATATAGTACACAAATCGTCCGCTTAATTTAAAAGCGGTTACGAATATACTAACCAAACCACTTGCTCCAGTAAAAACGGCTACAACACGATAATCCGAACCGCTTACCAAACACGAATTAAGACATGCATTATACCCCCTAACACTCACATTTCCTATTTCTTTGTTTGCCTTTCTACGTTCTCCCTGTGTATTTTAAGTTTAGCGGTGTCGACGTTTAACTTTATTAGCTGTTTCATTAGTATAACTTTATTAAACGCTAATGAACCTAATCTAAGACGTTTAATTAGTTTATGGTTACTTTTTATTACGTATCATTTAAAATTTATTTGTATTGCTAAGCGTTAATAGCCTTATTTCAACCTCCTTATTTGTTCAATTTATTTTTGATTTTCTGTTTGTAGAATAAATTACATTGAACTTTAAAATTTAGATGTGCTTAAATTTAATGATGGTGCAAAACTATTAATTTATGCCGCTTTAACATATTAGGTATACGTAGGAATAACTATCACTAACCGCTTTAAAACACTTTTAACTATAGCCCTAACACCACTAATATTGGAGGAAGCTAATAATTATTTCGATCTTTTGGTTAGGTATATAGGAATTGGAAAGGTTATAATGTACGAAATGAACTTGGATCTTTAAAATAATATTATCGATATACTAGTTAAGAAACTAGACCTATATACGGTAAATACGTATATTTTGACCGTGATTTTTCGTTATTAGAAGAAGAAAACCTCAGAACCTAAGATGCTGAATAATTTCCACGAAAGATTTTTGAATTAGATGCTTAGTATATAGTAAATAGTAAACCCTTTTATTTCTAAAGTCTTACGAATTGAACTGCGAAGGAAAGGCATTAATGAAACCTAGATTTCGACTTCACACATTTAAAATTATAAAAGAACTTAAAAACCTTTTATACAAGCCTCGAGATATCACTTAAAACTTTTATACGACGATAGGCAAGCCTTTAATTAGTATTTGTAACCGATGAAATTAGAAGTAGAGGCTAAATTATTAAAGTAAACCTCGCCTTAATTATCCACCACTTTTTGAATCGAAGGTTTAAAGTATACCTAAAGTAAAATAAACGCCCAAAGTATAAGTATTGAGGAAGGAACCCTAAAAATGAGGGACAGGGACAATCGTTTGGAAATAGGCGAAACGTGTCGTAGCTATAGTAATATTTGCGAAAAGATATATGGAGTCTTGCGGTTTTGAAAAAGCGGTGTATCTTATGCGTTAAAATCGGTTGCTAGTTTACTAACCACCCCGCTTACGAGTAAATTCGGATCAAACGACAGTTTTAAGCCGATTAAATATTTAAGGATCAGACAAAAGCTAACTTTACAGTATACGTAGCTAAGTACGAAGGCATAAATAATAGCTCTAACGCTTATCCTTACGAATATACGTCCGGATAAAAAACTTTTAATGGTAATAATACTTACCTAATAGCCTAAAACGACAAAACCGCTTAACGTATTTTTATAAGCCTATAAACCGCCTCTTTTTTTACATATTATAGGTATGGATTGTATAAACAGAGCGTTTAACGCTTATATTATGTTGTAATTTACGGTTTTAAACAAATACAGTAATCAGTTTTAGGGTATTATACCTGAAATTTGTATAGTAGAAATTTCAACAGCCGGAAAACGATAATTCAAAGCACTTACGACGAGGTTTTCAAAGTTTTAGCCATACCGAATAGGAAAATACCGAAAGGTTTTATTTGGTAAAGACAAAGTGTTATCGTTCAAGACGGTTGTTATTAATATGTGATTCGAATCGGTTAAGTTTCACATAATAGACTTTAAATGCTATTCCTGCTTTTATTAGCTAATATAAATAAGCTCGGAATCAAGGTCCGGAACACAAATAATTAACCTATTCACGCTTTGAATAACGTATTAGTATCGTTTTGATTTAAGTTTGACTACTTGTGATTCTTCTCCGAAATACGTATAATTAAGGTTATTTACTTAAAATAGCCAGAATTGCGGATTTTACAGCGCCGATTTTAATACCCGGTTATAAAGCGCTTTTTATGCCTGCTTTACACCACAGGTTATACAGATATAAAAAATAGACGTACTTAAGGCTATTGAAAAGTTTTACCATAAATATTAGCTATATTTATAGGCTTTGAGCCGGTTTAATTTTCGCTTTGAAAACGATATGGACTTTAATTACGAGGTGATTGTTAATATTATGTATTGAAATAGCTAACTGGTTCTTTACGCCATCGATACGATAACATTATTCCAAGTTGTTAAGTTTACAAAAAACGCATCCATTATAAATTGTTAAGACGTTTTAATTAATTATTAGTTAAACGTTTATTGAGGACCCCTAAACTGGATTACATACGACTTTAATACGGCTTTCAACTTTATCGAATAACGTATTAAGCTTCGGATAGCCTGTAACAAGTATGAATAGATTTTAGTAAAAGCCTTATAAGGTATTGAAAAATGTAAACGGTATTACAAACTGTTTGAAAAACTTATATAATGCTATGGAAAAACCTAAAGGATACTAGTTTTAAGAAATCTATCTTTTAAAAAGCAGTTAAAACTATTAACAATACCTTTAGCTTAAATAGGCTTATTCCTACGCTTTTTTTTTTAGTACTTATCTAAGAATTTATATGAATTTTGTATTATTATTAATCATGATATAAATGGTAAATGTTGTAACGAAGGTTATAACAATATTAAGTTTTTCATAGGCTACTAACGATGTATCCAAAGCGTTAGCCACAAGAAATAGCCTATGCAAAACTAGCGTTTTGGATTTACCGTTGCAATTTAAGATCCTGGTTTAGAAAACCAAGGATGGATGGACTGTCTTTTAGAAAATTAACGGATTTATAGGCTATAATGTATTCGTTAATTTGTTAAATGGTATAGATTCTCTTCGTTTAATAATAATATGAGAATATAGGAAAAACATAAAAAGGGGCAACCCGAAACCGTAATCCAAACAAAATCGCTAATGAAATACTACCTAAAACTACGAATCCAAGCCGTTCTTAGTTCCAGCTTACCTGCGGAATTACGCATCCGGCTCGCTTTTACTAAATAAAAGCGGCCCGTTTATACCAACCATACCAATATCTCGCCGCTAGAGCCGCCATTTTGATTTGAAAATTAAGAAACTCTTTGTGACCTTTACTGCAGGCTTTTTTATTACTTAAAAGGAGATAATGAACCACGAGATTAGCTTAAAGCTTTGCTATGATGGCATTATTACTACCCTAGGTGTCCTGTTTAAATAATTCACATAAATAGAAATTTTTACCTTAATCGATTAGGGTTTATTTAGCTTTAAACGATTCGACCCGGTGACTTAGTGCGCTTATAGAATTTTCTCTATTCGCTTCGTATACGAAATTAAAGATAAGACCAGAAATATTTACGAAAGAACCCACCTAGTTGTAAAAAGTTATAATGACGATAACAAAAAAGATATTATAACCTAGTTGCTTACTTTATAACAGGCTAGCCACCGTGAAATTTTGTATCTGTAGCCTTCTTTAATATATCGTATAACTTATATCTCGAACTTCGTAATATATTGTAGGTTTATACTTAGTTGAAAAAGCGATTTAAACGATGTA
Source organism: Anisogramma anomala (assembly GCA_038502455.1). Classification (NCBI taxonomy): domain Eukaryota; kingdom Fungi; phylum Ascomycota; class Sordariomycetes; order Diaporthales; family Gnomoniaceae; genus Anisogramma; species Anisogramma anomala. Next base: position 14,592,850 of record JASMMZ010000001.1, read on the forward strand.
TTTATGCCGATGTATTTGAGGATTTAAAAAAATATTACTTACCTAAAATGATTTTACGTATCATAAAACCTCTTTAAAGTTTGGCTAAAATAGGTTTTTACTAGTATAATATTTATTAAAACTATTGTAAAAAACGGTTCGGGATGATTAATTCGACTTCTAACCCGTATTTATCAATATTAATGGTCAGTTCTAAAGGCTTTACATTAACTGATATATAAACGAACGATATACTAACGTTTTGCAACGCCTCGTTTTCCGTATTTACAGAGAAGAAACTTTTAGAAGCTAGTTTCAAAGCGAAACCCAAGACGTACTTAACGAAAGACCACATAATCTATTTTAATAGCGCTACTATTATTTCTGACATGGCGTTTTGGAACTTACGTAAAAATGGCAGTTGGATAAAGTCGCATTTATTATTCTAAATATTGTAAAACGGGCTAACAAATACAAATACCAACGCATATAAAGTGTTTGCGTTATTTTTGTAATACAACTGGAAGCGATATTGAACTTTTCGGTTGCCACGTAGTGTTGAACCACCCCATTGAACGATATATATAAAGCGCTTAACAAGGGCCTCTTATAGTAAATATATAATCCAAAACAAGGTTTGCAATTTATACTGTTAAATATACGTATTATAAAGCTTTTTGTCTTTACTAACGGCTTTTTCGCTAATAACTCCGACTATAATTCGCAAATAGGCTTCGTTTTAATTTTTGGTAATGAAACCTTAGTACGAAACAGCTTTACGCTCCGTAGAAATATTGTTCATTACAACTTTACTAAGTATAAAAGCGTTAGGACAACTGTCCTGGCTTTCGAAATTTATAGTATGCTTAAAGGTTTCGATTCAGCTATTACTATAATAATAACAACTTGAATAATTATTTTAAATTTTGTTTTCGTCCTATCCCCTTAATTATATGTACTAACTTCTTTTCATTTTATAAGTTTTTGGTTAAATTGGGTATTACGAACAAGAAACGTTCAATAATCGATATTATAATTTTACGCGAGGTATATAAACGTTGTAAAATCGAGGAAATAAGGTGGATCGACGAAAAGTCCAACCTAACGGACGTGATAACCAAATTTATCTTAAAAGTAGTATTGGAAATATTAATATCGATAAGTATAGGATTTATTGAAGTTTCTAAAAAGGTTTTGCAACCTTAATAGGTTATTACATTACTTTCGCCGATTTAAACCGGTTCGAAATCTGCTATTCGTGCTGCTCCCCGATTTATACCTTTATTTAACCCTATTATTTCGCATCGCTCCCAATATTCTATTACTCTTTATTTTACATACCTCGACCTTGCCAAATTTCCCTTTTTTTTTTTTGGATCTACCGTTTCTCGTCACTTATGAAATATCGTCATATTTCAATTTAGATCCTTTAAAACCATTGTTCTTTTTTCTTATTCACCTTACTCAACTCAAATATACTAATTCGCAACGCTTTTATTATACTTTCACCCTTTATTTTACGCACTTAGAATATATTGGGTACTTTACTACTTGCCATTTTCTATTTTAATTTAAGATATCGTACCAATTTTGGTATATTACCTCTTTTTGTTTTATATACTTTAAGTTACATTTTATAACCGATTATTTTAAGGGAAGCAATAATATTATTGTAGCCGGGAGCGCTAGTACGGCTGTAAATGGCAGCTAGTCACTACCACAATGAGAGGGAAAAGGCGACGCTGTGGCGTCCCTATTATCCTTCCCATCGCCCTCCCTCTTAGTACTAACGTTACTAGCGCCAGTAAGGATATAGCCCTACGCGTTAGGTTGAATACCCTTAGATAAATGCGTAAAGAGGGCTTTAACCTCCTCACGGCGACGTACGATAACTTCATTGAACTCTCATATGTAATATATACACAAGCCTCGTTTTCAGGCGGTAATAGCAGCCGCCGACTCCTTAGTCCACGGGTTAACGCTTATTACTAATTATTATCAGTTTGTTTTAGTTATTTACGACCGTGTTTATTTTTCGAAACGCTCTGAACGTTGTATTTCTGATAAAGTAATTTTTTTTAAAGATCAATTAAAATTTACTATAAAGCCAGTGAACGTGTAATACAACTTCGGCTTACGGCCTTAAAACCAACAAAACGGGGGCGTATTCGCTACCAGTTCATTTATAACGGTAGTAACGGGCCGAACAACCCCCGCTTTCATAATAATCGTTGACGGACTTACCCGCGGCCGCAAACGAGACATATGACACGTAGGAAGTGTTTATTAACGGCCCGGGACTACGGACCTGAGTGCGCCGCTTTAATATCTTACGTATTAGAAAATCCTCGCAACGTACCCTAACAATACGAAGCTTGAGGCGGCGGAATAAATACGTCTCATACTACTTATCTAAAAAGATATTAAAGGCATTAAATAGGAGGAATTAAGGTATATAAACCCTGGCGTAATTATATCAGGCTATACTTACGGTATAATAAGGCCACCGTGTGTAAAGGGGTTTTTACCCGCGGGGAGAGGGTAAGGTTTATAATACTAGGAGCCTC
>JASMMZ010000001.1:14595625-14629621 GCA_038502455.1 Anisogramma anomala
GCGGCAAGCGGAGTGATAGCGATAGAGGATATTATACCCGATAAGGGTGGGCTGTTAGTGATGGTAGTGGCGGCGGCTGCGACGGTGGCGGCGGTGTTTTCGCGCCAAACGGCGCTTGGCCGTCCTATTTTTACGCGGCATCTATTTGGAGAAGAGGTTAGTATATGGGTATTGATCAAGTAACCTAACTATTAAAGTATTGTGGTTTAAATAATTGGAATAAAGGTTAAATTAGGATAAGGACTTATATTCGCTTTTATTATGTTCCTTTAAAAGGAAAAGAAAGGAAGTTTTACTTATACCGATGATAATATATCTTTTTATATTGACCTAACACATAATGACGTAATTAACCCTACGTAATTAACATTTACGTACACACCCCTATCGAGAACGATAAAAGGCGTTATTAATAACAATATCATTACCTATTAACTATACCAATTAGGCTCTTATTACAATTACTACTACAGCTAGGAATTACTAATTCAAACCCTTATAATTACTACTGCGGCTAGGACTTACTAATTCGAACTTTTACAATTGGTATCGCAATTACATTATCACTGCAATACCTGCTAATTTAAATCTTTACAATTTATACCACAACCACACTGTCATTATAAGGCTACATATAAGGATTCTTTATAACTATATTATTGTTATTGCGCTATAGGCATATAAGAAAGAAAGAAAAGATTACTTGTAGGGATATTATTATATACCCTTATAGATGGTACATATGGGCCAAGTGGCAGTATACTGAATTACAATGTACTTTCCTATAAAGTACGTGGTAACGTGTTACGCTACAGGCTGTACTTTTGTAGGACGCAAAGTGTATCGTATATGGAGCGGTCTGGAATGGGTATTACAAAACGCACAGCAATGCATGGAGAGGTCTAGAATGAGTATTCCAGAGTGCACGGAAAAAGGGCCACTGCTCGGATAGGAGGTTTATAACCTTCCATCCGTGGAGTGCACTCTCTAGAATACTTCTTCCGGAACATCTATCTTTTACTACAACTATACCAATCTTATGATTACTTTTCTACTCGTTTACTTTCATGTGAATAGATAAAGACCTTACCAACACTTTCGCCCTAATGTAAGTAGTACTGGAAATATTGTACAACATATGATTTCAAATCTAGTAGAACTATCTGCTAGAATACGTTACTTTCGAACCTAAATCAAAGACTAATATGAAACTGTGGAATTTAAAGATTGTTCACAAATTGAAAATATTGTAAAATGAGTTATATGAAACTTCTAAGTATAGTATAAAACAAAAAACACGTCCAACAAAGTGAGTAAACTAAAATAAAGCTTGAAAAATAATTTTCAACTTATATAAAAACGAAATACGTTATTAAGTTACAAACAATTAGAGTTTAGTAAAGAACAATTACAATAGTTCTTGAAACAAAAGAACATGAAACTGCAAAGAACTACTGAAAAGCAAAAATAAATTGTACTTGTAATTGAGTAAATTTTGAAATTCAACTCATTATTACAATTTTGTGTCTGGTTATATGGCTTCTAAAATAATTTGAAGCACTATATATATTTTGGAAACATCCCAAATATAAAGTCATTTGTTCTGTACTCCTACTTTCTCTTCTTTATAAATTTAAAAACAGTATTTCAACATAATAAACCCCATATTCAATTGTCCCGTTCTGTTATATTTGAATTAATTCCTTTATTACATAATTTTTACGTCATTGAAACATATTTTACTGAATATAGATTTGTTTTTCGCTGCCTTTTTCTAGTTAATAGGTAGCTATTACATGGCATAACATTTAAAAGAAATATCGAATCTTCAACCAAGGTTAAGAATTTATAAGTTCATATTAATTTAACACGTGGAAAATCGATATCAAGGGTAAAATTTATAACAGAAAATTTGACTTTCATCATCAACTGTATGCTATTTACCGTTCTTTGATACCGTATATTATTAAATTTGTTTTTCGTGTATTAAAAAGGTAATTAAGATGTTCTACGCCAACTTTTTCCCGGTTACTATGAACGCCGAACAAGAATTCGTTGACTTTATCATTACTAACATTCCAAAACAAAATAATTATTGAAAAGCCAGCCACACGTGTAATAAAATTATACTATGATACCAATCAAATAATTTGCGAATATATCTAGATTTTTAAGGCAGGTGTTTTCAGGTAGAGAATATACTATGGCCCAATAAAACAAATATTCTACTACTGATTGAAAACTTAAACTTAATTGTTAAGCAAAGAATTAACTGTAATATATGGTTAACGGTATATGTTGGTAGGACCTTAGATCGTTGCAACGTTGTCGATTCGAATTGTGGTCAAAGTAACAGTAGTATTGCATTGGTCAAGTGGTGGATGTATTGTTCTAGGTTTGGCAGACCGCTAGCCGGTCTGCACTGTAATTTGTATGGCCAATTACTTAGCCCGTACCCTAGATTGAAGTGCAGCGTACTGCACTCGACTTACAACTAATGCGCTAAGTCCACACAACGCAATACACTCAACTTGCAGTTCAGTATAGTTAACTTTACTATAAGTAAAGTTGACTTACTGCATTGCATGTAGTACTATTTCAACACTAGCGGCTTTTTAGTTTTTGTGTATACGCTAGTGTGGTTGACTAATCTTTTTCGGTTAGTGTTGAATAGCGGCCTCGTGAACTTGCCAAACCTCTGTTAATTCTAATTGACTTTTATACGGAATTTGTTGGAATAGCAGTCAAATTCAGTACAGTCAAGTCAACTTTACCTGCAGTAAAATTGATTGTACGTACTGTAAATTGACTGTAGTTTGTGGGACTACACTGCAAGTGCAGTGCAGTAGGTGCCTACTTCAAAGTAAGGTACAAGCCAAAGCGTTTGGTCATACAAATCAGTGTGCAGACCGGCTGGCGGTCTGCCAAACTTAGAACTTATACACATCAATCAACAATATCAACGCAGCACCAGTTACTTCGACTACAGTAATTCGAATCAACTATGTTACAAAGATAAAGGCCTACCAACACTGATCATGGCTTATTGGGTTAAACACAGATTAGTTAAGTAAAAGAAGAAGCTGCTTTCCGGTTGTTACACTTTATTTAAGCAAGGTAAAGGAAAGGTTTTTGCGAAACGCCCTTATAGTACTATGTTGTTTTTGCGGCAATATATAGGAAAGGTTTTTAGATTGTATCGTATTTGCGGTAATTCAGAAGTAGGCATAGGTATCGCTATTAAGAATACGAAGTAATCTGTATTAATTCTTTTCAAAAAGTGTTAGGATTAACCGCCTAAAAATCTTTAAGATTACCAAACCGGCAAGTTGGAAAATAGTTAAGTTCATATTACTACGGATACTTTTATTGAAAACTTTGAAGTAAAGACGACTAAGTCTTACGACCTTTAACTTATACTAACTTTAATGACCAACTTACAATCTACGTCTTTATACTACTTTTTTCCCTTTCACACTTTTTAATTAATGTTACGATAGCTTTAAAACGCGTTGGAATTGATGGTATTGTTCACACTGTCAGGAAAAGAGTAATTAAAGCTTTCAGTGGCATTTTCGAAAAAAACTACGATGAAGACCTTTAGTGTACTAATGTCGATGAGATTCCTCGACCTAATACTTTGCCAATGTAATTGGTCGCTTTATTTTTAAATTAGACCCTACCGGAATCAACTGTAGATCTGTGGCCCTCAACGATTTTTAAGAATGGTTTCGCGATTGGAATCTAGATATGTGGAAAAAGGCGGACAAATAAGCTAAGATAAAAATGAAAACTGTGCTATTAATTCGAGGATTTGAGCTCCTTGCTAAAAAAGGGAAGTAGAGTAATTTTACCAACCTATCTTACGAATATACCATGAATAAAGACCACTAATGGATTTTAGTTAAGGGTAAAGGGATTGTTGGCGATAGTAACCCTTAACGCCCATATATATGTTAGCAAGAATTTGCCCAAACCTAGATAAGTTCTTTAAACCCTATTACGCGGGGTTTTCAACGTGTTAGTATTACCGGACGTAAGGAATCAATTAAGCTATACCTCGTAAGCCTTTAAGTCTACCAGTTAATTAAATAGGAACTTCGAGAGACCCTTTACTACTAAAAGAATTATTACTAAGTCCTCCGTAAGGAAAACCTTTAAGCCCATTTTCCTCAAACTTTTCAACACGTTCAGTTTTAATAGCTAAATTAAAGAAAACCCGGATTTATATATAAGCCTACTATAGGCACGACTACTGGTTTTTTTCCTTCAAATTTAGTTAAAGTAATTCATCCTACTTATTAGCACCAATAACTTTAGTCTTGCCCCCAGCCAAAAAATATAAATTTTTTTTACAACTCATATATCACACTTCTCCATCGACGTATTTCCATGGTGAATACAAACTGTACGATAATTACTATATTCGTTGAAATTTAGGAAGTAAAAGAGAAGTATAACGGTAAACTGTATAACTTTCTCAACGTTAAGTTACGCCTATTTTTCAATATTTGCCGCTAAATAAAGGTTAAATTGCCAGATTTTCACTCGTTATTTTCTAGTATCCTCACCGGTTAAGCCGAGGATTATTACTTTCGGTACCTAAAGAATTGTTCCTTCTTTTGCAAAATCTATAATAGCCTAAAGGGTTATTTTAAGTACGATATTAACCTTATCTAGTACAATATTGACTGGAATATTATCAAGTGGTCTTATATATTAAATAACGAAAAATAGTTAGAAAGTTAGATATACTTCCTTAATTAAATATTTGAAAAATTAATACTTTACTTACAAGTAATAAGGAACATGGGAACTAATAAAGAAAATTTAAGTTAATAGGTTTGGTCAGCTGTTACGGGCTACAAAAAGTTTAAATACACCTTTTAATGCTCCGATGTCACCTGCGAAGGTTTTTTTTGGCTAATTACGTTCCTTACTAGCGATCGTAACTATTCGAGTCTGCGGCTCGTTTCGTATATATCCCTGAGCTCCAGAATTTAGTGACAAGGAAGAAGACACTCCCTATACGTATTGAATTAATCGAAGGTACGAAAATCCCGGCTAATACGATTAACGAAAGGCTTGGACCTCTACCTAGGGAAAAGGGTATTCCTTTTTCTGAAGGTCGTTAAGCCAGCTAAAGAAATTTACCTCAAGCGCCAAAAGATATTAGATTTGCGGTAAATAGAGCTGTTAGTAAACACTTTATATTTCCGCCGAGCGTAAAGTAAATGTTGTGTTGCAGAGGGGGTCTAGAGAGTCTTTCAGCCGTTTTGCTAACAGTCAGTCTCGTGCCTTCTCACGAGACTGCCTACTCATAAGTGCGCCTTCTCTTCTCATAAATCATCCTTCTCATGAGTACATAATACTTTTTGTTATTATGCTCTGGTAGATTTCTATCTTTACTTAGTCTTTACCTTCAAATACAAACCGAAATACCATCATAAGTTCGTACATACATATAGCATAACAAATGGTAGCTGTAAGCTAATATTCTGCTTGGCACTAGACCGATTAATTGCTATAAAGAAATTGAAAAAGTTACCAGCATGTACCTGTAACCATATAGCATTACCACCAACCTTCTCCATCTCCCTTTTCCTCTAATTTTACCCTACTTCGTCAAGCTTTGTATATGAGTCCTTAATCTCAATATATAAGCCAGCGAAAGCTACAAGCGTTGGGCATCACACTGCTAAACAAGCTTTAAATACCTCGCCGTAAGCGTTAACAAACTCGTATACAAGAGCTTTAGAAAAAACCTACACTTACCACGCCAAATTTAACTGTTACTTTTCCTTTAGTTTTATTAATAAAAGCCTCAATTTCGCCTATACGTATACCTTTACCTTTACCTATAATTTCTTCGCCTATGACCTTATTTTATTACACACCTTTAGCCTAATATTTACCTATACCGACTTATCTCTCGCTTATTGCTATCGCGAGTCTTACACCTTACGTTACCATAAAATTAGGAAAAGCATCCTCGATAACGGGTCCCTTTAAGGCTATGAAACTCGTAGTAAACTTGCGCCGTAAATTTGAGGAACGCGAGGCTATAAGACGTGCTGAGAATAACGCCATTATAAGGCGCCTCGACAGCTTAATTGTTGAAAGTCGCTATTCTCGTAACCGTAAATCCTCTTCCCGTCGCTATTAATGTTAAACTTCCCCCATTGCCATAAACTTATCAGACACTTTTAAGGGCAGCCGCTATCGCCTACATAAAGGGAAGGAACGTGAGTTCTTTCGTTGCCGCTCCAAGCCTTCTTCTCACCGCCGCCGCCAGTCTTTTCGCGACCTCCGTGGACCCTTTAGCCGCCTCGATCCCTCTCGACGCCATCGCAATCCTTCCCGAACCCCGAACACAATAGCTACCCAATACACAGCAGGTGGCACTCTCCGCTTGAAACGTAAAGAGATTAGCGTATTTGACTCCGAGTATTATAATCCTTAAGATATAGGCATTATTATAGCAGGAAAAAATATGGTTTTTATTAACGTGTAAAACCTTTGTTAACGTTTAAATACCTTTGTAAATACCTTTTTAGCCTTAGAAAGTTATATCGTAAAAATGTTCTCTTTTTTGATATAGTGATCAGTTGTGTATTGGTGGAACACTAAGGTCAATTTTTGCAAACTTCGCAAAATGTCTCGTTGCAGCCTCGCCTATATCATAGACATTCTTGTCAATCGCTTTGCCATAAACCTTAAACGGGTTATTATAAAGTTTAGGGAAGCCAAATTCTCATTACGCTATTTGTTAAACGATAGGTATAGGTTACGTAAGCATATATAAATAAAGATACGATACGTAAAAGCTATAAGTATATTAAATCGTTATAATAACAATTGGTGTAACGCTATAATCGATATTTGGTCCATATTAAACTTGAGCATTTAATAGTACTTACCGCCTCCACATCGTAAGCAAACTATAAATAAATACTTAGCTAAAGTCGAAAAGTCGAAAACTGTGTTCTTAGTAGTAGTAATTCGGCGTTATCCTAACCACTAGCCTCTATCGAAAGATATATGCGAAAGGTACGACTCGCGGTATTTTTGGAAAGACGAGTACCAACCTTGTAAGGACGAGTATTATTCCCGTGAACTAGAGAACAAAAGGTACGAAAAACGCCCCTCGTATAAATACAATCGCAAGCGATATAACTACCGTTTTCGCGAATATGCTAACCGAAATCGTGGTCGAGATAAGCGAAAACGTAATCTTAATAAACAGAAACATAACGGAACACGTCTTCTTAACAACCGAAATCGCAACCACTATCGTAAACATAAGGTTAATAATGTATAATTAAAAGTAAACGATACTAACGATTTAAATTAGGAACATTTTGATTACTTACGAACGCCCTTATAAGTAAGTTTGTATCACTCGGGTAATAAGGTTGGTTATATAATAAAACCTACCCTTACACTTCATAGTTGACGTACCTGTATATGTTATGGAGAAAATTACAATTCGCATAATACTTTATTTCAGTATTTAAAGGCCTGTACCCGAAAAAATAGATTTTCCTCTAAAGATATAAAGAGACGTATACGACAATTGAATCATATACAGCTCGTAACTAGCCTAAATAATATCGTAAATAACACGGAAAATATTAATATTATTGTGACTAAGCCTGTTAATGAGGAGGTGGCACTCGTTATAAGTAGCTATCGTTACCTATAAGTTTCCGTTCGAACTAACCCTATAGGTAAGAATCATATACTTTGTCTCGATACGGGTTTTGACAAAGATCTTATGTTTAAATTCTAGCTAAATATAAGCTTTCCCAATTATGTTACGACAAAAGTATTTGTAGCCAAACGCGAAACTATTATTGAAGTAATAAGTTTTTTTATTCGCTTTATTACTAAGGAACATTAAACCTTTTATACCCCCAGGTATAAATTTAACGTCACTTTTACCTTATTATAAAAGATAGTTAAACAGTTACCCATCAATCGCTTAAATACGGGCGTTTTATTAATTAATTATTATATGAAGCCTTGTATTACGGATGTTCTAATATCGATGAATGTAGTTTATTTTAAAAATAGCTTTTTTGAAATACCTTTTTTAATATATAAAATAGCCATATAACCTATTGTCTGTAAAGTTACTTTTAAATTGAAAATCTCTATTTAACCTAAATAAACGATATACGTCATAGTCAAGTATACTACCCTTTTCAAGGACAGATCCTTTATATTTACAGCTCAATATCCATATACTCTTAATGCTTCAATCGTCACCATTACTCCTTATGTAATATAACTTTATAATCCCACTACTAAAATAGTACGCCTTATTAAGCATACGCGTTTGGAAACCATTACAAAATGCGAAGATAATAATTACTTTTGGGCGGATTGAACGGGAGCAATGCGAGTCCTTACATAGGCTATAAGTGTTAGTAACATATTATTCATAGTAGTATAACCTACCGAAATAGCAATTGGTAATTATAAAGTCTTTTATGCTCTTATTGGACCTTTAGACAAATCTATCTTTATTCCGGAAATCTGTGCCAAATTTAAATTCGATTCTCCAACTCTTCATACTGTTATTGCGCCCTCGAGTACGCCTTCTCTTACTAAAGCTCTTATAAAGCCTTACTCCACAATCCCTCTTTTGGACGCAGTGGCGTATTTAATTTAAGAATTTGGGATTCCTAAGGTGGTAAACCTCGCTAATGAGAAAGCTGGTTTCGCTAAACCTCGCAAAAAACTACGTTACAGAGATTTCTTCTTTAGCATAAAAACACCTGAAAATATGCCTATAGTAAAAACTATATACGGCATTTACATTGACGAAACTAACCTAATATAGTCTGTTTAATCATAACGTATTTACGAACGATACTTATTAATATAAAAATATATCAATCTGATTAAAATATTAGTAAATCAAATAATAAAGGTTTTACTAATTAACGGTTAGCAGTATGCTAAACATAACTGTTATCTTTATCTTATATTTAAACGAGACGAAAAGCTCCTCGATTAATAATTCGATCCTTTTTACAAGTAATAATATATGAAATTCTTTAACGATATCTTACCATTTGTATTGCCGGTATTCGTAATGTGGAAAACTACATAAGAAGTCGATAAAGGTCGAGAGGTAATATATTTGCAACTATTCAATAAATAGGCCGTTTTCAACTCCTGTTTACTACCTTGATAAAAGGATATCATTGTTGGTGGGCTTTAGACGTTGCAACATTGTCGATTCGATTGATCGAAGTAACAGTAGTATTGCATGGTCAGATGGTGGTTGTATTGTTTTAGGTTTAGCAGACCGTTAGCCGGTCTGCACTGTAATTTGTATGGCCAATTGCTTGGCCCGTTCCCTAGAGTGAAGTGTAGCATATTGCACTCGACTTACACCTAATATGGTAAGTCTCCACAAAACAATACACTTGTAATACAGTTAACTTTACTGTAAGTAAAGTTGATCTATTGCACTGCATTTAATATTATTTTAACACTGGTGGCTTTTTAGTTTGTACGCGCACGCTAGTATAGCTAACCAATCTTTTCCGGTTACTATTAAATTGCCTCTTCGTCAATTAGTCAGACCCCTGTTAATTACAATTGACTTTCATACTGTATTACACCCAATTATATGCAAGTTGACCCTATTTGGCCTGAATTTCGCCGTTACCTCCGAGGTCCAAGTTTATTAACTCCTACAAAAAGTTTTTTCGCCACAACCCTTTGCAAGCCTTAACTGTACCACTTAAATAGATCGCTATAATTAATCTCCTAGCAGTCTTCCTATTTTCCAGCATATACTTGTCCGCCGTCACGTGATCTGGGCTTTTCGGGCGGTCTATTTACGTATCCCTTAATGCGTATGGTCAGTTTGTTACTATTCACAAACTTTTTCAAGGCTTTATTTAACGTAGCCTTGATTATGGTATTTACAGGATTATTTTTGCTATCGATTTATCGGAACTCTTTAATTTTCCTCCATTCGTAAGCTTCGTGAAGTGCCATTACGTTGATTATTAGGCGTTTTTCGCTCGTAGTTTCGAGCTTTAACAGGTACTTGAAGAGACTCCTTAAGTCAGTACAAATCATGACTGGGATAAAAGGAATTTTTAATTGCCTGGTGATAATATTAAGGATTTCCCATAGTATTATAGCTATATTAAAATCCGATATTATGCCGTAAACCTTTAAAGTTAGTACGTTTCATGTAATCCTCTTATACTTAACAAAGGTTTAGTAAATTAGGTTGCCGGTAATACTGAATTGATTTTCCCGTCTATTTTCGTTGACAAGGGTTATCAGGAAGCCAATTTGTAAAAATAAGTCGGTGTTGTTTACAAAATACCCGTCCGTAAAGATTATCAGTTTGGCTTTTAAGAGGTCGATTGATACTATATTGATTCCACAGTTTAGGTTCCGCATTTGCTATTCCAACCTCTTATTTAGTCGATTGAAGTTTTTATCCGTTAGTATTTGTACCTGTGCCGTAATAGATAAATCGTAGAAGGCTTCCGGTTGCCATAAAGTGGTAATATAACTACCTCATATACGCTATTTTAAATACCGTTAAACCTTGGCTTTATTAGTCTCGTTGATTATAGCAAAAATGATACCCTAGCTCTTTTGACTAAAATTCAGGTCGATATTAATACCAAATATATGAATTAACGATCCATTAAAGTTAAATTAATTATTTTCCGTTAATGTTGTTACCGTTTTACAAGTCCACAACTTGGAGTTCCCGATAACTCGTTATTCATATATTACAAAGCCAGTCATTCCGACGAAAAATGTATCGTTAGTTTGTATACCTATTATTCCGAAGTCCTTTTTTACGTTACTAATAAATACGGGTCGTATATTATAGACTTTATCGTTAATCGGGCCTTAAAGTACAACTGGTAAAAACTAGTAAACGTTTACCTTGGCCAATTTATATAGTGGTTTAACACAATGTATTACCATTTTAATAGGTAAATAACGCTGATTCCCTGTAGTAGTTTTAATAGTATAATCTGCTATAAATTCGTCATTAATTATATTTATATTTATATAATATTACGGTTATAAATATAAATTTGCCTTTAGTTCTGACTAGTAAATTTGTTATTAGGGTAACTACTAAGCGCTAATTGATTTTTTAAATCGTTAGCGACTATGTAAGGATTTAGTCTTTACCTTTATCGTCGTATATTTAAACGATTAGCCGTGACTTTTAATGCAGCCACTCCGTAGTTTTATCTTTAACCTCGTAGATAATCCTCGACTTAAAAATCGTGATATTCGGATTTGAAAGGTTAAAGTTAGCTTTCAGTATAAATTATACCACACTTCGAGTTAGTAGGCCATCAATTTCGATCTTGTCGTTTTCTTTAAAAAGTTTACCGAAGATTTTAATAATCACTTATACCCTAAACTTTACTATTAAGTTTTCGTTATCCTTTTTTTTTCCCTATTTACTCAAATAGTATTATAGATACGGACCGGTATTTATTCCTCCTTTTTAACGTTTTCCTTCTTTTCGGGGGTCGTTCCCTCCGGCGACGCTTTATCAGCTTGTTAATAATGAGTAGAGGAGGGTCGTATTGGCTCAGTCATTTTACTTATAAGGTTTAAGGATTTTTATCTTTAATATCACTAATGTAAAGCTTGATCTAGGTAGTTTGAAAGGATACAGGATCTTTAATAGTTTTAACAATCACTTTAGAATTTGTGATACTTAATATCTTATACAGATCTTCTTATTTTCCTGACTTCCGTTATACAAGGACTTCGTTTTGTAATAGCAAAGTAAATATGTCGATTGTTTTAGGCTCCTTTTTAGTATTAAGGGCATTATTAACTTGGCAGCGTGTTAATTCCCTTCGCAATTTCTTCAAGGCTTTTTTATAAACCGTAACACGTTTTTAAGTATTTATTGAGGGCAAAGATTCACTCGTTAGGTGTGGGTACGCTTTAAAGACCAATAACGTTAACACCAAGCTATTAGGACCTAAAGTATCATTTAAAACCTTTATTGTCATTTATAGTCGTGCCTCCGGATTCGTAAAACTTTCGATTTCTAGCGTAAAAATGCTATATATTCGGCGAAATAAGGCGTATATCTTTTTAACCTTATTAATGATTTAATAAGCTTTTATAGGTACCTATTTGTACTGGATACCCATTATCTTAACATATTCCTAACACTTTTCTGCTGTAAAGTTGATATTGGTATCGTAAACGACGACTTTAGGTAGGCCTAGGTATATGTTAATCTATAGCATTTTTAATGTTTTCTACATATCCTTTACCGAAAGGGACTTTAAAAACTTAGCTCCGTAAGAAAAAATTGTAGAGTGAATGATGTGAAAAAAAGGCTTGTTATTTAAATAAAATACATTAATAAAAATCTTATAATCAAAGTTCTTTTCGTCTTTTACTGTAAACTTAAATCTCTGGGTGGCTTAGGTATACATTTAGTAGTAGTGACCAAGCCTTTCAACAGCTTTTAGGGCAAAGTATTTTACATCGTTATACCTTACGGATTTTAAGACTTTGTATAATTTATTAATAGGTTGGTAATCAAAGCTCCGGTGTAATTAACGTATTTCCGTCTTCGTCAGGTTTAACACCACTTCTTTTGGATCTTAAAGATAAAACTATAGGTAACCCTACTTAAAGGCGAGTAAAAACCTTTAGCTATTTTTAACCAATTCGTTTACATTAATATTAACGTTAACGCCGAAAGTTTCCATGTCTTTTAAATAAAGTAGAAAGGGGATAGAGAACTTAAGGATATAAAACGTAATCTCTCTTATAATAGTTTAAACTAATATTATCCCTAGTAATAATAGTTATTCGCCTAGGTTAACGCCAACTTTAGCCTCATTAGTATCGTAAAGATTAATCTTTATAGCTATAGTGTTTTTCTTCCGTAATACTACGTATTACGAATAGCCTTTTATTAAGTACTTTATTGCCTTAATGTCTGGAATAATACTTTAAGATGTATAGTTTGCGTAACGGTCGCGAAGTTTAAAGATATGGAAATGGTTAGGGGTATAGTTAAGGTAAAGGTAAGGGTTTTTATTAATTGAACGATATAAAAAGGCACGGTCGGCTAATCATTAGGTTACCGTATCAGAAATAATATCTTCGTATTACTTAATTTACTTAGGGGCGTTAGCAGCGTTAATTAGCTTATCGCATTTAACATCTGTAACCTGGTTTAATTAATTCTATTTCGAAATAGTAAGGTACTGGACTTAGTACGTTATTTTCCTGTTATTATGCTCGGCAAGGGGGTAGCGAGTTAACTAATAACCGACCCTAATATAAATTTAATATTTCTTAACATTATTACGACGATAGTACTTGCGGTTCATAAGTTCGTTTAAATTTTTATAAAGTTAACGTAGGTTTGCCTTAAATTTAAAGCCGAGTTTAATAAACTTAACCTTACGCGTTGTAGGCGTAAGTACTTACGTTCGACGTAGTTAACCACCGTAAGGTCCTATTTACGTGAAAGAAGTTGCCGGCTTGGAAATATATATCTAACAAGTTTGGTATACATATTATTACGGTGGCAAGCGAAAAAAGTAATTAATTAAAAAAGCTTTTACAAATGATATTTAGGAGTTATAAAGCGTATTCGAACTTACTAATGCTCGTAACGGCTACTCGTACCAGCTCGCGAAATGTGTCTTCGCTAACATAAACCTCTCTCATTACCTTTTAACATATTATTAGCTTATCGAATATTTAATTAAAAACATTTATTAGTAATTTCTCCTCTTTTTCCTTTATTATTATTTTAGTTTACCACGTGGTGGCCCAGTTTGTATAGTATTATGTAAGGTGAATGTCGTATTCAAAGTGGCCCTTTATGTTATCGTAAATCTCGCGAAAGATGGTAGCATTTATTAGGAAGGTTAAGTAATAGTTTTTAGCGTAACCTGTAAGGATTCCGGGGAATTGTAAGTAAAAACTAAAAGGTGGGACCTCTATTTATTTATCAATACTTAAGAAAGGTATTATATTAGTGTCGAAAAGGTTGTAAATCTTTCTGTCGTAATTTTTTATGTTATTATAAATCTTAACGAAGTTCATTATTGACTTATAGTTAATATTAACCATTTTGATAGGTTTTAAAAGGAGGTTACGATAATTATCCTAGTCTTAGTTAGTGTTTTATAACGGCTTAAGTTTTTGAGGTTCCAAAACACAATATTAAGGGTATTTACTAATTGCCTAACCCGGTAAATAAAGTTTTATAATAAGTCCTGTGGTCGGTTCGCACGCGTAGATGTATTTAAAGGAAGAAGGTTTTTAAGGATTTTGGCGGTGGATTTATTAAAGTACGATAAGTACTTTAAGTTTTTGGAAAGTTTAGCGATTTTGTTTAATTGACTGGTATAGAGTATTAACGTTAATACTTTGAGCCGCGTTAACAGCTATTGCTTTACGCGCTTTACCACTGTTAACAGTATACTTCGCGTTATTACGTAGTGTGAATAAATTTCCGGGTAGGTCAATAGATTCCTTATTGTTAACGCGTAAAAAGGCTTCAATTAGTTAAGGCTAGGTTAGAAGTCCTTAAAATTGTGTGTAAAAGCGTTAAGGTATTTTAATACCTTTCCTTTTCCTTGAAGATTTTAAGGATTAGGATCCTGGAGGTAGTTCTTCTGTTAGGCTAATTTAAAAAAGGTTTTTGCTAGTTCTACCGGTGTTTTGTCAGGAATGTAGATGTTACGGCATATAACCTCCTTTTTTAACTTGGCCTTGACCGTGCATTGGATTATCTTTCATATATCAAGGGTTTAATAGCTGAAGAACTTACGAAAGTCTTGGAAAGCGCGGGTGCCGCAATTAAACTCTTTTCTGGCATTAGTTTCGAGGATGTATTAGTTAACGTAATTAATTAGGTAATCTTTATCAAAGGTCTCGTTAACGTCTGTGGTTCAGAGTTATTCGTCGTAAAACTTAGTAAAGACAATTTCGAACGTTTCGATTACATTTTTCCCAATATGGTTGGTGATAGCCGCAAACTAAGCATTAGGAGCAGACATCTTGACAAGCGTGTAGGGTGAAAAAATTGGTGATTTTGGGCGTAGGGAACTTGGTGTTTTGGCGTGAAGTTTCGTGGAAACTTGGCGACTTAGCGTCTTAATAACCTAGTATGAGATCGTGCGACGTGACTTTCTTGGCGTGACTTAGTATTTTGGCTTATATTAGCGAACTTAACGATCTAAATAAGTAAATTAAGGAGTGAAAAAGAGTAAAGTAGGGTAAAAGGTCTGATATAGTGGGTAAAGTCGAAGGTTGGTAGTAGTGGTAAAGGGCGAAGGTTGTTTGTTATAGGCCGTGAGACTTAGTTGTTTTTCTGCAGTTGTAACACCCTTAGTAGTACTGACTTAGCCGTTTGCTAACTTGCCGAACTTTGAGACTTTTGACAGTCAATCTCAACGTTTTTTTTTAGGAAGAATCACTAAAGATTTTTTGGTGTTTTCGAATAGCGATACCGTCGCTAACTTTTAGATTGCCGTTGGAAAACTAACGTAACTCAAGAAGTCTTCTCTATTTTCCTGCCGTTGAAATACTGCTGCAGTACTAATAAAGACCCTTCGTAAGAATCTTTCCTTTACCCCAGCGTTCGTTTTGACTTAGAACGTAACCGGAAAGTAGCTTCTTCTTTTAATTAGCTTATCTATACTTAACCTAGCAGGCAAGCACTGATCAGTGTTAATAGACCTTAGACGTTGCAACTTTGTCAATTAGATTAGTCGAAGTAACAGTAGTATTACTTAGTCAGATGGTAGATGTATTATTCTAGGTTTAGCAAACCGCTAACCATTCTACACTGTAATTTGTATAGCCAATTGCTTAGCTCGTGCCCTAGAGTGAAGTGCAGTATACTGCACTCGACTTACACTTAATGCGGTAAGTTTGCATTAAGCAATACACTTACAATACAGTCAACTTTACTATAAGTAAAAATGAGCTACTGCACTACATGTAATATTATTCCAACAATTATCGAATTTATTCGCGGTAAAAAAATAAAATATTATTATAAACGTTATTAAGTTTTTCTTTTAACTTTTGTTATATTTAGATCTTCGCAACCGATTTATTTTTGTTAGTCACTACAGACCCGAACGAAGTAAAGTAACTCTTATAGGTTTTCGCAATTCGCTATCTTACGCCCAACGTTTTATAAATCGAACATTAAAGAAATTTCGGCCTTTTTTTCGCGTTTTTACCGACGATATTATCATTTTTTTTAATACGTGCGAAAAACACCTTATTTATCTAGAGGTAGTATTTAAGCTTTTTGCTAGTAAAGACGTCTCTTTGTCGCTGGACAAATCCTTTATCGGCTTTTAATTAGAAGAACATTTGGGATTTCACGTGGACGTCTTCGAACTTATAACCACTAAAAAAAAACTTATGGTTTTCGAAATCTTTCCTTTCCTCATAACTTAAAAGCTTTCGAGATATACCTGAGGGTAGCAGAGTTTTCATGGCTCATGATACCCCATTACGCCCAATTGTTAGGCCCAATTTAGGAACTTAAAAAGAACCTGTTAGTATAACGGAAAAAAACAAAGATAACTCAAAGTCGGTAACCGAGGAAAGAGATTATATTATACGTAGTTTACTCTTATCCAGCCTACGCCTAAATAACAGCAGTCTTTTAAGGCTACGCAAGTCTAATTATATAAACAACTTATGTTATACCATCTAAATCTAATATATTAACTTTTTTTTAAATTAACGCAAATTTTCAAAGCAGATTTGGTATTATGCTTTTTTACCTGAAAGAGAGCTATTCTTGGCAACGGAGCTATTTTTTTTCAGTAACTATTATTAAACAAATAATGTTTTTAATTTTTCGATTAACTCGAGTAAAACTTATTTATGTTTTTTTAAAATATAAGACTATATATTTCATATAGGTATATAAACTCCTACGTACAACTTTATCTGGCAACCCTTTACCAATTATTATTTTTACCGATCATAAAGCTATTCGAATTATTATAACCCAAACGTCGCTAAGTACAACATTTACAAACAGGATAAATCGTCGAATAGTTAATGCGTTAATCTACCTTAATTTATATTTATTAAATATATTTTACTTGCCAGGATACCTTGATTTTGTACCAAATGCCCTCAATCGGTTGCTCTTTAACTAAAACCAACATCTTTACAAAGCTAGTATATCGGTGTTAAATTATATTTTAAATAACCTGCCTACGGTAAGTTATCAAATAATACATTTTGTTAAAGCGCCAATACCTGATGATATAGAACTTCGTTTTTAAATTGATTATTATAAATATACTATCTAACGTGTAATTTTATAAAATCTATCTAATAATAAAGATAATAAGGATATCGATCTTAATGTTTTTAAATTTAGACATCCGTTTCACTTAATTAATTGCTCATTGTATAATCGCGATACGATTAGTTATAGAAAACTTATAGTTTTGATAACACTCATATAAAATCTTCTCGCCAAGGCATACTATAAAAAACACTATTTCGGACCTAAAAGAACGATCACTACTTTAAACGAAGCATATTTTCGTTGAAAACGTAAGTTTATAAAAGTATACGTCAGAAATTACATGTATTGTAAAGAGCTGCGTAACGATAATCAAAAACAACTTAATCGTTTTAAACCTATTCAAGCATTTAAAGAACCAATATATACGATTTACATGGACTTTGTAGTCATATTATTAACAGTGCCTTTTAAATGCATACCTTAAATGTTACCCAATAGGGAATCTTTTAATGTTATAATACCTATTATATGCAAAAATTCCAAATAAACGTTTCTAATTCCTGGCTATACAACGTATACGGCCAAAGATTAAACATCTATTTTAATTCGAAAATTCCTATTATACGACTAGTCTTATCTACGACAAATTATTTCGAATAAAAATATCATGTTTATGTTAGCTTTTTGGAAAAGTTTGTGGAAAGGATTTGTAATACGCTTGATAATAAAGACAGTTTATTATCTATAAGTGGATGGGAGAGTAAAGAAAAATAATTAGTTACTTAAATTAACTTTACGTCATTTTATCGTAAAATATCATAAATAACATTCGGTTGATATTATACCCACCTTATAATAAAACCTTAATAATGCTTATTTACGTATCTTAAAGGCTATTCCTTACAAGTATTTGTTTGGATTGAAACTTACGACACTATTTAATATTTTTAAAATAATTTTACCTCGTTGATAAGCAGAAACTCGATTTATACGGAAATATTTGAGACGAGATGTATAATAAACGATGGATATTGTTATTAAGGTAAAAGAGCGATATGATAAAAGTTATCGTTAGGATAAATTTGATATAGGCGATAAATTATATCTAAAGCTTGAAAAATCTTATAAACTACTATACAAAAAAGAAAAACTGTCACTACCACGTATAAGACTATATACAATTATAGAAAAAGTTAATTATTTAGGTTTTACTTTGGATTTTCCACCAAACTCACCAGTTTACCTAACCTTTAGCATTATTTACTTGTTACCCTATTAAAATCCAGTAAACGACCTATTTAATAAAATTGCACCACCGTCTAAGCTAGTCAAATACGAGGATAACGGATTAGATATCGAAAACTGGAAAGTGGAACATATATTAGCTAAACGAGTAGATCCATGTCGTCGTAAAGGTGATTAAATTGAATATCTTTTTAGATAAAAAGGCTTTACGGCCCTCGATGACGAGTGGAAACCGGTATCAGAATTAAATTTACCGGAACTGATTAATGCCTTTAAGAGAAACAATGGAAAGTTGAGAGGTGAATGACGAGGTCATTATTGTTTCTTTTTGCCCCCAGCATTTGTTATATTACAAAGGGGGTCTTGGGGATCTTTCAGCCGTTTTGTTGACAGTTTGTCTCATGCCTTCTCACGAGACTCCCTACTCATGAGTGCGCCTTCTCTTCTCATGAATCATCCTTCTCATGAGTACATGATATTTGTTGTTATTATGCTCTGGTAGATCCCTATCTTTACTTAATCTTTACCTTCAAATATAGACTGAGATACCACCATACGTTCATACGTACACACAGTACAACAATAAAATAGGTAATGTATTACACGTAATTCCTCTTTACTTTTAACTAGGACTATATCTAATAAGATGAACAATTTTAAAAAAGTAAAGGTAAAGAGGGAGAAAACAGGCCAAATGCTATCGGGTAATATTAAGATATTAACACCGGTATTGGCTCGGAAACAACGTAATAACTCTCTAACCACGTCTTTTTGTAACACCTTATAGGTAAAAACTCCTACCGCCGCCACGATGATGAAAATCCTGGCCTTATACACCTCTTTACTATTTAAAATCGTTATGTGAAGAAAGTCTTTTAAAGAATTATACCGGATATAAGAGCGATACGGTATTTAATAAGAGGCTATTCGTAATACGTCTCGTTACGAAAGAATACAAATATTATTACGAAACTTGATCACGCGGATACTAGTAAAGCTAAAGTTAGCTTTAGCTTTAAAAAAAAGCTATCTTTATTAGGATCGACAACGTTCATGATTATTATTAGCCTTATTATTTTCCATATCTTAAAATCCTCTATCTTCTTTTTCCTTTGTTTAAAGATTTAAAAAACCTCGGCGTTAACGTTAATATTTAGATTGACGAACTAATACAAATTAAGGCCGGTAAAAGGTTTTCACTTAGCCTTAAGTGGGGGTATTTCTAATTTCATTTTTAAGAACCAAAGGCAACTGAGTAATGTTAAATCTAACGGAGGCAGAAATTCGCTAATTGCATCGTAGGTTTAACTACCCAACAACTAATAGGCTTTACAAGGTTTTAAAGGCAGCTAGCTACGAAAATGTGGACTTTCCAACGTTGAAAGCAGTTGGACGACTTTTCTACTATTACTAAATATACTTTTCAGTCCCTTTCAGTTTTAAGTTTACTTTAACAAAATTAAGATTTTGATTTGGAAGTTTTCGTAAATATATTTTACATAGATATTAAGTTAGTATTATACGTTATAAACTCCGCTATGGCTTCTTATGACGTTAAATTAATTAAAACTATTACAGTAAAGGAAACATATAAATGAATTACGCGCCTTTTAAATAAACACGTACCTTAGGTTATAAAACGTATTGTTTTACGATATTAATACCAATTTTATTACGATGAAATTTCAAATTGACGTAAAGTCGATGGGAATTTAGTATAAATAGGTTTCTGTTAAAGTATACTAGGGTATTAGTAAGGTTTAAAGGGTATACGCCTTTTTACAAAGGGCTTAAGATATCTTTACACTTAAAATCTAAAGCTTTATAAGTTCAAAAATACGGATTTAAATAGCGGTAAAAGGTCTTAACGATATTATTAACCTTAGCGAATGTATACCAATTTTACTGGTATTTGAAGCCTACCTACTTATGATAATTGAGTCGCTATCCTCGTTAAGTACCCAAAAATGTATTATGGTATATATTAAAGCCCTAAAAGAATCAAGAAAGGAATCTGCATGTCGTTAGATTAACGATATCCTTAATAATAAGAATGAATCTTTAATAATAGGCGTATTATTACTTACCCTTTAAAGTGAAGTTTTCATGTGGCGAGAACAAAGTAAATAGAATGAACTGTATAAAATCTTACGAATTACCAAGTTAAACGTGGTGATTAAAATTATTTACTGTTTTATAACCTTTCTATTTACATAGTTTAAGTTATACCTAAACCCCTTTGAGCTCCTAAAGTTTGATGAAGATCCTAACGTTAATAACCTTTAAGCTAAGCGAATTAGCCAATATAACCCTCTGAAGCCGATTATTAACAAGTTAATAGAACGTCGATGACGTGGATAACCACCTAAAAAAGAGATATATATTAAAGAAGAGGACGGCGATAGGGATTACAAGCCTGGAAAGACGTATATAAAGGCGTAGGTATTAAAGAAAACAAAGTCTGAGGGACAACTTACCTTTGACTTACGTACTCAAGTCATTATTAATATACGAGATAAACTCTTTAAGGAAATTAACAAAGTATAAATTACCGGCCCTTTATCATATAGGGTTATATAATTTATATCTTTAACGTAATTCAAAGGCTAACATGTTACTATTTTGAAGTCGAAGATGGTTTAAGAGGTCAAAAGGAAAACCACGAACCGGCCATAAGAAAAGTTATGGCTAATCGTTTAACGATACAGTAATAAAGGTAAATATTAGAATCTAACTTAATCGCTTATAACTTAGAAGATCAATTAACGTTTGGTAGTCATTATTACTACTAGTTTAACTGTTAACATAAAATGTTAATTAACACTTAATAGCCGGGATATCACGTAAACGTATACGTAATCTGCCACCGATCTTTACGGATTATACTATTAAAACTGTTAAAAGAAGTAAGGGATAAGTTTTCGGCTGGCACAAGAATGCATTGTATTAGATTTTTATACAGATTGTCTAAGGTAAACGTCCATTGGTTTCTAAAGTATTAAACTTACTTTAAAGAAAGATTTTATAAAAAGCCTTAAACTTTTAACCTGTACCTATTAATTAGAAAAGGTAAAAACTTTAATATCGTAGGTATGTAAATAAACGATACCCTTTACCTTAGGGGTATTAGGTTTATAACAGCAAAATAACGTACCATTAAAAAGTTAAACCTTTCAAAGTGTAAACCCATCAAAAAGTTGGCCAAAGATATATAGCTTAACTTTTATAAATCGTTATTCCGTATTTATAATATTAAGGCTAAAAATGGAACTTATATTAGCCTACGTTAAGAGGAGGAAGTTACAAATCTAACGATTATCGAAAGGGTCGACAAGGTCAAATTACAAAGATATTTAAAGTAAAGGGCCTATACGGCCTATATTGTTATGTTATGTTAACCGAAATCATCGTACGATCTTTCCATTATAATACAAGTATAAGACCCATAAGATGAAGACTTTAACAAGTTTAACAAGCGAATTTAGTAGTAAATGGACAATATGGAAAGAGAAATTAATATGGTTTTTGTAAATTTGACGAAAGCAAAGTTAATAATTTTCATAAACGGTTTATTTTCCAATAATACTAACCTTATATTGTAAATCGGCTTTTTAATAATATTTGTTAACGAGAATAAGTTCAAAGAGAAATTTACAATTACCAGAAACCATGTATATTAAATATTTGTTTAGTGTAAATGTATAACCCCAAACGTATTAGCCCCAGAAGTCTATAGCATGTTAGTAGGTGTTAATATTGGTATAATAACTAACGGTATATTAAGAATTATTACAAAGCAGTTGGGATTATTATCTATACCTGTAGTAATATATATCTACTCCCGGATCTTTTACCCATGCCTATTAAAGCTAGGTATAACTAATAAAAAACTTTTAATAATAGATTTATTAGCTTTAAAGGAGGTATACGAAGCCCGGAAAATCGATCAGTTCCGGTGGATTAACGGCAAAGATAACGTTATTAATGTTATAACTAATGCCACCCCCAATAGCGCCCTAGAAATGTTTGTGGATAGCAATACATTGACTATACGAATCAAGGGATACGTGGATCGCCCGGCACATAATGTAAAGGCATAAGTTTTCCTTAGCAAACTGGAATTCCGTCAAGACAATGGTGGCGATGGCAGCGGTTTAAACTACTGTTAAAAGGTACGCAATTGTTAGCGTACCTAATTTACACAAGTTTGTAGCAAAAGATCTTTGTATGGGATTTAAGGAACAAAAGCCTCGGAAGGGTGGAGTAAAAAGGCTATAAGTGGTTCTGATTAAGGTTGATTTCAGTACAGATTGATCAGAATTGATAAGGGTCTGGCTTATTGTTGGCTTCCAGATTAAGGAGAGATTCGAGAGGCTGCCACCAATTAATAGCAAGCTACTCTGGCGTACAGGCACAAAACAAAAAGCCGCCAGTATTAAAATAGCAGTCAAATACAGTACAGTCAAGTTAACTTTACCTGTAGTAAAGTTAATTGTACGTACTGAAAATTGACAGCAGTTTTTCGGACTATACTGTAAGTATAGTGCAGTAGGTACCCACTTTAAAGTGGGGTACAGGCTAAAGCGTTTGGCTATACAAATCAGTATGCAGACCGGCTAGTGGTCTGCCAAACTTAGAACTTACACACATAAATCAACAATATTAACGCAGCATCAGTTACTTCGACCACAATGATTCTAATCGACTACGTTGCAAAGATAAAGGCCTACGAACAGAATTTCACTTAATTACATGCAAATTAACCCTATTTAAACTGAATTGCTCTGTTTCTTCGAGGTCTAAGTTTATCAACTCCTATAAAAAGTTCTTCCACCACAAGCCTCCACTTCAGCCGTACCAATCAAACAAATCGCCATCACTTCCCTAACAGTCTTCCAGTTTTCCACCACAGCCTTTATCGCTAGTACGTAACTTGAGCTTGCCAGATATCCTTCTAACGCAGCCCTTAATACGTATAGTCAGTCTATTGCTATCCACAAACCTTTTCAGGTCCTTGTTTAATATTTCCTTTATTATGTCATCTATGGAATTGTTTTTGCCGTTAATCCATCGGAATTCCTTAATCTCTCTCCCTTCGTAGGCTTTACGGAGTATTATTACGTCGATTATCAGGTGTTTTTCGCTGGTGGTTCCGAGCTTTAAAAAACATTGAAACAGGCTTTTCGAATCAGTACAAATCACCACTAGAATAGGTGAAATCTTTAGCTACCTGGTAATAAGGTTAATTGTTTCCTATAATTCTATACCTGGGTTAAAGCCTGTTATTATACCGTAGATCTCCGAATCTAATACGTTTCGTGTAATTTTTTTACACTTAATGGAGGTCTAGTAAATTAGGCTACCGATAATACTCAACTGGTCTTCCTGCTTATCTTCGTTGACTAGGGTTATTAGAAATCCGATTTGTAAAGATAGGTTGGTATTATTTGTAAAAAACCCGTTCGTAAAAATTATTAACGTAGCCATCGACAGGTCGATTAGGACTATATTCATCTTGCGGTCCATATTTTGAATTTACTACCCGAGCCTCTTATTTAACCGGTTAAAGTATTTTTTCGTTAAATTTTATTTTTGTACGGCGATGGATAAGTCGTATAATACCTCGGGTTGGTATAGGGTAATGATATAGCTGCCACAGGTATGTCATTTAAGGTAACGTTAGACTTTAGCCGTTTTCATCTTGTCAATTATAGATAAAACAATGTCTTAGCTCTTTTAGCTAAAACTAAAGCCGGTATTAATATTAAGAATACGAATCAACGATTTATTAAAGTTAAGTTGATTATCTTTCATTAACATCGTTACCGGCTTATAGTTTCAGAACATGGAGGCCTTAATCGCCTATTATTTTAATATCACAAAGCTAGCTATTCCGACGAATCAAGTATCGTAAATCTATATACCTATTACGCCGAAGTCTTTTTTTTACATTACTAGTAAATACGGGTCGTACGTTCAAAACTTCATCGCTAACTGTAATTTAAAGTGCGACTATTAGATTAAAAACTAATAAACGCCTACTTTAACCAATCCGTATAGTGGTTTAATACATTGAATTACCGTCCCTAAATGGTAGATAACAAGTAGTTCCTATAGAAGTTTTAATAGTACGATTCGCTGTAAGTCCGTTACTAATTATATATAGGCTTATATTATAATACGACTATTAAGGGTAAACTTGCCTTTAATTTGAAATAATAAACTTATTATTAAAACAATTACTAATCGTTAGCTAATTTTTTTCATCTTTAACGACTACATAAAGATTTAATCATTACTTTTATCGATGTATCCTTAAACTATTAAACGTAAATTTTCGTACGGTCGCCTTGTAGTTTTGCCTTTAACTTCGTAGATAATCCTCAACTTAAAAATAGTAACATTTAGGCTTCAAAAGTTAAAATCGGGTTTCGGTTCGAATTATACCACCTTTAGAATTAATAGACTATTAATTTCGACTTTGTTATTTTTTTAAAAGGTTTTCCAAAGGTTTCAATAATCCTTTATACTCGAAGCTTTAATACTAAATTTTCGTTATCCTTTTCTTTTATGCTTACCCAGGCAGTATTATAGATATGACCCGGTGTATATTCCTCTTTTTTCAACATTTCTCTTCTTTAAAGGTCGTTCGCATCGGCAGTGTTTTATCGGTTTGTCTATAATGGGTAAAGAGGGTTCGTATTGGCCCGCTCGCTTAACTTAAAGATTTTTATCGTTAGTAGCCTCAATATAAGGCTTAACCTGAGTTATTAGAAAATATATAAGACCGTTAACAGTTTTAATAACCACTTCAAAATTCGCGATAATTAATATCTTGTACGGGACTTTTCATTTTCCCAGCTCCTACTATATAAGAACTTTACTTTATAATAGTAAAGTACGTCCATTATTATTATGCCGTTTTTAGTATTAAGTACATTATTGACTTAGCGGCGTACCGAATCCTTTTGCAATTTTCTTAAAGCTTTTTCGTATGCTTTAGTACAATTTCAAATACTTGTTAATGGCAGAGATTTACTCGTTAGGTGTGGGTACGCTTTAAAGACTAATATCGTTGCCATTAGGCTGTTAGGGACTATAGTATCATTAAGACACTTTACCGCTATTTAAAACCGTGTTTCCGAATTCGTAAAGCTTTTGATTTCTAACATAAGGATATTATACGTTCGGCGAAGTAAAGTGTGTGCCTTTTCAACCTTCCTAATACTTTATTAGGCTTTTACAAATACTTTCTTTATTAAATACCTATTATCTTCGTATCTTCTTAAAACTTCGCCGCTATAAAGTTAGTATTGGTATCGTAGACGACGAAGTTAGGTGGGCTCAAATACGTGTTAATTTACAGTATTTTTAGAGTTTCCCATGTATTTTTTGCCTAAAAGAACTTTGGAAATTTAGCCCCGTAAAAGGAGGTTGAGAGATCAAAGATGTAAAAGATTTGTTCATTATCTAAATAAAACATATTAATAAAGATCTTGTAAAGAAAGTTTTCGTCGTTTTTTAGTGTAAATTTAAACTTTTGGGAGGCATACGTATATATTTGGTAGTAGTAACAGAATCTTGAATATCTTTTAGGGCAAAGTATTTTACATTTTTATACCCTATGGACTTTAAGACTTTGTAGAACCTATTAATGGCTCGGTAATTAAATCATCAGTATAATTAATGTATTTTCGACTCCTTGAAGTTTAACATGACTACTTCCTGACCTTAAAGATAAAACTATAAGTACCCCTACTTAAAGGCGAATGAGAACTTTTAGTCGTTTTTAACCAGTTCGTCTGCTTTAACATCGACGTTAGTGCCAAGGGTCTTTATATCCTTTAAGTAAAAAAAAAAGGGGTAGTAAATATAAGTATATAAAATTTGATTACTTATACTATAGTTTAAATTACTGTTATACCCAATAATAATAGTTGTTCGCTTGGTTTAAGGTTAATTCTACCCTTTCCAATATTGTAACGATTAATTCTAGAAACTATAATGCTTTCCCTTCGCAATATCATATATTACAAATAGCCTTTTATTAAATACCTTATTACCCCTATATCTGGTATAATACCTTAAAACATATGATCTGCATAACTATTACGAAGATTAAAGGTGTATTAAGTGTAAAGGGCTTGATTAGGGTAAAGGTAAGGATCTTTACCACCAAAATAGTACAGGAAGGCGTAATCGACTAGTTACTAGACCGCGTTAGGAGTAGTATTTTTATGTTATCCAACCTGTTTGGGGTTATTATCGCCGTTAATTGGCTCGTTGACCTCGAAATTTGCAATTAGATACAAGTAGTCCTACTTAAAATTGATAGGGTACTGGATATATTATATTATCCCTTTGTTATTTTTCTCGGCAGGGAGGTGCTGAGTAAACTAGTAGCTAAACTTTCTATTAATCTAACATCTCTTCTCATTATTACAATGATAGTACTTGCAGTTAGTAAGTCCGCCTAAATCTTGGTCTTATTGGCACTAGCGTAGTTATTACCTTCGGTTTATAGCCGGTAGGCCAAATCTTAAGTGTTAAGGATGCTCGTAGCCATACTTACGGTCGACCTAATTTAATTACCGTAAAGTTTTTTTTATTTACACTAAGGAAGTTGCCGGCTTGAGGGTATATACTAAGTGAGTTTAGAATACGCGTTATTACAGTAGTGAGCGAGGAATGTAACTAATTAAAAAAAGCCTTCGTAGGTGGTATCTAAGCGTTATAGGGTGTATTCGAATTCGCTAACTCCCGTAACTACTACCAGCACCTGTTTACGAAATGTGGCTTCACTAAAGTGGGTTTTCCCCATTACTTACTAATATAGTATTAACTTGTTAAGTATTTGATTAAGGATATCTATTGGTATTTCTTTCTTTTTCTTCTTCACTATTATTGTAATATATCGCGTAGTAGCCTAATTCGTATAGTATTGGGCGAGGTAAATATCGTATTCGAAGTAGCTTTTTATACTATCGTAAATCTCGCGAAATATTATAGCTCGCATAAAGAAGGTTAGGTAATAGTCCCTAGCGTACTTTGTAATAATTCTGGGGAACAGTAAGTGAAAACTTGAATAGAAAACCTTTATCCACTTGTAAATGTTTAGAAATGGTATTAACTTAATATTTAAAATATTGTAAGGCTTCCTATTATACTTTTTACGTAGTTTTAGATTTTAGTAAAGTTTGTAAGTAGTTTGTAATTGATATTAATTATTTTCACAAGGCTTGGAGGAAGTTCGCGATAGTTATCCTAGTTTTAATTAGTGTTTTCTAATCATTTAAGCCTTAAAGCTTCCGAAATACGGTATTAAGTGTAATTACCAGTCTTTTAACCCAAGGGGTAATGTCCTGTGATAAGACTTATAATATGCTTTTACGTGTAGGCAAACTTGCCGTAGGAAGGTTTTTAAGGAGCTTATCGATTAAATTGCTAGGAGGCGATAGATAATTATAGGTTTTAGATCATCTAACGATATTATTTAATTAACTGGTGTAAAGCGCCGACGTCAATGCCTCTTACCACGTTGGCGGCCCTTGCTTTACGTGTTTTATTACCGTTAAAGGCGTACTCCGCATTATTATGTGGTAGTATTAGGTTAAATAATAGGTTAATAGGTTCCTTATCGCCAGCGCATAAAGAGGCTTGATTTAACTAAGGGTGAAAGAGAGGTTTTTTGGATTGCGTATAGTAACATTAAGGTTTTTCAATATCTTTTCCCTAAAGCCGTAGATCTCAAGGGTCTTTCTTAAGTTGGGTTAGGTTAAAAAGGGCTTGTGCTAGCTTCGTGGAGCCTTAAACTTAAACGTAAATCCCTCGTTTCTCTAGTTCAGACTTAAACCTCAACTTGACCACTTTTTAAATTACTTTCTATATACCAATGGTCCTGTCGTCGAAGAAGTTGCGATATTCACTGAAAGTACGGTTAGGGTCATAGCTGTTGTTATACTCAACTATAAAGTATCTAACGAAGTTGACCAGATGTTTTTCGGTTAAGTCTTTATCAACATTTTCTTCCTAAAAAGTACAGTTGTAGTATTTAACAAAAGCAGCTTCGAACGCCCCAATTGCTTCTTTCGTTACGGGGTCGGTAATAGTTTTAAAGTGAGTGCTAAGGGTAGCCATCTTGAAGTTTTTGTTTAGCTACGGGGAACTTGATAATCTTTAAGCATGGGGACTTAATGTTTAGTCATGAAGTCGCATGTGAGTTTGGTGACTTGGCGTTGGATCGCGCGGCGTAGATTTTTTGGCGTAACTTGGAGATTCTTGGTGCTTCTCGCTCAAAGCAGCGAGCTTGACGATTAAATTGGCGTAGGTAAATGAAAAAAGTGAAGTAGGGGTAAAAGTTTGGTAGTAGGGGCAAAGGTTTGGTGTAAAACGTAAGGTTGAAGATCGTTTGTTAGTAATAGAGGTTGTTTGGCCGTGAGACTTAGTATTTTTTGCAGTAGTTGCACCCGAAATGGTAATAACTTAACTATTTGCCAACTTGCTGAATTTAAAGACTTCTGATAGTCAATCTCAACGTCTTCAAAAAATATCCGTGAAGATTTTTCGGTGTTTTTTTTTTCCAGTAGTGATACCGTCGCTTACTTCTAGATGGCTGTTGTTGACTAACGCAACCTAAAAGTCTTCTCTATTTTTCTGCCGTTGTGGACTAATGCAATACTAATAGAGGTCTTTCGAAAAAAAAAAAAAAATCCTCTACTCTAGCCGCTGTAGCCGTAAAGTGTAACTAGAAAGTAGCTTCTTCTTTTACTTAGCTAATCTGTGCTTAAGCCAATAAGCACTGATAAGTGTTAGTAAGTCCTTGAATCGTTACAACGTTGTCGATTCGAATCGTGGTCGAAGTAACAGTGGTATTGCATTGGTCAAGTGGTAGATGTATTGTTCTAGGTTTGACAGACCGCTAGCTGGTCTACACTGTAATTTGTAGGGCCAATTACTTAGCTCGTGCCCTATATTGAAGTGTAGCGTACTGCACTTAACTTACACCCAATGCGGTAAGTCCATACAATGCAATACACTCAACTTGCAGTTCATTATAGTCAACTTTACTATAGGTAAATTTGACCTACTGCACTGCATGTAGTACTATTCTAACAGTATATATATTATTCGTGGCCCTTATTTGATAAGGTGATGTAGCTTTGATTTGACTATCTCAACCTTTCCATGTTGTATTTTAACAATGAGATCTTATGGATATAAGTATTAACCGAGTGGGAGCGTTAAGTCGCAAGTAATTCCGAGATTGATAAAAGGCTGGTTTCGGTAGTGATTGCCAGAAATTTTGCTATTACATCAAAAACTATCCCGGTAAAACTTCGTTGAATATGTTCAAAAACAGCTTCTAATTAATATTATAATCGGCCTGTAATAAGGCGGCCCGTGCATATATGACTATAATCATTGAAGTTGAAAAACTTGACGCTTTTGATAAGTTGATGGAATTGAACGAAAATGATTAAGTTGTTTTACAAAGAGAAATATATGGGATACTAACATCGGAATTTAACGCTGTTGATGATTTGGTATAAGTTGGAAGCGGTAAGTTAAGCTGTTATATATCTGTTTCGAAACAAGTTCTAAATATTTGTACGTATATTATTCCCACTTTGGACCATATATACGTATAAAAACACCTTATGAGAAGGTGACTAGAGTTTTAAGGCTTGTGAACAGTTCTTTTTGATTGACTTACTGGTAGAGAAACCCAGCGTCCAAAAGTGTACGGCTGTGGTAGTGATTTTAAGGAGTTACGGCATTGTTTATACGTTATTATATATATATACGTACCTTCGAATTGTTTGTGATAAAGGCGGCCAAACTAGAATCAGGGCATAATATTACAGTCTTATGCCTAGGTTTTTAGCTTCGAAAATAATACGAACCATTATGTATATAGTAGAAATAGCACAGTTGTAAAGCTGTTTGTTCTGTACTCCTGACCTCTCTTTTTGATCAATTCAAAGACCGAATTCCGGCCTAAAACCGTCATTTATTCAGTTATATCATCTCTTTACATTGATTGGTAAAAAGAATTGTATAAGCATATAAAATTAAATGTATTCAGCATGAGATTAAAACAATAAAAAGTGAATTAAATATTATACTTGTTGGAATAGCACTACACACAGTGCAGTAGGTCAACTTTACTTACAATAAAGTTGAATGTACTGCAAGTTGAGTGTATTGTTTGTGGACTTACCGCATTGGGTGAAAGTCGAGTGCAGTATGCTGCACTTCACACTAGGGCACGGGCCAAGCAATTGACCATACAAATTACAGTGCAGACCGGCTAGCAGTCTGCTAAACCTAGAACAATACATCTACTACTTGACCAATGCAATACTACTGTTACTTTGACCACGATGAGAATCGACAACGTTGCAAATATTTAAGGCCCTACCAACACTAATTAGTACTTGTTGAATTAAGCACAAATTAGCCAAGTAAAAGAAAAAGCTACTTTCCGGTTGTTATTCTCTACGTTAACGTTAGGGTAAAGGAAAGATTCTTACGAAAGGCCTTTACTACTGTGTCAGTCTCTATGGCAATATGTAAAGAAGACTTTTAGGTTAAGCCAGTCTCTACTCCAAACCAGAGGTAGTAACGATATCGCTATTAAAAACACTATAAAATTGTTACGGATCTTTTTTGAAGAAAAACTTTAAAATAGACTATCAGAAATCTTAGAATTAGGCAAGTTGGCAAACGGTTAAGTCAATACTACTATGGGTGCTATTACTACAATAAAAACAACTAAGTCCCCACGCTAAACAACCTACACCAACAAACGACCTTTATGCTACGACTCAAGCATAATGGCGGGTCAGGAAG
This sequence comes from Anisogramma anomala, assembly GCA_038502455.1. Lineage (NCBI taxonomy): Eukaryota > Fungi > Ascomycota > Sordariomycetes > Diaporthales > Gnomoniaceae > Anisogramma > Anisogramma anomala. Next base: position 14,627,019 of record JASMMZ010000001.1, read on the forward strand.
CAAGCCAGTGTGCAGCTGAGCCACTTAGAGCCTGAAGTTCAACACATCAGGCGGGGAACATCTCTCCTTTGTTAGCAGGGAAATGACTAAGCCAATCACGTAATAAGGATCAGTGGGATCAGTACTGATCCAAGTGATCTAGGATCAACGGACTCAGCATTGACCCAAGGGATCCAGTACTGAAGACAATATGAAGGCACGGATATATAAGGACACGGTCATCACCACATAGATAGTATTTCCTTCATAGCTCTTCAGTTGTCAATTTAAGTATTCAGTCTACACATCTAAATAGCTTCACGGCTTTTGATCATTACTTGCGCGGTTGCGATATTATTCACTCAGCACCTCTGCTACCTTCTTGATAACATAAACCCTCTGACACCTTCTATATACTTACGGGTATTTAGTGTGATCATTACAAGTTCGTCCAAAATACCGCCTAAAAAAAATCAAAAGATATAGCATGAGAAAAACCCCAAGATTTTACTAAAGAAAAAACTCTTAAAAAGAGATTCAATGTATATAAAATCTTCAAAAAACATTGCGGGGGGAATTCATAAGCTCTTCAGTTAATAGTAACCTTAATACCAAAAAACATTGCGGGGGGAATTCATGAGCTGTTCAGTTAATAGTAACCTTAATACCAAAAAACATTGCGGGGGGAATTCATGAGCTGTTCAGTTAATAGTAACCTTAATACCAAAAAATAGTTTATCAACGATGAAAGTATGGATCTTGCTATTGTAAAACAAAGTTTTAGTATAAATTAAGCTAGGAAAATGGAATAGTCTATTTAAAATCTTCAATATAGCTAATCTAAAAGTAAATGTTAAAATTGGTAACGGTTTTGAAATATTTCTTATAATTTGAGTTAAATTTTATGTTCGAGTGACTGTGAATAAATAACCTTAAGTCGAGCGTAGTAGAAAATACAACCTACCTCCGTTAATAATTAACAAGCTCATGAAGCGACGAACGTATAGTCGATGACAAGAAAAGAGGAATAACAAATATGAAAATAAGGAATATAAACCAGAGCGTATATAACTGACTGCTTAGGTTCGTAAAAAGGGATTGAAATTGGGTAATTAAACTCCATATAGAATGAATGATCAAAATCTCGGGAAACCCTTTTAAATAAATAGATATGATTGATACTTCTAATATAAGGAGCTATTAAATTCGTAAATAAACGGGACTTTGATTTTGACAACTTGAAAGTCATAATATTTAAGTTAAAAATCGTTCAAGAAGTCGAAAAAAGGGACTATGACTATATTATATGAAAAACAACATCTAATAGTTCAAAAATACTATAATGAAGGTGATTTTTTTTTTCAATACTCTCCAACAATTTAGGAGGTTATCCAACAATTAAAAATCGCGTTGGTATTAAGCTTAGTAACGAATACTAATAGGAAACTTACCCTTAATAGCTGTAATATTTTTGAAATATTAATGAAATCTGCAACGAATTTTATAAAGGATTAACTTATTAAAATTACCTCAATAATTTCGCAGAAAGTACACATTAGAAATATTCATATGATACTTCAAAGAATTATAAAAATTGCTAAAGTAGGTTTCTATTGGTCTTCAATCTATAAATTATACTTTAAAATCGAAATGAATATAAAATCATTAACTTTCAACCCAAAAATGTTAATTTAAGTAAGAAAATAAGGATTTAAGAATAGTTTATACGTAAATTAACCATAAACCTTTGTTGAAAGTATTAGCTTCATTATAAAAAAATAATATACAATGATGAACTCTCAATTTCAAAAGTACAAATCAATTAAAACTTTAATCAAAAATAAAAACTTAAACCCAAATGGATCTTTGATTATATATATTATCAACGATATTAATTTGTAATACTTTAGTTTTCGCCATCAGTGGCAAGGTACTAGCCTAGTTGAAATCAATAAGATTAATGTCGTAAAAGTTTATCAATACTTGAAGCAACGCGTTTGTGGCAATTACATGGCGACTTTATGCCAACCGAAGGTATTATAAGGGTTGGTCATTACGGTATAAGTCTAAAAGCCATTGAATGAAAACTACGATCGCTTAAACAAGCGATTGGAGTGCTAAATGAAAACTTAAATTTAATATGCCTCCCAACGAATTTATAGGCAGCTCGCACATTTATTCGTTATGCCACCAGAATTGTATGCGATTTCATAACATCTCCGAAAAACTCATTGAATAACTCCTATCATATCTAATACCAGTTGGGCGAAATCGACTTCACGTACCCTCGATGCGCCTATAAAAAACGTCTGAGCTTTGAAGAAAGATTAAGGGCTCTAGTAGAAGCGCAACCTAGAAGTTTGAAAATCTATGTACCGAGCCTATGATTAAACCATTAACGCCTTTCTTGTTCGTTTCGATGGACCCGACTTTATCGAGTAATACACTTTAAAGTCACGTATCGCGGAGTATGCAACTAATAACATTGCAAATAGGATCTCAGCCCCGTAATCAGGAGGGTATTTTTTAACTAAAATAGAATAAATCTGTGAAATCTTTTTAATGTTTTTCTTTAATATCCGAAGCTGTTTTATGATGCCAACTTTCTCGATAAATCCATTAGC
>JASMMZ010000001.1:14629676-14754421 GCA_038502455.1 Anisogramma anomala
ACATTGCTTCAAAACCTTTTAACTTTCCGATACAAATTATTACGTGAGCCTCTTTAATATACTATAATAACATACTATTTTTTTTAATATTGTAAAGTATTTTGTTACCCGCGCAAAAACTATAAAGCTTTACCTGCAACCGCCTAATAAATCACCCTTTTTAACGTATCGATTTTTAAAAATAGGCGAAGGGAACGGATTAACGGGTTCTTATTGAAGTCTTCAAATGCCTTGAACGTTACGTTAAAGATAATTTTCTCTGATATGTTCTCGTTAAACACGTATAATTGAATTCGTTTGTTATTAAGTCGATAAAAAGTCTTTACGGGTTTTATGATCCGTTACAAAGATATTTTCGTTAATAATTAACATTTTTAAAGAGAAAATGCCATCTTTCATTTTCATATTTGGGGAAACTTCGGTTATAATTTACCAATTTTCATATTTTTATGTTAGAAAAATGATTTTTCGCGTAATTTATATACTTTTTTCAAAAAATCCGATGGTGTTTCTAAAAATAATAAAAAGGAAGTATCATTTAGTCCAAGATTACTTCAATCGATGTATATCCATTAATAAATGGATAGCATGTTTACATAGTCCTTAAAATTTTAATCATTTCAGTTTTTAAACTTATATAATCTTTTCGCCTTTTTGGTAATAACGAGTAAAAAAAGGTGATAAATAAGCGACATCGGCTCTAATTTTACGATAATGGTTGTTTGTAATACTCTATTCATTCGAGTTACATAAGTTTGGTCCGATACTTCAATTACTCAGTTTCGGTAAATAATTACATACCAAAATCATATAATTTGGTAACTTAATATAATGATTATTATAGACTTTCCCCTTCAATTTTTATTAATTCATTGACGGTATCTAGTTGAAAAGTAGAACAGTATATTCGATTTTCAAAACTTCGACTTAACGGAATGAAACCCTTGGTTTTACTTAGTATAATATGAAAATAACGGTAAAACCCCAGATTAAAATACTATTGTAATGACTCGCATTATAATGAAAGCTCGACCAGCGATAAGGGCCGCGAAAATGAGCCTTAATATACCAATATACATTAGTACGTCTCTAATAAAGACGCGACACATCTTGTATTTCTTACTCGCGTTTTCAGGTCCTTTGGTCTTACGGCTCTGAATAGTAAACCAGACTTATAGTATATAAACCTTTCGTTAGAATTCGTTACGAACGCGATAAGCGAAATCAGTAGCGTTTTAAAAACGCTGGTTATACGGGGGTTTCACTTCCGAAATCACATTCTTCTTATAAAAAACCAAAGTATTTTGGAGGCATACAAAAACCCAATTGTATAAATAAAAAACTTTTTTTTACTTAACGAATATAAAGTAAACATGTTCTAAAGTCCATATAACATGTTATGAAATCTTCAAAGTTACTAAAACGACTTTTAAAAATACAAAAACCTTTACAGATAGATCGCAAACAATATTATCTGTCGCGATTGAAACTTTGTATAATGGTTTTTTTTCACGTTAAAATCTGTTATATAAGTATCTAATCTTGTTTTTTCATTGATTTTACCGATCAATAAATTTATGGAAATCATTTTAATTGAAACAACCTAACAAATTGGAACTCTGTTATCCAATAGGATTTATATATTATAGATATTTGGAAATATTGAATAGACCTACACCAAATAAATATTTAATAACTAATTATTATTGAACGCCGGGAATGAATACATGTTTTACTATTACATGAATAAATATAATTAAAAAAATATCGCGTATTATACTTTAATTAAAAACTACTTTCATCAAAACATTTGATTTATTAATATATAAAAATCTTGGTACGACCAGAACGATAATGTTTCAAGTTTAATATAATGGCATTGAAACTGCGATTTATTTCCTATTTAAATTTGATGCGAATTGGTCTCTATATAAAAGGCTCGGCGCGAATTGTTTTTATAGCGAAGTTCCCGGTTTTGTCATACGGTAAAAAGTGTGTTTTTCATCATAATATAAACTTGTACGAGCTTCGAAAAAGATGTTTTGAAACTAAGTGTTAACAAAACCGATGTAATAAACATATACCGAGATCGATTTATTAACGATATATTAACAGAGATTTTAAGCAAGGCCACCAGGTTTGAAAGTATTAGAGATAGAGAATTAAATGTCGAATGAAGCTGGGTAAATTATCTTTAGGTAATTTAAATTGGAGACGGGCGTTAGATAGTTAGTCTTTTGCACCGTTTTTATATTTCAACAGCGAAATGAAAGTTTTTATGAACTGTTTAAAATACTTTTTCGATTTCACCATTATTAATATTTCTTGACTATTATATTAGTATGACTTAGACTTGATAATTGCTCCAATTACAAGGTATCTTTGATCACTTTTTTGGCTTACGAGTTTTACGTTGCATCTATCGCGCGTATTTTAGTATCAGAAACCAGCTTACCACGATTTTTTGTTTTGATTGTTGTTATGATTGCCTTGTTACTATCCGCGGCCGAAATCACGAACGTTGCCACCATATATATTTGGGTAAACGTTTTCGCCCGACGATATATTAACGCCTTGGACGCTATTAGTGAATCCTTTACAATCTAAGTTAAAGTTACGAAATGGTTGATTTTTAAATTCGATTGGATTATTTATAATATGAAGAAAGCAGAAGCGGTACATTTACGCGGCATTAAGTTCGTCGAGTATAGAAACTTTATTGCGAAAATATAACAGGGCCGTACCGATTTGTAGAAGCTAAAATTTAATTGGGTTGTTAACTTAAAAGAGGTTAATGGAATAATTAGTTGGCATAAATCTACATTTTCATTAGGGATCCCTTTATTTGAAGTACGTAGACATTTTGTTTTCAAACTTTGTTAGTAAGTTTGAATTTTACTAAAATAAATATTCAGTAAATTTTTATCCAAAAATAATATAACCGACAACTTTTTAGACGATTAAGACGGATTAAAAAATATTTTTTTGGGGTACCGAAGTATTCAATAAATATATTTGTAGTAATATCATCGACGTAAGCAGTAAGTAAGCCGGAGTTGACGATATAACGGTCCATTTGTATAAAATTTATTCAGGATTAATAACGGGGTTTTTTCGTACCTTTTATGATAAATGCCTACTTTTAGATTTTTTTCGTAGATGTAACGTTAACCGAAGATGTTAATAATACTGAAATTAGGTAATAAGAATTAGTTATGACCTTATTTGTAAAAGTTCATTACTTCAATCTCGATTTGTTTTAAGGGTTTAAAACGTATCGTAGCTTGTTAGATATTATGGACGTTTATTACTCTGGGTTTCATTAGCGATGGGTATGGTGAAGGAACATTTGAACGATTATCTACAGATCTTATACCATTTTTTACCTACGATATCGAATTCTCTGCAACCGAAGGTAAATTTATATCAATCGTTTTTTGTAATATATAAGGAGCTTTCGACACATTTCATCATAATCAGCTTATATAAAAAAATACGGCGTTTAGGGTTTTATCGGAGTTCATTTACCTTAATTAAAGGTTTTTAATAGATAGAGTGGTAAAGGTTCGTTAGTTAATAGTAATTATAGAGTTTGGAGGCCTTCGTTATAGGACGCTATATAACTCCATCTTTTCCACGATATTATATATAATTTATGTATTAAGTGCGATTAAAATTATTACCAACTTATTTCAATATACATCGATAACGTATCATTTCTTCTGGTATTGAACGTGTTTATAATGAATATATTGGAATAAAAACGATTTGTAGAAAATAGATTGATAAGTAAATTATAATAAGTGTCGATAAGGTATCTGCATATTTCACATGAAGTAAAAGAATAGAAGAGTAATCGTTAGATTGTTATTCGTAGTAAAAGATAGATAGGTCGGAAGAAGTATTCCAGAGAGTGCATGCTACGGATGGGAGGTTATAAACCTCTTATTCGGGCAGTGGCCCTTTTGCCGTGCACTTTGGAATACCCATTCCAGACCGCTCCGCGCATGATGCACTTTGCGCCTTGAAAGAGTGCAGCTTGCAGCATAACACTTCATCGTGCACTCGGCAGGAATGCACCTTGCAATATAGTGCATTACCACTTAGCCTATGTATACTAACTATAGGGGTATATAGTAATATCCACAATAAGTTTATTTTCGCCTTTAAAAAGTTATAATTTTTACATATTACCAGTTGTAATTTGTTTCATTAACTTTGTTAAATGTGGTGATTCTCTTATATTATTTAACGTAAGGTTAGTTTACATAGTTACCAATCCTTTTCCGATTATGAAAGTTTTTGGTTTACGTTAGCTCAGGTTTTAATTCGACCGTGTTATATTATGCCGGGTTTCTATTAGAAAACATATAGCGAGAGCTTTAAAAGTTGCATGGTTTTATAAGGGACTTTCCCGCACAAAACATAGGCCTCCGCAGCATCTTCTCCATCTAAATATTATTATTACCATTATACATATATTTAATTAATACACCGAGAATTATTATACTATCCGCGGCTTAAAACGATTTAAAGAGCAGGTTATAGTTTTATTAGTTGACTCAGAGATGGCGGCTGCTCCGTTTTATAATACTTTGCCGAACATTGTCGCCTTTAGGTACATTAGCCTATCCTTCGACAAAGTAACTCTCAAGTAACAACTTTTTCGATTTGATCTTCATTTGAAAATTATTAACTTTGTTTTTGTCGTATTACCATGTTATTATTTACTTCATAAACCACGACTATATAATATGACTCCATAATTGTAACGCCTGTAGTTACCGAGCCTTATTAACTCACGCTTATACTTAGACGTTCCACACGATTTCACGACAAAACGACGCCGATTTTATATATATATTCCGATTGAGGTAACCTATTACAACTTATTTGTGTAGGTCGTAAGGCTATCTACCACATGTTACGTTTGATAGTAATAAACGGGGAATTTCCAACTTTTTTCCAACTTTTACTTATATTACTACGATCCCCCCTCTCCTCCAGATTTTTAGAGAATCTTACGGGTAGATAAACTAAAGAAATAACCGCTTTTTATTTTTAAATCTCATTTCAAAACCTTAATATGAATTACATTCTCGTATTTACCGTAAATTCAAATAATATTACACTGGATATAGATATATAGAATATAGGTGCGCGGCTCTTTGTAATAGTAAGATTATCGTATAAGGGTTTAATATCTTTGACTTTATTATATAAATTTTCTATACAGAGCTTTTCGGAACGTTCCGGAGTTTAAAAACGGTTATATTCGTTTTTATAAGAGAGATTATAGTATACGTTGATAATACATTAGTAATTTGGGGTTCAAAAGCCATTTTATCACCTAGTTCTAATAAGCGTTTAACATATTCTACGCCGTCACTGAAATCTATTTCGGTTTCGTAAGGGTAACATGAAATTCTGGGTATATAGGTATCAACGAGACCGAAATCACGGATCAATTAACAAATAATATTGTGAAATTTTATGTTTTTTATGCGATTATAATAATCCTTTTACTAACGAATTTGACTCTATATTTTGAGTGAGATTGAAGATAATCGAAAAAAATATAGTACTTGGGAAAAATATTATCTTCCTTATGTAAATGATATATATTTATGTATTTAATTAAACTTGTGTTAAAATTCGGAAAAATCCGGTATCCCAAACATTCTTCCCTTTTATGTTTACTATCTCCGCCTTTTTTCTATCGGGGTTCAACGATAAAATATAATTATAAGAATTTTACGTTATATTATTAAGGTTTTTTTTTTCCAATACCAATAAATGTTATATAATATGCGGAAAGAAGCGAGATGTCGCCTATTGAATATATTACCCGGCTTTTCCAATGGTTTTGAAACTTTAGCTTTGGTTATCTAAAAAGCCTCCAAATAAACAGGTATATGAAACTTATATACGAAGGATTTCGTTGAAAATTGAAAATTTCTAAATATTTATCCGTGTTAAGATTTAATTTAAAAAACAGCCTGAAATTAAATTACGGGTTAAATAAATTTATATTTATTGTCTGCCAATAATAATAAAGTTTTATACCCGCTGACGATATTTACTTTTTACACTTGATGGCTTATTACAAACCATAAATTACAGGTTCTTTTCATCTCATAACTTTACCATGACCGCTACGAAAGCTTTTACATTTGCCACCCGTAGCAACTATCTCTATTATTAAAAAAAGGCGGGACCTGAGAAAGGACTAGGGTGGTGGTAGGCTCGACGACAAGGGGATTAACGGAGGTAGTAACGGGGGCGTCAAAGACGGGTTTATTTTCGATTAAACCCGTTTCTCTACCGTTATTATTGTCATCGCCATCGTCAGCACCGCCCTTGCCGAAAAAGTTAGTTTGTCGCATTCATACCACGTGGCAGCCTGCTAATAACGTCGCGGTTATAACGATACAATAAACGGCTAGAGGCCTGATGGTAGTAACGGCAACATAAATACATACGATTTAATGTCTCGTTACTATCACTCATTAACATTAAATCTCTTTACTCGAAACCAAAATAAATAGAACTTTAATAAACATAATAAATGTATTTTACGCCCGCTTTACCTCTACTAATACAGATTCTGTTGCTCACTCTCATGAGGAAAGATCGTATATAACCCGTATAAGGTTAGTTTTTATAAGGTAAAACGGGTTTCAAAGAGGTTGTATAGGTTGTAGAGGTATAGAGAAAGGAAGTAGGAGAAGGGAGGTGGGGTGGCGCTTACGTATGGCCTTTTTAGAAACCTTAGGAACCGCTAAAAGTCCTCGAACACGATAGAGAAATGCGTACAAAGGTTTTTTTTTTTTACGTGTTAACGCTATTAATTTCATTAATATAGGGATCTTTGTTCCTAATTATAAAAGCTAGAGGTTGTTCACTAATTAAAAAACAAGGTTTAAGCAATGTATAGAGGAAGGTTATGAATATGAGTTGTATGAATAAGTATTTTCTTTTGTTTGTTTTGTTTTAGGTACGCGATATACAGGTTATTATACGTATAAAGATTTCCTAACAACATATTACGAAGCTTAACAACATACGTAACCTTAACGGGTTTTACATTTACTTTTGTCCCTTTTTTAGGTTATTCTTTTACATTTATGATTTATGGGGCCTTTTTTAAGAGCTCGTACAGTAGCATCTCCTACGTAAACAGGCATCGGGTGGAGACTAATGAGGAGGCGTTTATTGTTCAGACTAGAGTTTTAATTTATACGTTTATGGGTATTTAAACTGTAGGCTACCTTAAAGTTTTATTTGGAAGTATAAATCAGAAGCACTGGTACCTACAAAAATCTTCGGAGGACTCGATTACAATCCCTTCCACCGGTATCTATAGGTTTACTTCACAGTAGCAGGAGCCAAACTTTATATATAGTAAAGACAAACTTCATATATGTTACTACCTGGTGATAGTAATATATATATATATATAAAGCATGAGATTCATATTTTCATCATTAACTTGTACAAGACCAAATTCATAATCTACATGATCAACTCTTTTACAAATAATACTAACTTGTTGCTACAGATCGAATTTTATATAATAATCATTAACGAGAATAAGTTAAAAGATAACCAGTTCCCTTTCACTGGTAACCTAATTCACTTGAATTCTGTCAAGTGCAGAAGAGTTATAAGAAACATATTTATTTTCGAAGTTTACGGTATAATAACCAACTTCAATATGGGCATATTCATATAAGAACTTTTAACATCTTTACCAAATATTTAAGTATTACACCTATTCCGGTAATTATTTACATCAATTCACGAAACCTATTTGAATGGCTCTCCATAATCGGAATAACCAACGAAAAACGCCTAATGATAGACGTAATAATCTTTTTCAAAGCCTAAAAAAACTGTTATAGCCCAACAGCTGCAGGTTACACCAGCAGTGGCCCACAGCACTAATGAAGGAAATCAGTTGGATGTAGCCTGACGGCAGGCATCTAGTCCCACAGACTCCTCAGGGTTGGGGTCGTTAGGGACCCACTCGGCACACCGAGAACCGGAGACTGGATATGTTGGATATACTATATATCCAAATGATCCAGTCTGGATATATTGAATCGCGCACATATCCAACATATCCTACGCCACCATATCAAATGAAGGAACTAGATATAAGGACGTGGTTATCACCACGTTAGGTAGCTTCATTAGATAGTTCTTCAGTTGTCAATCCAAGTATTCAGTCTACACATCTAAATAGCCTCACGGCTTTTGATCATTACTTGCACTGTTGCGATATTGTTCACTCAGCACCTCTGCTACCTTCTTGATAATATAAACCCTCTGATACCTTTTATGTACTCACGGGTATTTAGTGTGATCATTACAAAAACAACGAAATTAATACATTTCGATCAATCCATAATACGAATGACCTAGCTAATACCATAACTAAAGTCTACACTGGAAGAAGTTTTGAAACGGTTTAAAAACATTAATAGGTTGACCATATGGATCGAAGGTTACGTAGAACAGCTACCTAGCAAGATATTATATACCGACGCATAGAATGAAAGGCAAAGATACCCTAACAAACTAAAAGACTGTCAGGTTATCAAAGATATGGATTGAACTGACTACCACGGTTATATTGTATATATTGTAAAGGATAAGAGTATGAAAGTGACAAAACACATGTTTTTTGGATTGCAAGTGGTAAAAATAAAATTGTTATATAATTGACAGTGAGTGAAGCACAGGGAAATAATTTCGTTAACGGATAATTGGTTTTCAAAAAGTACTAACACCATGAACTAAAATGACTTGAGTGTTAAAATAGCGTTGAAACTCAATATAGTCAAAGTTGACTACGCCGATTGAAAGTCAATTAAAGTAAAGTACCTAATTCAAAGTGTAGTACGGGCTAATCAATTTCCCATACCAAGTAGTGTGTAGACTAGCTATCAATCTATGAAACTTAGAAGAAACAAAAATCCACCACCTGACCTTTTCAATACTACTATTACTTGTACCTCATCTTAAATCGACAACGTTGTAACGTCTAAAACCTATCAACATAAACGCTTTTTATTGATTGTTCCGAGTTTACAATGGCATTTGTCAAGGCTAAGAGAATCAGTATAAACGACTACTTTAATTGAAGTTTATTTTAGCTCTTTGGTAGTATTTAAGTATATAAGAATCTTGTTCCTACGCGGTATCTATTTAAAAGTATGTTAATATATATGAATTCGTTAAATAACCTACCTATTCGAGCGGTTTAAAATAGGTGATTGAAATAGTGTATTAATTTATATACGCAAATTAACTCATTGAAATTTACGTTAGCTTTAAATACATGTCTTTAAAATTAAAGTTTTTTAAACTTAGATAGATAGCGATTCATTTTTTATATTAATTTAAAATATATACCCGCGTAATTACCCTTATAATACCTACGTAATTATACCCCTATAGGAAATAATGAAAAACGTTATTAACAACTATATCACTACTATTTAATTATACGAACCAAGCTCTTACTATAATTACCACTGCGGTTAAAAACTACTAATTTAAGACTCTGTAATTTATACCACGACTATACTATTACTATAAAACTACGGATATGGATTATATAATAGTTATATTAATACTATAAAATTACGGATACAGATGACATTAAAACTATACTATCACTACTAAATTATAGATACGGAACGTATAAAGAACAAAGAAAATATTACTTGTATAGATTCTATTATATATCCCTATAGTTAGTATACGTAGATTAAGTGGCAGTGTACTACACTGTAAAGTGTACTTTTGCAAAGTGTACGATAACGTGTTACGTTGTAAACTGTACTTTTGAAAAGTGCATGCATAACATGACCTAGAAGGGAGATTGACAAAGTGTATGGCAGAGTGCCACTGCCCGGATGAGAGGTTTATAACCTCTTATCCGTGGCGTGCACTCTCTGAATGCCCCTTATCCTTTCTACATCTATCTTTACTTACTATAATACCAATCTTCTGATTACTCTTCTATTACGTTAATGTAATAGAGACCTTACCGACAGGTGTATTGATGGTAACAACGATCCGGTGGATACTATGAAAAGCCACATTCAATAAAACGCTATAAATTTTTATGAATAGAAGTAAACTTATCAACCTGGTAAAAAATAACATCAATAAACCATTGAACAAATCCTATAATATAAGGCAAAATTGAAGGGCAAATAATCAGCTAAAATATTCCAAGAAACTTAAAAACTGCTAGAAAGATAAAACTCACCTTTATCGATTTATAATACGCCAAACATATCAATAGACAATGAAAACCTAGCTATATATTAGTAAATAACGAAGGATTAGCACGGAGAAATCAATATAATGAATATTTAAAGGTATAAATTTAGTTGTTTGGGGTTATAAACGGATATGCTATATGATTATAAATAGCGATACTTATAAAAGATGTATATAACTAATATAATTGTTTAAAAATGATAAATAGGTACACGTTAGCATACATATTATACTGATATATATATAAACACAAAATTAACCTATATATAATTATTATCAATTCTATTATAATACAATAGCGGTTACATACTAAATGTAAAGTGCTTGTTTAATATAAAATACGGGTTAAACATTAGTTCATAATAACCTAGTTGCGGACCGGCTAGTGGTCCGCCAAACTTAGAATTTATATATAACTACCTCATCGATTCTATTTCTATTACTTCGACCTTAATTCAGATTAACAACGTAGTTGCAACAAATACCTACTAATAAAAAGAATTATTTTAATTGATTTTTGTACAGAGTATGTATCTTCTTTGTTAGGTTGTAATATCATAAATATATTCGTCATATAACTACATACTTTTGCTATCAATATTCATAGTAACGGATTCAAAAAGAATATCAAATATAAGTACGCAAACAACTACGAAATTTAAAAACATACAAAGCCGGAAAAAGTAGCGAAAACATTCTTCAAATATTCGAAAATAATGTTGAATATGTATGTTGTTGGTCAAATGTACGGAGACAAAACAAAAACCTTAACATTTACTGCCAAGGTATGTGGGAAGAAGGATGGTATAGGGTACAGGGTATGACGCGTAGGGTCGGTCACCTTCTTGTGGCTTTCCGTTCTTCACATTACTCCACCACCATTCACCATCGCCATCACAGCCAATTGCAACACGCAGCATAGCATCGCATTAGCGGCAATGGCGACTATATCGCTCCGTGACCACATCCGTTGGGGCCATGATCCCCCGTCGGAGCCAACCTCCACCGTCGTGCTCACTTCCCCCGCCCGCCACTTTGTCGACATCAGAGTGCTCAGGTCAGCCCTTTCCTTGTCACAGGAGACAGCACTGACTTCCTCTCCCAGCCCGGCCCTGGCTCCAGAGAACCTGGACTGGGCTATTGGGGGCTCTTCTTCCTCCGAGGACAGGTCCCGCCCGGACGGCACCCACTTCTCCCATTCCGTCTTCACCCACTGGGTCGACAGCCGGGCCATACACCCGGAGACCGCCACCGACGAGAGCGACATATTCCCTCAGCCCGATGGCACGAACCTCGAGACCGGGAGGATGGTGAACCCTGCCACCGGCCTGGAGTCCGACTACGAGGAGCTCTGGCGGGATGGTCAGCCGGATTACCTGCCTCAGCTTCCAAGATGCACTGTCTTTCAACTACACGACGACGCTCAAGACACCCGCGGCCTCTTCGTCCAGCTTGGCCCACATGCACAGGGTGTCTTGCGGGTCGGCGACTGTTTCACTGCTGAGCGATGGGAGTGGAGTACTGCTGCATGCCGGTGGGAGAGAGCCTTCGCTGTCGGTGACAAGAAGGCCCGGTCTCTTGACGACATCATACCGGCTATCCAGGATGGAACTCAGAAGGGCGACAAGCTTCACGCCCGAACTGGAAGCTGGGTTGTTCTGGAAGTGAGTGCCCAGCAAATGGCTTTTAGAGGCTCGCTGTCGAGGACCCATCATCTAAGGTCCTGCACACCCAAACGATCTCACGGCATGTCTTTCCCACAAATGAGGAACCCAATCCTTGGCGAATTCTTCCTTCCTCGAGCCGATGCCTGAGACAAGGATTTCCGAGTCGTTGGAGGAGGCCTCACAACACCAACAATAGACCCGCATATCCGGCGCCATCACACGTTCGGGATTGTCACCAGCGGATCACCCCACGACAAGACAGTCATAGCTTCTCGCGCTGCACAGTTCATCTTACTGCTTCTGCATAAATCGCACACTCATCCCGCCTGTTCCAAACGGACAGCAAACGCACTTCTCGTCCTGATCTTGGGCCCAAAGAAGACCAGCACCCACGGAACAAAGGTCAAAGCCAGCGCGATGCCACCCAAAAGGCCACCAGCCCGCGCATTCCCCAGGTTCTCAAACAGCGGAAGTGTCAGCAACGGAAACACGCCGCCGAGAATGTTCCTGCAGCACGACTGCGCAGCCAGCGCTGACGACGCGTACATGTGGTACACATCGGCCAGATAGTTGAAGGTCGCCAGGTAGATGCTGTGGATGCCCATGCTCGCCAGACAGGTGGCAATAGCCGGCAGGATCCAGTGCAAGTCGCTCGCTGCGGTGTAGCCGAAGATGAACAGCCCGATGGGCAGCAGCGTCGCCGTGATGCACGTGGAATAGAGCCGCGACTCGGGCGTCTCGACCGGCAAGTGCTGCCGCAGCATGGCGTAGAACCTGGTCTTCCCGCTCGTGGCCTTGCTGTGATCGCAGGAGGAGTGGTCCGATGCCTTCCCACCCTTGGCGCGCCACTGCGGATGCTTCAAGAGCGAGTCCTGGCAGATGCCGATGACGGTCGAGAGGAACGCCCCCGCGACAATGGCCCCGAAGACATAGCCGGCCTGCTCCGTGTTCCAGCCGTATCTGGTCTCGAACACGTAGGGGATGGAGCCGAAGGTCAAGTAGAGGACGGCCCAGGCGAAGGAGACCCAGAGGGCCAAGAAGAAGACGACCGGCTCGGTGAACAGGAGATGGAATGGCCGGTACACCGAGACCGAAATCCTCTTTTCCAGAGAGGCCCGGGCTTCCTCCGACCTGACCCGCCAACGAAGCCGCACCAGCCCCATGTCTCCGGCGCCCTCCACCTCGCCCTCCGGCCCCGTCGCCGCATTGTGATGGCCTCCACTGGAGCTGCTGTCCCCTTGCCCGATCAAGGCCGCGCCGTGCAACCAGACGCCGCAACAACCAGCCTCCTCCCTGGCCGCATACCACCTGTTCAACGCCCTCGCCTTCCGGCCCAACACCACACTACCCCGACTCTCCTGGAAGAACACGATGATCACGGCCATCAGCACCCCACCCACAATGGCCTGATGCCAGAACACCCACTTCCACTTCTCCGCCGCATCTCCCAACCGCCACACCATCACCGCGCTCACCAATGGCCCCAATCCCGTCCCAACCAGCACCGACCCCGAAAAGAGTGCCATCGGCGTATTCCTCCCCTCTTTGTCCCACAGGTCCGCTATCACGCCTCCGATCATGGTGCTGAACACGCTGCCCCCAACACCCACCACGAACCGCGCGGCCAGCATCCCGCCCAGGCCGGGAACCAGCCCGCACACGACCTGGAACGCGACGAATAGCACGCCCGAGACGGCGAAGACCGGGTAGCGGCCGTGGATCTCGCTGAACGGGGCGAGCACCATCGGGGCGAGGGCGAAGCCCAGGCAGAAGGTCGTTATGCCGGTGAGCAGCGCGGGGCGCGAGGCGTGGAAGGCGTTTTGCATGAGTGCGGCGGGCGGCGAGTAGGCGCCGGCGCAGTAGGCCGTGAGCAGCGTTGCGAGGCAGCAGAGGAGGAGATGGTAGGCTTTGCGGTGGGCGGTCCAGGCGGTGGGATTGGTAAAGGGCTGGAGGTCGGGGTCTGGGGGAAGGTGTTGTGAGGGGGTGGAGGACGATTGGTCGGTGGTGTTGGGTGAGGGCAGCGGCGTGTCGAAGGTGAGGTAGAGGTAGGTGATGGGTGTTTCGATGGTGCAATGCCGTGGGCTGTCGATCTGGCCTTCGTCAATATGTGCCTTGGTGCTGGGAGGGTTCGTGGGTTCATGATGTGAGCCATCAGCCGCAGTATCCCGAGGCGCTGGTGCGCCAAGAGATGCGCTCGATTGGGACATGGTCGTGGATTCTTGGCCAAGTGATGGCCACGGCCTTGTTCACGCTTCAGGCCGGTGGTGAGACGAGCAAAGAAATCCTGGAGGGCGGATGAGGGTGGATGGGTATGGAGGAGGAAACGAGTCTATAACTTCATGGCGGTGCTGTTGGTCCGTGGACATGGTGGGAAATAACAACGACAGGGCGGCCAGGGTCGCCGATGCCCTTTAGTATTCCTCACACCGTCAGAAATTGGATGGAGCACAGCTTGTTGAAGCTGTGGAGCAGCCTCCTCCTTTATAGAAAGCTGACGTGCGATTCTTGCGTTTCCTTTTTTTTAATATATATATACATATATATATATATATATATTACTATCTCCGGGCAGTGCCATGTATGAAGTGTAACACTTGCTGCTACAAAATAATCCTATAGGTACCGGTGGAAGGGATCGTAACCTAGGTTCTCTAAAGACCTATATAGGCTCTAGAGCCTCCAAACTAACCTTTTAAACAAAACCTTAGGGTACCTTACAGTTTAGAGACCCATGGGCGTGTAAATTGTAGCTCCGATTTGGCTAAAAACCGTAACCGAATCAGTCTCTACCCGGTGCCTGATTACGTTGGGGGTATGATTGTGTGGACTTTAAAAAAAAAGGCTCCGTAAAATATAAATTTAAAAGAATAACCCTCCTTAAGAGCGAAAATAAAACACGTTACGATTATATATATTATTCGGCTCTATAACATATTATTAAGGAACCCTTATACGTGTGATAACCCCTATATTATATATCCAAGACGAAATAAACAAGAGGAAGACCCTTATTAATACAAACCTTATTTATAAACTTTCTCTATATATCGCTAAAAAAATTACCTTAAACAAATAAATAACTTTTACGTTTTAAAATCGATTATAAAGGTTTTTATATTGATAAAGGTAGTAGCATTATTATGTAAAAGAAAATCTTTACACACCTTATGTTGCGTTCGAGCTCTTACGGTGAGCCTTAAGTTCCTCAAAAGGGCTGTATATGTATACACCTCCTTCCCTCTAAACCCCTCTTTTTCTTTCTTTTTCCTTACCCCAATTAATACGGCCTTTTTTAACTTGGTTTTATGTTATGGAGCTTAACCTTGTACAGGTTTTATACTTTTTTTAGTAAGGTTTCACGATAAGGTTTATATGAATAACGGTAAAATTAACGTAAAATATACTCGTTACGTTTGTTAAAATTTTATCAGTTTTAGTTTTGCCTAAAGGGGTTTAGTGTTAATAAGTGGTAATGATGAAATGTAAGGACGGTTATATTTCTGTCGCCGTTACTACTGTCGGACCTTTAAACGATGATCGCGTCGCAGTCGCCGCAAAAGCACCTATTAAACGCCTAACCGCTCTCCGGCAACCTTTTCGCGCCGTTATCGAAATGGCATAGCATGGTACAGCGTAGGTTACGGCCGCGACGCTGTTAATAGGCTGTTATATAGTATTAACACGATAAATCTCCTTTCCTAGCGGAGGCAATACCGACGGCGGCGACGATAGTAATAACAGTGGCACAACTGGTTCGATTGAAAATAAGCCCGTCGCTGACACCCCCGTTTTCGCCTTTACTACCCCTCTTTTCACCGGGTTCGCCGCCGCCTTTAGTCCTTCCCCAAGCCCTACTCCTTTTTTTATAGTGAGGATAAACGCGGTGAGCAGCGATTGTAAAGGCCCTTATAGCAACCGTAATAGAGTTATCAAACGAATAAAGCTATTACAAACTGGTGCCTAAGCTAATGGTTATCAGAGATCTAACTGTAACAATTGCTATATTCTTATACCGCTCCTAAACTGCTTTTAATTATGCGTATACTACGTGATTTACTATGTTATTAAACAACTCCTTATCGTTAGTTTCATAACAGCTTTTTAAGAAGGTTTCTTTTATCGAGAATTATAAACAATATCCGACTACCCTAAACGATAACTTTAACCTAATTCTTTTATATATAATCCTCGATTAATTATTTCGATGGTATTCCAATTTCTCTGAAATACTTATGGCTAACAATTGTATTTTCAATTAGTTAAGTCTGAATTAATAAGCTTGGAAACAGTTCTTTAATTCGAATGTATATCACGAATTCCAAAGAGTTTAAGCTTTCTAATATAACAAATTTACCGCATAATATAAACGGTTTACTGAAAACCTAGGGAAAACGTTTGTTGAAAGGAATGGAATCATTTGCGAATATGTTTTACGCATAAAACAATAAAAAGTTAATGTATTAACCAAGTTCATCAACACAATTCAGTAATTTGAAGTCGTTTTTAATAAGTTTAAGTTTTAAAAAAGACCCTTTATTTGTAGAAAGGTTGTTGTTACGCAATATATAAACAATACTAACAAAATTTATACATCGTTTTACACTAAAAGTCGCATCGAAATACCCGATGATAACGAAAACAACGCTTTAGTTTCTCCGATTCTAACTACGAATCCAACGGTTAACTGAACGAAGTAAGCCGTTAACAAATTAAACGTAAACCCTTCGACTCACCAGCAAGGTTTTTCGGTTTTAAGCTACGCTTTGCGGTAGAAAAAGCTACTATATTACGTAATTTACCAAACGACTTGAGGTTTATTAATATAAAAAATGACTACTACTATGGTATTTTTCAATAATTGGAAGAAATAATAAAATTTATTATGGAGATTTACAATCCTTGTGATACAGTTGGCAGTAATAGCGATTTTGAAGTTGTTATAGCAATACTTTGTATTTATTGCTACGATTTTAACGCGAAACAAGAGTTGTTGCTCGTCTTGCGCGTTTGAAATAAGGGCTTAATAAACAATTTTACGTCTTTTCAAATGTTTGAAAAATATTATTAACCGAAGTTGATAATATATCCTCAAAGTCCGCCGGTAAACTTGCTATTGTTGAAAAATCGATTAATAACAACTTGATTAACGTGCTACTCACCTTTAATATATCCGAGAAATATAAATAATGGTTTACCCGTAGTTAATTTTGAAATAAACGATTTTACAATTTTATATTTCAAGTAATGAAATTAGCGTTCTTTATATTAATAGAATTAACAATAACGATGCCGTTTATGAAGTAGTGGGTAATAGTGATATACCTGTGTATAATAGTGAAGGAGATGTTATTATAACTAATATGAATGTTTTTGAAGCTAGTATTAAACGGCGCGTTACCTAGGTTAATTAAGTTAAGCTTTTACGTTGTAAAAACTAGGATTTCTGTTTGTAATACGGTGCGAATGATTATCGAATCCTAATTTTCCCCTTGGATCCTGTCCAACGTCCAAATGGCTATAATACTAAGATTAATACATGTATTAACCGTATTATCGCCAGCGACTTTATTGGCTTTTAGGAAGAAAAAGTGTAACTTTTATATTCAGTAGTATGTTAGGTTCAAAATAGTATTAATTTAACCTGGTAATTCACTTATAACTTATAAATAACGTTTTATGTAATTTAGATGTTAATAGGGCTTTAGATAGTTGCAACATTATCGATTCGAATCGTGGTCGAAGTAACAGTAGTATTACATTGGTCAAGTAGTAGATGTATTGTTCCAGGTTTGACAGACCGCTAGCCAGCTTGCACAGTAATTTATAAGGCCAATTGCTTGGCCTGTGCCCTAGTATGAAGTGCAGTATACTGCACTCGACTTATATCCAATGCAGTAAGTCTATAAAAAAATACTTAATTTGTAGTACAGTTAACTTTACTGTCAGTAAAGTTGACCTACTACATTACATGTAGTACTATTTCAATACTAGTGGCTTTTTAGTTTGTACGTGTACGCTAATGTAGTTAACCAATCTTTTCCGGTTAACGCTAAACAGCAACTTTGTTAACCTAACAAACCCCTATCAATTCCAATTAACATCTATACTAAATTACAACCAATTTCATGCAAATTAACGCCATTAGACCTCAATTACTCCGTTTCTCCGAGGTCTGAGTTTATCAACTCCTACAAAAAGTTCTTTTGACACAGGCCTCCACTTCAGCCGTGCCAATCAAACAAATTGCCATTATTAATTCCTCTACTTTCCTGGCAATCTTCCAGTTTTCCAGTACATCCTTAACCGCCGTCACGTGATTTGAGCTTTCCGGGCGGCCTATTAACGTAACCTTCGATGCGTATAATTAACCTATTACTATCTACAAACTTTTCCAAGGCCTTATTTAGTATTACTTTCATTATAGTATTTGCGGGATGGTCTTTGCCGTTTATCCATCGAAATTCCTAAATTTCCCTCCTCTCGTAAGCTTTACAAAGTATTATTACGTCGATTATCAAACGTTTTTCGTTAGTGGTTCCAAGTTTCGAAAGGCATTCGAAAAGGTTTTTGAAATCGGTATAAATTACTACCGGGATAGAAAAAATATTCAACTGCCTAATAATAAAGTTAAAGGTTTTCCATAATATTATGTCTACATTAAAGCCTGTCATTATGTTGTAAACTTTCGAAGCCAATACATTTCGTATAATTCTTTTACACTTAATGGAGGTTTAGTAAATTAGATTACCGATGATATTAAACTGGGTTTCCCGCCTATTTTCGTTAACGAGGGTTATTAGAAAGTCGATTTGTAAAAATAAGTTGGTATTATTCGTAAAAAAACCTTTTGTAAAGATTATTAACTTAAACTTCGATAGGTCGAATAAGATTATATTAATTTTTAGGTTCATGTTTCGTATCTATTATTTAAATCTTTTATTCAACCGTTTATAATATTTATTTACAGGGTCTTATATTTATGCCACAATGAAGAGGTCGTAAAAATCTTTTGGTTAATATAAGGTAATAATATAACTACCCCAAATACGTTATTTTAAGTACTGTTAAGTCTTAGGTATATTAGTTTCGTCAATTATAGTCAAAATAATACCTTAGCATTTTTAAAGAAAGCTGAGGCAGGTATTAATACCAAGTATACGTATTAACGATTATTTAAGTTAAGTTAGGTACCTTGCGTCAACGTCATTATCGACTTATAGTTTTGAAACTTAGAGTTTTTAATTTTCTGCTGTTTCAATACCATGAAGCTAATCGTTTTAAAGAAAATGGTATTATCAGTTTACATACCCACTACGTAGAAGTCTCTTTTTGACGTTATTAAAAAAATACAGGCCGTACGTTAAAAACTTTATCGTTAGCCGTGATTTGAAGTTCGACTAGTAAATCAAAAACTAATAAATACCTGCTTTAACAAATCCGTATATTGATTTAACATACCGTATTACCGTTTACGAAAGGTAAATAATACATAACATTATGGCAATTTTAGTAATATAATCTGTTATAAATTCATTGCTAATTACGTATAAGTTTACGTTATATCACAGCTATTAAAAGTAAATTTTCCTTTAGTTTTAGTTAATAAACTTAGTATTAAAACGACTACTAAACGTTGACTAATCTTCTAAATTGTTGGCGATTACATAAAAATTTAATATTTACCTTGATCGCCGTATCTTGAGGCGATTAAACGTAACTTTTCGTATGGTTGCCCCGTAATTTTGCCTTTAACCTTGTAGATAATCTTCGACTTAAAAATCATAACGTTTAAGTTTTAAACATTAAAATCGGCCTTCGACACGAATTATATAACTCCTCGAGTTAACAAGCCGTTAATCTCAACTTTATTACTTTCCTCAAAAGGTTTACCGAAGGTTTTAATAATCCCTTGCATTTGGAACTTCAGTATTAAGTCTTCGTTATCCTTTTCTTTCTTGCTTACCTAAGAATTATTGTAAATATAGCCCGATGTATATTACTCCCCTTTAACGTTCTTTTTTTTAGGTGTTGTTCATGTCGACGGCGTTTTATCAACTTGTACACAACGGGTGGAGGAGATCCTTATTGATTCTGTTACTTAACTTAAGGGTCTTTATCATTAAAAGCCTTAATATAAGATTTAACTTAAATAATTCGAAAGGATACAGATTCGTTAGTAGTTTTAACAACTACTTAGGAATTCGAGATACTTAAGATTTTATATAGGTCTTCTCATTTACCTGTTTCCCGCCACATAAAGACTTTACTTTACAATAGAAAAACAAGTACGTCGATTATTAAAAAGCCGTTCCTAGTATTAAAAGCATTATTACCCTGGCAGCGTGCCGATTCTTTTTGTAATTCTTTTAAAGCTTTATCGTAAGCTGTAACACGTTTTTAAGTACTTACTAAGGGGGAAGATTTATTCGTTAGACATAGGTACGCTCCAAAAACTAATAACGTTAACACTAGACTATCAAAGCTCATATTATTGTTCAGGCCTTTTACTACCATTTATAAGCGTATCTCTGGATCCATAAAGCTTTCGATTTCCAGCGTAAGGATATTATACGCACGGCGAAGTAAATAATATTACCTTTTAACCTTTATAATGGTTTAATAGGCTTATACAGGTATCTATTTGCACTAAATACCCATTATCTTCACATTTTCTTAAAACTCCGCCGCCGTAAAATTGGTACCGTTATAGTAAACGATGACGTTAGGTAGATCTAGATACGTATTAATCTATAACATCCTTAAAGTTTCCCACGTATCCTTTAACGAAAGGGACTTTCAAAACTTAACCCCGTAAAAGAAAATTGCGAAATTAACGAAGTTAAAAATAGGATTGTTATCCAAGTAAAATACATTAACGAAAATCTCGTAGTTAAAGTAATTATTGTCTTCTAGTATAAACTTAAATTTCAGGGGAGCTTAAACATACGTTTAACAGTAGTGATAAAGTCTTTGAATAATTTTTAAGGTAAAGTATTCCATATTTTTATACCCCAAAGACTTGAAAACTTTATATAGCCTATCCACAACTAGGTGGTCAAAACTTTGGTACAATCAACGTATTTCCGATTCCGAAAGGTTTGATACCATTATTTTCGGGCTTTAAAAATAAAACCATAAGTACTTTTATATAAAAGCGAGTAAAAACCTTTAACCATTTTTAACTAGTTTATTTGCGTTAATATCGACGTTAACTTTAAAAGTCTTTATATACTGTGAATAAATGAAACGAAGGGTAGAGAAATTAAGGATACAAAACGTAATTACTCCAATAACAGTTTAAATTACCATTATATTTACAAACGATAGTTATTCGCCCAATTCAAAATTAATTTTAACTTTACCAACATTGTAACGACTAATTTTAGTAGGTGGAATAATTTCCCTCTATAATATTAAGTATTACAGATAACCTCCTGTTATGTACCTTACTGCTTTTGTATTTGATATAATACCTTAAAACGTATGGTCCGCATAATGATGGCGAATGCCAAAGGTATACAAGGGGTTAAAGGATTGATTAGGGGAAATTTAGGCGATTTCACCACCCAAATGGTATAAAAAGACGTGGTCAGCTAATTACTAGGCCGTATTAAAAGCAATATTTTTATATCAATAAATTCAGTTAAGGGTATTATTATAGTTAATTAACTTGTTGCTTTCGAAGTCTGCTATTTAACCCGAGTAATCATATTTAAAAGTAGTAAGGTATTAAATGTAATACATTAACTTTCTGTTATTTCGTTCGATATAGGGGAGTTGAGTTAACTAGCAATTAGACTTGCCATAGATTTAACATCTTTTACCACTATTACGATAATAATACTTACGATTATCAGGTTCGCCTACATCTTAGATTTGTTAACGTTAACGTGATTTCTACATTTAGTTTATAACCGATAGGACAAATCTTAGGCGTTAAAGGCGTCCGTAGCCATACTTACGATTTACGTAATTAACTATCGTAAGATTCTTTTATCTACGCTAGGGAAGTTGCCAGTTTAGGGGTATATATTAAACGAGTTTGATGTACGCACTATTATAGTGGTAAAATAGGAACGCAACTGGTTAAAAAATCCTTCGCAAGTGATATTTGGTCGTTGTAAAGCGTATTCGAACTTGCTAATACTCGTGAATACTACCCGTACCTACTTGCAAAGTATGGCTTCGCCAACGTACGCTTTTATCATTGCTTTTTAATATAACATTAATTTGTCTATTACATGATTAAGCATATCTATTGGTGTTTCCTCCTTTTTTTTAAAAAAAAGATATTATCGTTGCCTACCTTATAGTAGCTCAATCTGCATGGTATTATGTAAGGTAAACGTCGTATTCGAAGTAGCTCTTTATACTATTATAGATTTTGCAGAACGTAGTGGCTCTAGTAAAAAAGGTTGGGTAATAGTCCCTTACGTACCTTATAAGGATTTCAGGGAATAGTAAGTAAAAACCAAAAAGGGAAATCTTTATTTACTTATAAATGTTTAAAAAGGGTATTATCTTAGTATTAAGGAAGCTATAAGGCTTTTCGTTATACTTTTTTACGTCGTTTCAAATCTTGGAGAAGTCCATAAAAAGTTTTTAATTAATGTTAACTATTTTAACAAGTGTTAAGGTTAGGTTGTGATAGTTATCCTAGTTTTAATCGGTATTTCCTGGTAGTTTAAGCTTTAAAGCTTCCGAAATACAATATTAAGTGTAATTACTAGTCGTTTGGTCCGAGGGGTAAAGTACTATTATATGACTTGTGGTGGGCTTTCATGTATAAGCAAACCTGCCGTAGAAAGGTTTCTAAGGGGCCTGTCGATTAAATTGCTAGGAGGCGATAAGTACTTAAAGGGTTCAGGAGACCTAACATATTATTAACTAACTAGTGTAAAGCGCCGAAGTTAATACCTTTAGCCGTATTAACGGCTTTTGTTTCACGTATTCTACTATCGCTAAAGACGTACTCCGCGTTGTTATGTAAAGGTGATAGGCTATCGAGTAAGTTAATAGGTTTCTTATCATTAGCACATAAAAAGTTTTAACTTAGCTAAAGGTAAAGAGGATGTCTTTTAAATCGCGTATAAAATCAATAAGGTTTTTAATACCCTTTTCTTGGGGATATAGGTCTTAAAGGTATTTTTAAAGCTAGGTTAGGTATAAGAGTTTTTGTATTAGTTTTATGTTACCCTATACTGGTAAATCAACCCCTTAACGCTTAAGTTTTACCTTCATTTTCATTTTAACCCCTTTTTAGATAGAGTTCCATTTATTCATAATGTAATTGTTAAAAAGGTTACAAAATTTCATGTAGGTGTAGTAATAGTAGTTGATATTATAGTAATTAATGATATAATAGCCGGCGAAGTTAACCAGGTATTTTTTAATTACATTTTCGTTAAAGTCTTTTCCCCAAAGATTATAATTGTAATGTTTGGTAAAAGCAGCTTCGAACGCTCCAATTTCTTTTTTCGCTACAGGGTCGGTAATAGCTTTGAAGTGAGTGCTAGTAGTAGACATCTTGAGGTTTTGACCTATATAGGACTTGGTAGACGTATAGGGCGAGGGGTTTGATGATCTTTGGGCGTAAGGATTTAGTGTTTTGGCGTAAAGTCGCGCGTGAACTTGGCGATTTAGAGTAGAGTCGCGTAACGTGGCTTTTTCGGCGCAACTCAACGATTCTTAATGTTTTCATTAGGGATAATAATCTTAGCAATTAAATTGACATGGGAAAAAGTAAAAAATAGTAAAGTATAAACAAAGGTTTGATGTAAAGGGTAAGGTCAAAGGTCGTTCATTATCATAGGTTATTTAATGTAGGGACTTAGTCGTTTCTCCTATAGTAATAACACCCGTATTAGTATTCACTTAGCTGTTTGCCAACTTATCGAACTTTAAGACTTTTGACAGTCAATCTTAATGTTTTTCTTTAAAAAGGATTATAAAAGATTTCTTGGTGTTTTTAAATAGCGATACCATCGCTTACTTCCAAATTACCGTTGTGAACTGACGCAACCCAAAAGTTTTCTCTATTTTCCTGACGTTGTAAACTAACGCAGTACTAATAAAGGCCTTTTGCAAAAATCTTTCCTCTACTCTAGCCACCGTTGTAGCCGTAGAGTGTAACCGGAAAGTAGCTTCTTCTTTCACTTAGTCAATCTGTGTTTAACCCAATAAGCACTAATCAGTATTGGTAGGGCCTTAGATCGTTGCAAATTTATCGATTATAATTGTGGTTGAAGTAACAGTAGTATTGCATTGGTCAAGTGGTGGATGTATTGTTCTAGATTTAGCAGACCGCTTGCCGTCCTGCACTGTAATTTGTTAGGCCAATTGCTTGGCCTGTACCCTAGTGTGAATTGCAGCGTACTGCACTCAACTTACACCCAATTTGGTAAGTACACAAACAATACACTCAGATTTCAGTATAGTCAACTTTACTGTAAGTAAAGTTGACCTACTGCACTGCATGTAGTACTATTGAAACATTAGAGTTAATTTTCAATTCTATTTAATTCTTCAAGGTTTCAGTAGATATAGGTTGTAAGCATTATAACATTATTAGTAAATAGTTTACCTACCGATTACAATTGCTGCATATTTTGTTGTTTTTTCAGCGACTTAATAAAGTTACCTAATATATCGCTGTTACCTGATATGTCGCTATTACCCGATATGTTGCTGTTAGCAGCTTACAACTTATATTTGTATTACTTATTTTGAAGTTAAGTTTAATAAATATTGATATTGTATTTCGGTTTATATCAGTCACTATTCCGAATACAACTTTATTTTGTGTAAATTCTAAATAAATTACGAGTAGGTGACTTACATAGTTTTTCAAGTATGTATTTCCCTTGTTGATACGAGTGTAGGGCGGCAACGTAACGTTGAAACAGTGCAGTATTCTGAGGATGGAAGAGGAAGAAACTAGAACTAGAAGCGAAGCTCAGCGGAGCTAAACATGTAGTAGCAGCTGCCAGGGAACGTGCTGGTGCGTTCTTCCTTTTCCATGTATGTACCCACCCTAAGTAATGTACAACAATTCCCCGGGACCAAAGAAGAGGCAATGTCCTTATTGCTAACATACATAATAAGAGGTTGAAACGCGAGACGCGAGAAGCGAGACGTGAGAAGTGAGACATAAGACGCGAGATACGAGATACGAGGTATAAGATGCGAGACGCAAGAAGCGAGATGTAAGACGCAAGACTCACTTCTCGCGGAGACTCTTTTTGTATACCTCAATCAGTTTCCTGCAATGTTTCAATTCCTTTACAGCCTTCCACTTATCGTATTTTAAAGTGTAGCCCTTTTGACGAACCAAACATTAAATTTAGTTTCTCACACGGCGACGACGATCCAAGCGTTTATTTATAATCTTTTCTATTTCTGATTCGGTTTCCTTTAAAGCCTTTTTATGTGGTACTAATATGGGCGACGAAGGTATACGATTAAAAGGATATTTTTAGGCTTATAATAAGGGGTAAAATATTAAACTCTCATGGTAGAATAAACTCATAAGTTGACAGGAAAATCAAATGTATATACCAACTTTCCCATACGTTTTATTACTATATAGAAGCCTAACCTAAACGACGTTAATTTTTCTTGGCGATGTAAAAGTTCATAGGCCTTTTAATATGTAGTCAAACTTGGTTTTCGATATTAAACTTCATTTAGCGATAATTTTGAAGATAACGACGTTTGGCTTTGGAAATTACCACGTTTAAGATAAATTACGCATTTTCATGCAAGTAATTTTTTTAAAGCGTATTTCTGCTTATCATTAAGTCAAGGTAAGATTTATATAATTTACCAAAACACGTAACTTTAAGCCAAATAAAAATTTGTTAAAGTTAACGTTAATAACTGTCGGTAAGGTTTCTTATTCACGTGAATGTAAATAAAGAGTAATCAGAAAGATTGTTGTTGTAGTAAAAGATAGATGATAGGTCGAAAGAATTATTCCAGAGAGTGCATGCCACGGATGAGAGGTTATAAACCTCTTATCCGGGCAGTGGCCTTTTTGCTATACGCTCTAGAATACCTCTTCCAGATCGCTCCACGCATGATGTACTTTGCGCCTTGCAAGAGTGCAGCCTACAGCGTGATAGGTTATTTTGCACTCTACAGGAGTGTACCTTGCAATATAGTACACTTCTACTTGGCTTATATATACTAGCTATAAAGGTATATAGTAATATCTACATAGGCAATCTTTTTTTTTTCTTCCTTATATTTCATATCCATAACCCTAGTAATGTTAGTATAGTTGTAGAAAGTCCATTCCGTATACGTAGTTCTGTAATAACAATGTAGTTACGGTATAAGTTGTAAAGATTCAAATTAGTGGTTTTTGTAATAGCAGTGTGGTTACGGTACCAATTGCAGAGGTTCAAAATAGTAGTTTCTATAATGAAAGTGTGGTTACAGTACCAATTGCAGAGGTTCGAATCAGTAATTCTTGGCCGCGGTGGTTTCCACAGGTTCGAATCAGTAATTACCAGCCGCGGTGGTGATTAAAGTAAGGGTTTGGTTGGTATAGTTAATCGGTGGCGACATGGTTATTGATGGCGTCTTTTATAATTTCTAATAGGAGTGTAATTGGTCAGGTGCTACAGGGGTGATTATGCAGGGATGATTACGCCGTCACATATTTTGAATCAGTATAAAAGATACATCGTTATCGGTCCAAGCAAAACTTATTTCTTTCCCTTTAAAGAAGCATACCTAAAGCTAATATAAGTACATATTTTAACCTAACTTAACCTTTATTCCAATTGATTAATTTAAAACGCTCCGATAGGTAAGTTACTCGATCAATACCTATATACTAACTTCATCTTTAAATAAATGCCGCGCAAAAACAGGTCCGCCAAGCGCGTTTGGCGCTGGAGTGCCGCCGCCGCACCGCCGCCGTTACCGCCGCCAGTATTACCACTATTACTAATAGCACACCCTCATCAGGCATTATTTAATATATAACCGCCTCCTCTTAGGTCTCCCCATACCCCGTCGCCAATGCCTTCCTTTCGATCTCACCAAGCTCTGCCGTCACCACTACCCCCCCTTTTCCTCTCTTTCCCTCCCCCTTTCCCTTAAGCTCCCAAGGGGAGGAACGGAGGGCTTTTAAGGTTATAAACCTTACCTTTTCTCCGCGAGTAAAAACCCCCGTACCCGCAAAGGCCTTCTGACGCCGTAAATTTAACCTTACAGAGCTTTTTCGCGGTTTATATATCCTCAACCTACCCGTTTATTTGCTTTTAATATTTTTATAAATAAGAAGCACGAGGTAAATCAATTTTTTCGCCTAGAACTCCATATCGTTAGGGTGTATCGCGAGGCCTGTTTAAAGCGTAAAGCGTTGGAGCAGCGTACCCGGGTCCGTAGTTATGGGCTGCTAATAGATACGCTTTATGTGCCATGTATCGCATCCGCTACCGCGGGCAAGTTTATTAGCGATTATTATAAAAACGGGGGTCGTTCTTCTCGTTATTATCGTTACAAGCGGATTAGCAATGGATACACCCTTGTTCCGTTAATCTTCAGGTCGTAAACCGAGGCCGTATTACATATCCGCCGACTTTATAATATAAACCAATTTTTAAAATCCCTTTTCCTGAATAAATATCTTGGGGCGTTCCAAAAAATAAACGCGTGCTTCAAAAACCAAAAAAAAAAAACCGATACTAATTAGTAATAAGTGTTAACCGACGGATTAAAAAGTCTGCGGCTGTTATTACCACCTGAAAATGGAGCTTACGTATGTATTATGTAGGCGATTTTAATGAAGTTATCGCGCGTCGCTGTAAAAAGGATAAAAACCCTTCTATGATTTTACCTAAAGGTATGTGACCCAAGGCGTAAAGCCACATCCTCGCTAGCGCCAATAACGCTGATAGCGGTAATAGCGGTGGCGCTAGCACAAAGGGAGAGGGCGACGGAGAGGATGATGGAAACGCGATAACGTCGTCCTCTCCCTCTCCTTCTGACAGTAAGTAGCTGCCCTTTGCGGCTGGGCTGGCGCTCCCGGCCATAGTATAGTACGCTATACAATAATATTATTGCTTTCAATATAAATAATCGTTTATAAGTAATAAATGGGACTTAAAGTGTATATAATTTAAAAGAACAAAATATCAAAAGCAGTGTAGTATCATAGATTTAAATAGAGAAAGGAAAAGGATGGGACATTCGGCAGTGTTGAGGTGTATGAAACAAAGAGGAATAGAATGCTGGGAGCGGCGCAAAATCATAGATTCAAAAAGAAAAAAAATACATATAACGAAATATCCAGTAGGTTTGAAGTACGTAAAACAAAGTGTAATGATGTATTGGGAGCGGTACGAAATGTCAGATTTAAATAAAGGTAAAACCTCTAAACCCGGTGCAGATGTAAATTGGGCACCGTAGCTTAAATTCAGAGGCGACGCAGATAGTTAGATTAGGATCGCTTCAAATTGATGAAAGTGGTATAATAGCTTATTAGGGTCGTAAAACCTTTCCAACAACTTTAACAAACAGTATGCTTGTCGATATCAATATTTCCAATGCTCCGTTTGAGGTATCTTTAGCTATTATGTCCTCTAGGTTGTATTTTTCATCGATCCATTTCGTTTGCTCGATTTTCCAGCGTTTATATAATTTGCATAAAGCCATAATATAGATTATCAAATGTTTTTCGTTTGTAATACCCAGTTTAACCAGATATTTATAAAGCGAAAAGGAGTTGATATATAAAACAAAAGGGATAGGGTGTAAACTAAGGTTAGAAATAATTATCTTGACTATTATCATTATAGTAATTCCCGAATCGAAACCTTTAACCATACTATAAATTACCGAGGCTAAAACACTTTTTGTAACCCGTTTATACCTGGTAAAGCTTTAATATATAATATTTCCACGAAACGTAAAGCTGTTCTGGGTTAGTATTTAGTTATCGAGTATTAAAACGAAGCTTATTTGTGGATTGTAATTATTATTATTAGCAAAAGAGCCGTTAGTAAAGACAAATAGCTTTATAGTACGTATATTTAACGACACAGATTGTAAACCGCGTTTTAAATTATATATTTGCCATATAAGACCTTCGTTAAACACATTACATATATTATTCAACGGAGCGGTTTGGTCTTACGTAATAACCAAAAGGTGAAACGCGGTTTGTGGTTAGTTTACCGAAGTAACCCAAGTGTTTTGTTCCCGTAATATCTGTAACCGTTGGCCCATTTTACTCTATTTTAAACGATAAGGGTTACCATGTCGAACTGTCCTTTCTACGTGAGGTCCAAAAAGCCGTTCCTAAAAGTGATTGTAGATCTATTAAAATTAATTATATTGTTTTCTGTTAGGTAATTTAGGTTTCGCTTTTAAGCCGGCCTTTAAAAGTTTCCTCTTTTTAAATACAGAAACAGATGCGTTATACAACTTTAAAATATTGTCCGTTTACATACCTGTTAATAAAAAGCCCTTAAAACGGGTTATTAATATTAATATGTATAGGTATAAGGTTAAACTAGTTATTTCGAACCGTTTTTTAATGTCTTGAATATGTGTTATATCAATAAACACCAGCTTTAGCCAAGTTTTAAAATGGTTTTATAATAAGTAAAATTGTTTTAGGTAGGAGGTATTTCCTAAGATTTATAAGTATATTGGTGTAAATAAATATTTTAAATCTATCCTTAAATTGGGTGTATACTTATGTAATATTATGAATTTTCATATTTAGGCTATGAGGTATACTAAGCAAGGTTACGAGCATTAAAATTAAACTGTGGCGAACTTATTATAAGGTAGGTGATTAAGTTATAATATCTTTTTTACCATCATCGTTATAATATTTTACAATCAAATAGGTCTTTTTGTAAGGGTTTTCGGGTTTATCTTTCATTTCGTAAACGAGGATAGTAGGAAAAAATCTATAGGCGTCGTAAGTCGTTAGGTAGAATCGTTGAAAGCGAAATATGCCTTGGTTAATTAAGGTAAAGATTTCTATTTGGGGGGATTATTCGAACAGGACACTAAGGGTAATAATAATTCCCCTGTAACGGAGTTTCAAGCTAAACTTTCGGGTTGTTATTTTCTTTTAAGTAATAAAAGAGTTTGTGATAAAGGTCCCAAGGCGATTTTTGGTTTTCGAGCCAAAAAGGCGGTCTTGACGACGAAGTACTGATGGTCTTAGTACAGACGAGTCGCTTTCGTCTGGTAAAAACTGGCCGGAAGTGTAATTTGGGGGGTGGGATATAACTAGGAGCGATTTGAATTATTCTTTATAAGGGGTATCCCGTCGGTAGTTTTGGTCGCATTGCGGTTTTAAGCCGTTCCTATCCATTTCTTTATTATATTTTCGTACTATTATTTAGAGAAACGAACTCGTATCTTTTGGTAAATTAACGAGAACATTATGGCATTTCAATCCGTTAATTTTTAAGGGCCAGTCCATTTATCCTTCATTTTCCAAATTAAGACCTTTAATTACAATAGTAAGTTCAAACCACCAATTTCCTATAGGCTATTTCTTGTGGATAACGCTTTGAATACGTTGTTATTAGCCCATAAGAAACGTAATGCTACCATATCCTTTGCTACAGTATTCGCCCCTTATACCTTAATTGGTAATAATATAGAATTTGTATAAATCTTTAGGTAAATACTAAAAACAAGGAACGTAAGGATAAGACTACTTAAGTTGAAAGTATTATTAATAGCGTTAACCGCTATTTGTATAATTAATTAATTAAAAATGGTAATCTTTAGCGTTTTTAATAGTACTTTATATGTTTTTAAATGGGTTATAATACTGTCCACACTTGTTAATACCTTATAATACTTCTACTATTAGTATGACTCTAGACGTTGCAAAGTTATCGATTCGATTGATCGAAGTAACAGTAGTATTGCAGAAGTCAGATAGTGGATGTATTGTTCTAGGTTTGGCAGACCGCTAGCCGGTCTACACTGTAATTTGTATAGCCAATTACTTGGCTGGTGCTCTAGAGTAAAGTGCAGCGTACTGCACTCGACTTACATTCAATGCGGTAAATCTCCACAAATCAATACACTTAACTTACAGTACAGTTAACTTTACTATCAGTAAAGTTGACCTACTACATTTTATGTAATACTATTCCAACACTAGCGGCTTTTTAGTTTATACACGTACGCCAGTGTGGCTAACTAATTTTTTCTGATTACTACTAAATTTCCTTTTTGTTAACTGGATAGATCTCTAATAATTCTAGTTGACATCCATATTCAATTACACCCAATTGGATGAAAATTAACCCTATTTGACCTTAATTGTTCCACCGCTCCGAGGTTCGAGTTTATTAACTCCTATAAAAATATCCTTTTTCACAGCATTTTGTAAACCTTTACTTTAACTATGCTACTCAAACGAATTACCATTCATACCCTAATAGTCTTTCAATTTACTAGCATATACCTGTCCACCGTTACTTAATTTGGGATTTCCAGGCAGCCTATTAACGTAGCCCTCGATACTTATGGTTAGCCTTTTACTATCCATAAACCTTTCCACGGCCTTGTTTAGCGCCGCCTTGGTTATGGCATTTTCGGGATTGTCCTTGCCGTCGATTCATCGAAACTCTTTAATTTCCCTCTCTTCGTAGGCTTTACGCAGTGCTATCAAGTTTATTATCAGGCTTTTTTCGCTGGTGGTTCCGAGCTTTAAAGGGTATTCGAAAA
This sequence comes from Anisogramma anomala, assembly GCA_038502455.1. Lineage (NCBI taxonomy): Eukaryota > Fungi > Ascomycota > Sordariomycetes > Diaporthales > Gnomoniaceae > Anisogramma > Anisogramma anomala. The sequence goes on from JASMMZ010000001.1 coordinate 14,661,365, forward strand.
GGATTTTCAAGTCGGTATAAATTACTACCGGGATAAAAGTAATCTTTAGCTGCCTAGTAATAAGGTTGAGGGTTTCTTATAGTATTATGTTTACGTTAAAGCCTGGTATTATGTTATAAACCTCCGATGTTAATACATTTCGTGTAATATTTTTACACTTGACGGAGGTCCAGTAGATTGGGTAACCGATAATACTAAACTGGTCTTTTTATCCATCTTTATTAACGAGGGTTATTAGAAAGCTGATTTGTAAAGATAGGTCGATGTTTTTTGTAAAAGATCCGCCCGTAAAAATTATTAACTTAGCCTTTAAAGAGTCAATTAAAACCATATTAATCCCGTGGTTCAAGTTTCTTATTTGTTACTCGAACCTCCTATTTAGCCGGTTAAAGTTTTTATCCGTCAGCGTTTGTACTTGTACCGTGATGGATAAGTCGTATAAGGCTTTCAGTTGGCATAAGGTAATAATATAACCACCTCAAACACGCTATTTTAAATACCATGAAGCCTTGGCTTCGTTAGTCTTGTCGATTATTGTCAAAATAGTGCTCTAGCCTTTTTAGAGAAAGTTAAGGCCGGTATTAATACTAAATATACGGATTAACGATTTATTAAATTCAAATCAGATGTTTTTCGTTAACGTTGTCATTAGTTTATAACTTCAAAACTTAAAGTCCTTAATCTCTTACTGTTTTAATACCATTAAGTTAGCTGTTTCGACAAAAAAGGTATTATTAGTTTATATACCTATTATAATGAATTCCCTTTTTTACGTTAATAATAAACACGAATCGTATGTTAAAGATTTTATCGTTAACCGGGATTCAAAGTACGACTGGTAGGTTAGTAATTAGTAAACTCCTGTTTTAACTAATTCGTATAGTGGTTTAATATAAAGTATTACCATTCCTGGAGTGTAAATGGTACGGAGTTTCTATAACAGCTTTAGTAATACAATCCGTTGTAAATCTGTTACTAATTACCTGTAGGTTTACGTTATATTACGGCTATTAAGCGTAAACATTCCTTTAGGTTTAATTAACAAACTTGTTATCAAAGTAAATATTAAATATTAGCTGGTTTTTTGGATTGTTAGCGACTACGTAAAGATTTAATTATTGCCTTTATCACCGTATCTTTAAACGATTAGTCGTGACTTTTCGTACGTCCATTCCGTGGTTTTGCCTTTAACTTCCTAGATAATCTTCTTCTTGAAAGTCTTGACGTTCGGGTTTTAAAGGTTAAAGTCGGTTTTCGATACGAATTGTATAAATTTTCGAGTTAATATGCCATCTATTTCGACCTTGTTACTTTCCTTAAAGGTTTTACAGAAAGTTTCAATAATCCCTTACTCTTGGAGCTTTAATGTTAGGTTTTCGTTATTTTTTTCTTTTTTGTTTATTCAAGAAGTATTGTAAATGCGACCCGGTATATATTTCTCTTTTTAAAGGTTTTTTTTCCAGGGGTCTTCCACGCTAGCGGCGTTTTATTGGCTTATCGATAACGGGTGGAGGAGGTTTTAATTAGCTTGGTCGTTTGGCCTAAGGGGCTTAATGATCTTCATTTTTAATAACCCCAATGTAAAGTTTAATTTAAGTGGTTTGAAAAGGTATGAAGCCGTTAATAATTTTAATAACTACTTTGAAGCTTGTAATACTTAATATTTTATATGGGTCTTCTCATTTTCCCGGCTTCCATTATGCGAGGACTTTACTTTATAACGGCAAAGTAAGTACGTCGAATATTAAAGGGCCGTTTTTAGTGTTAATAGCGTTATTAATTTGGCGGCATGTCGATTCTTTTCGAAATTCCCTTAAAAATTTATTATAGGCCGTAGTACGTTTTTGAGTACTTATTTAGGGCAGAGATTTACTCGTCAGGCATAGGTACTTTCCAAATATTATGAACAATAACACTAAAAAGTCAAGGCTCATAATATCGTTTAGACTTTTTACTGCCATTTATAATCGTGCCTCCGGATTCGTAAAGTTTTTAATTTTCAACGTGAAGATATTATATACTCGGCGAAGTAAGGCATATACCCTTTTAACCTTTCTAATGCCTTAGTAGGCTTTTACAGGTACCTATTTTTATTAGATGCCTATTATCTTGATATCTTTTTGAAATTTCACCGCGGTAAAGTTTATACTGGTATCGTGGACAACGACGTTTGGTAGATTCGGGTACGTATTAATTTACAGTATTTTTAAAGTTTCCTACGCATCCTTTACCGAAAGGGACTTAAAAATTTAGTCACGTGAAAAAAAAGGCTGCGAAATTAACGATATAAAACATAGGCTTATTATTGAAGTCAAATATATCGATAAAGATCTCGTAGTTAAAATCATTATCGTCTTTCAGTATAAATTTAAATCTCCGAGGGGCTTAGGCATACGTTTAGCAATAATGGCAAAGCTTTTTAATAGCTTTTAAAGTAAAATTTTTTTTTATATTATTATGCCTTACGGACTTTAGGATTTTGTATTGCCTATTAACGGCTAGTTAATTGAAACGCCGGTGTATTCAATGTATCCCCGGCTCCGTCAATCTTAATACCACTACTTTCTAGCCTTAAAGATAAAATTATAGGTACCTTTACTTAAGAGCAAGTGAAAACCTTTAGTTTTTTTTAACCAATTTATCTACGTTAACGTCGACGCTGACGCTGAGGGTCTTTATATCTTCCAAACATAATAGGAGAGAGGTAAAGAACTTAAGTATGTAGAACGTAATTTCATCTATAACAGTTCAAATTACCATTTTCCTTAATAACGATAGTTATTCGCCTGGTTAAACTTTAACTTTAACCTTATTAATATCGTAATAATTAATCATAGTAGCTGTAATACTTTCCTTTCATAGTGTTACGCATTACGAATAACCTCTTGTTTAGTATCTTATTGCCACTGTATCTGATATGATACTTTGAAACGTATGGTTCTCGTAAATATTATGGAGGTTAAAGGTATATAAGGGATTAAAGATTTAGTTAGGGTAAAGGTAAAGGTTTTTACCACCTAAATGGTATAGGAATGTATGGTTGGCTAGTTACTGGGCCATACCGGAAGCAGTATTTTTGTGTCACTTTATTTATTTGAGGGCGGTGGCACCGTTAATTGGCTCGTCGGCCTCGACGCTTGTAATTTGATTTAGGTAATTCTGTTGAAAAGTAATAGGATATTTAGTGTGGTATGTTACCTTCCTGTTATTACGATTGGTAAGGGGGTACCGAGTAAACCAATAGTTAGATTTGCTATATATTTAACATCTTTCGTTACTATTACGATGATAATGTTGGCAGTTATCAAGTCCGCCTAAATCTTGGCCTTGTTAGCGTTAAAGTGGTTGTTGCCTTTAGTCTGGGGCCGGTGGACCAAACCTTAGGCGTTGTGGACGCCTGTACCTACGGTCGACGTAATTAATTACAGTAAGGTCTTTTTTATTTATATTAAGGAAGTTGCCAGTTTAGGAGTATATACTAAGCGAGTGTAGTATACGCATCATTACGGTGGTAATCTAGGAACGCAACTGGTTAAAAAAAACTTTATAGGTGGTATTTGGGCGTTATAGAGCGTATTCGAATTCGCTAACACCTGTGATTATTACCCGTACCTTTTTGAGAAGTATGGTTTCGCTAACGTGGGTCTTTCCCATTACTTTTTAATATAGTATTAACTTGTTAAATATTTGATTAAAGACGTTTATTATTATTTTTCCCTTTTTTTCTTTACTATTATTGTAGTCCACCTCATGGTAGCCTAATTTGTATAATATTGCGCGAGATGGACGTCGTGTTTGAAGTGACCCTTTATGCTATTATAGATTTCGCGAAATGTGGTTAAGTTAGTTAGGAAAGTTAGGTAATAATCCATTACGTACTTTGTAAGGATTCCGGTGAATAGTAAGTGAAATCCTAAAGGTGAAACCTTTATATACTTGTAGATATTTAAGAAAGGCATTATCTTGGAGTCGAAAAGGTTATAAGGTTTTCCATTATATTTTTCAACGTTATTTCAAATATTCACAAAATTTGGAAGAAATTTATTATTAATGTTAACTATCTTAACGGGTTTTGGAAGAAGTTTACGATAGTTATCTTACTAAATGGTGTTCTTTAATGGTTGAAGCCGTGTGATTTTCGAAGTACAAGGTTGGGGGTAATTGCCAGTCGCCTAACCTGAGGGGTAAAGTCTTATGATAGGACTTGTAGTCGGCTTTTACATGTAGGCAAGTTTAAAGAGAGAAGGTTTTTAAAGAACTTAGCGATTGAATTGCTAAGAGGCGATGGGTATTTAAAGGTTTTGGAAAGGCTGTTGATTTTACTTAATTAACTAGTATAAAACGGCGACGTTAATACCTTTAGCCGCGTAAACGGCCGTTGTTTTACGTGTTTTACTACCGTTAAGGGTGCATTTCTCGTTATTATGTGGAGGTATTAAATTGCCGGGTAAGTTAACAGATTCCTTATCACCAGCATATAACGAGGTTTAACTTAGCTAAAAGTGAATGTTTTTTTTTTAAAAAAAACGTATGTGTAGGCAGTAAGGTTTTTTAATATTTTCCCCCTTATACCGTGTGTTTTTTGGGTATTTCTTTAAGTTGGGCTAACTTAAAGAGTGTTTTCGGCAGCTTAATAGAGTTTCCCCTGAGTATGTAAATCCTTCAGTGTTTAAGTTTAGTCTTAGTTTGGATTTGATGTCTTTCTGGATTACTTTTTACATATTAATTGTTTAGTTTCCGAAGAACTTACGGAACTTGAAAACACGTCGTCAGGATCTTGTTTTTTGTTAAGATGTTTTAAGATGAAACAGCCGATAAAGTTGGTTAAATGTTCTTCGGTAGAGTCTTAGTTAACGTTGTTTCCCCAAAGGTAGTGATTATAGTACTTAACGAAAGTTATTCCGAGATTTTTAATTGTTTTTTTTTTAGGCGGAGTCGGTGATAACCTAAAATTGAAAGCTTTCGGTAGCCATCTTGACGTTTTAGTATATTTAGGGCGTATAGGGAGAGGAACTTGGTAATTTTGAGCGTAGGAATTTGGTGTTTTAACGTAATGTCGCGTAAGAATTTAGCGACTTGGCGACTTGGCGTAAGGTCGCGCGATGTGTTTTTTTGACGTGACTTGATGTTTTCGCTTAAAGCAGTGAACTTAAAGATGAAGGTAACGTAGGTAGTAAAAAGAGTAAAGTAGGGCAAAGGTTTGATATACAGGGTAAGGACGAAGGTTGTTGGTAATAAAAGGCGAAGGTTGTTTGTTATTTAGCCATAGGACTTAGTCGTTTTTGCGGTAGTAGCACCCGTAGTAATATTAACTTAGCTGTTTATTAACTTGCCGAACTTTAAGACCTCTGAAAGTTAATCTTGATGTTTTTTAAAAAGGTTAATAAAGATTTTTTGGTGTTTTTTAGTAACGATACCATCGTTTACTTTCAAATTTCCGTTATGGATTAACGTAACCTAAAAGTATTTTTTGTTTTTTATCGTTGTAAACTGACGTAGTACTAATAGAGGCTTTTTACAATAATCTTTTCTTTACCTTAGCCGTAACATAAAGCGTAACAACCTACAAGTAGTTTTTTCTTTTACTTAGCTAATCTGTACTGAAGTTAATAAGCAAGTACTAATTAGTGTTGGTAGGGATTTAGACGTTGTAACGTTTTCAATTCAATTAGTCGAAGTAATAGTAGTATTATAGTAGTCAGATGGAGGATGTATTGTTTTAGGTTTGGCAGACCACTGGCTGGTCTACACTGTAATTCGTATGGCCAATTGCTTGGCTCGTGCCCTAGAGTGAATTGCAGTGTACTATATTCAACTTAAATCCAATGCGGTAAGTCTCTTCAAAGCAATACACTCAACTTGAAGTGCAGTCAACTTTAGTGTCAGTAAAGTTAACCTACTGCACTGCATGTAGTACTATTACAACATTTACTAATATTTGTTTATATTAGTTACCTGTAATCCTAGCCTTAGTTCGCTATTCAAAAAAGTCAAACATGGTGTTAACGTCTTGGGTAATTCAATTCGGAAATCCTAAATAAACGGTTAACTAACAGTTAATCAAAACGCTCTAGCAGTTTATAGCGGAAGCGCTTCGTATGAACCAAGCGGCTTGGAATAATATTGTCACGTCGACGACATGAAAAAAAAGTTAGCTGTCTAAATATATAATATCGATAATCACCTTTTAATTAAAGTTTACGTCGTTTTAAAGGCGGAACTTAAATCGTCGTAGAGATTATAAGTGTAGTTAACACTTATAAAAAAGACTTTTCAATAACTTTAAATACATCTTTTCCTATATTCGTATAGCTCACAGTATAAAACAGTCGTAAAAAGCGCTTCATAACCCGGTATCAGAATCGGTGGTATAATAACCGTAATTTCGGTTACCTTTAATAAATAGCCTTAATTATACGTATTTCGGATAAGAACTATAAGTGGTCTAATTTCAGTTGAAATGGTATAGATACGTTATCTGAGGAGCGGATAAGCTAGTTAGTCGTATTCTGGACTTTAACTTCAGGTTTATTCATATCAGCTAATAAAAGTAGAAATAATATTTTAAAGTTTATTACGTATAATTTGACCGATTCAAATCGCGTATTTACAACGACCGTTTTCAGTGAAAACGCTTTGCTTCTACTAAATAGGACCTTTCGGTATTTTCCTCTTCGGTTTAACTAAAATTTTGGAAACTTCGTTACGAACGCATCGAGTTATCGTTTTCAGTTTGTTGAGATTTCGGCTATACAGATATCGGGTATAATGCCGTGAAAATGATTGTTGTATCTATCTAATATGTGAATTATAAAGTTATGTAGGCGTTAAATACTCCGTCTACGCAGTCTAGGCCCGTGATGTACTGGAAGGAGGCGTCTTATAGGCCTGTAAAAATACTTCAGGCGGTTTCTTCGTCTTAGGCTATCAAGTAAGTATTGTTACCTTTGAAAAAATTTCTCCGAAAGTGTATTCGTAAAGATGGACGTTAAATTTATCATCTATACCTTTAAACTCGGCTATATTTACTGTTAAATTGGCTTTTATCTGGCCTTTTAATACACAAGGAGCCTAAAACTATCGTTTAATTCGAATCTAATATCAAGCTAGGTGATTAATAAATTAACAGCCGACCTTTTCGTATTCTATATAACGCTTTTACAAACTCAAGGGGCTTCGTATAATCTTTCGTACGAATTGCTATAGCCGCGGTACGTTTTGTCCCTATCCGTAAAATCATCCTCGATTATAGTTACCTTACCCTTTATTTCCAGGAATTCCTCCCTAATATATTTCTTTTCAATAGCTATATTTTAAACTTCCACTTTACTTTGGGTATACTTTAAACATTCGATTTAAGGTGTAGTAAATTATATCAACAAGGTTTTTTTTAGTAATTTAGCCCTCGCCTTTCATTTTATTGGCTACAAATACTAATCTCAAGCTCTTCCATCAGAGTATAAAGGTTTTAAACGATATTTCAAAACTTATACAAAAGACCTTTAAGTCCTTTTTCAGTTCAAATAGTATGAGGTAGAAATCTGGGTTTTCATAGTATACTTTTGTTATTACTTAAATAAACAGTTTATTACCCTTACATTCTGGTTCATAGGCTACCTAACACTTTTGGAATTTAGCTCACAAAGCGGTAAGAACTTCTTGTATGTTTTTATCGACGTTTTTATATTGAAGTTTTACTAATTTTCAGGTTATACTAATCCAATTCTTATCATAAAGTTCGTAGTAAATTTATATATCAAAGTGTAATTTTAAACTACCATAACATTCTACAAACATATCTATTTACGTAAAGTGGTATATATACTACTTTGTAACTTACCCAAATAGTATGCTGGGCAAAATCACATAAAATTAAAATATTTCGATATTTAATATTTTACATGTATTAAATATAACACGTATATTATTATCGAATACATCGTATAGTTTATTACTATGATTCTCGTCCTTATCTCAAATTTTGGCGAAGTTAATAGGCTTTATAAATTCGTTCCTATTGGTTGAAAAACGGTGCGGTGGGAAATTACGGTAGTGGTTGTGGTTGGTAGGCATTTGTTTATAGGGTATGAATCAGCGTTTCGCATCGCTTATCAATTCTTGTAACGGGGCTCTTTTGATATTGGAGCCGTTCTTTTCGTAGCTTAGCTGATTTTCAACAGTATTCTGGGCGTAGGTTTATCTTAGCCTCTTATTAAAATGGCGTTTCAGGGAAGGTTCGTATTTAGCCCTCGTTGTGAATAATCGTTATTGTTATGGACTTAGGCCACTAGCTATTGAGTCTATAGGTTACGTGACTGTACACCTAACGGGATAGGCAGTATCCGGTCCGGGCTCGGTCTGGACGCAAATCGGGCGCAATCCGTATACAGCACGTATAAGGGCACGTGACAGGCTAAGCAATAGTTATACTTATAGGTCTTGTACGGTAAGCCATGGTAACCTCTTCAAGTTTTCTGTTATACCTTAATAGTAAACCTATTTGGCACTTACTTGGATTATTATTGAAAGTCAAATTATAATATACTATTTGGTTATCTTTTATTTTTCCGAAAGAATATTACTTTTAATAAATGAATTGATGGTAAATGTAAATAATTTTACGCTACACTTTAATGTTGTCGAGGAGGATAGGCCGTCAATGAATGCCTAATCCTATACCTTTTTAAACACACATTCTACCCTTTCGAGGTCAATTTAAACCTATATTTTATGTTTATAAAATACCGTAAGCCATATTACGTCGGTTATAAATCAATTATAATAGCCGGGTTAATCGACTTTAATTATCAACTTTACGTCCGACTTCATCTAAGTTGTAATTGAAATTTAACAACTTAAGGCTGAATCAGTCGCGATTCGTATTAGTTTTTCACCGGCTTAGGGTAAGCGAAAATGACATCATCAATTATAATTCGTCATATTTGCTTTCATGTGGGTGACAACGCGCCGAAAATTCGAATTTATATTAAAATCGAATAAAATATAAATTGGAGAAAGTTGGTATACTTTTTTTACATATAGGGTTATTATACAGTGAAGGTAAAGTAAACAATTATAGTATATTTCGAAACTGGCGGATACTAAGGTATATATAATTTAGGTAAGTTTTTTTTAATTATATAGAAGTTATTTTTAACGACCTTTATCGCAAGGATAAAGTATTCGTCGAATTCAAGGGATTAGTTATAAGCGATAAAGACTTATAGGTTCTATTCGTTATTAGGTTCTAAATACTTTTGATTTAAAAGGGCGGTTTGGATTGACCTTCGGCCGTAAAGTGCAACTACTTACGCTTCTTCGTATCGTTACGTATCTACGACAAATTTATTACGATAAGCGTTAGCCAGGTGGACTATATCGTAGCTCTGATGAAGTACCGTAAACTCGTCAACGAATTAAAGTCTTTAAACTTAAAATGACGTTTTAGTTGTTAATTAGCGAAACCCATGTAAATTTAACGGCCGGATAATAATACAATTATAATCAGGGTTTACGCCTTTTAGGTATCCTCGTTAAAGAGTCGTAGTAATTACAGTTAATTATATCGATATCGCGGCTAGTTGTTTTAATGAACCTATTCGGTACGAATTTAAAACCAAAGACGTAAGGCGACGTAGGCTACGATAAAAAAACGTTAGGCTAAGCTTGTCACGGGGCTTCATATACGTTGTGACTCGTCAGACTATTACTAACGTGGTTACGAATTCCGCTCGGCATTAACTTTTACATAAATGTATACGATCAAAGTCGAAAAGGTAGATAAAGTTTTCCTATTAACGGTGACGGAGAAAGCCTAACTCTTAAATATAGTTTCGGTTAGGGCTTATATGGCCTTAACGATGTAGTTATGAAATCAAGTAAAAGGGAGTTTAATTTAATTAAAATACATATAAACAAGGATTAATTTTTTATCCTCATACTTGTTAACAACACTTACTTTCTTGATATTTCATCGATTTTAACTATAATTATTATTATATTGTAAGCGAGGCTTCAGCATAACGGTTAAAGATAAAGTAAATTAGGCCATTATATTTTTAAAATGTCGGTATAATATTAGGTTTACGGCAGAATACACGTATAGTCAAATGGTCAATTTTCGTATAAATATTAATAAATAGTTTAACCCGATATTAACATATATCATTTCAGGAATAACACAGGATATAATTTTTGAAATACTTTGGATACGATATTAATATATGACTTTAAACGTTGGCGGTAATCGTTTAATAATTTAGGGGTAAAGAGGCTTGGTTAGCGATGCAGTAATAGTATGATTTAGGTCGAGGAATTTATAGGGCGTGATGAAATCGGTTTTTATCGGTTTAGCGAAACTTTCGTATCGAAAAGTATAATGTACGGGTGATTAGTTGAGGTTAACTTTTACTATAAGCATTTGCAAAATAACGCGGATTTTGTAAACGATGGAGACGACTACGGTTAAGGAAAAAGAGGATTAATTACGTTTTCTATCAAAATTGGAAAAATTCCGCGACCTATTCGATAAGGATAAGGTTACAACCTTACCCTTATATAAGGGGAAACTCTATTACCACATTTATATTAAACTAAATAAAGATATGGTTTTATTAAAACGATCTTAAAAGTGATTATATTCGATAATACGGGATTAACTTTTTAAACTTTAACGACAGGTTTCAAATTTAATCAATAAGGGTTAGGTTTAAGCAAGTTTTTTATTATTTATGACGTTAATATAACTTTTTTAAGCTGGGGGGGGGGGATCATAGTTTTACATCGATTACCAAATATTAAATAAGATTACCGAATAAAACCGGTTTCCTTTACTTTCAATTAAGGAAACCCTGCGTATGTTGTCGAAGTTGATATAATTTATGAAGTTGGATATTCAAACAACTTTTTATCATATTCGGGTTATACCTCAATAAAAGGAATTAACGGTGTTTCGTATGCGATTCGGGTCATTTAAATAGTTAGTTATCACTTTTAAGGTAACGAGAGCGCCGGCGACGTTTTAATGATATATTAATTATGTAATAACGGATATTTTGGATCATTTTGTTATAGCTTATTTAAACGTTTTTTCAATCTTTTTTGCCGGTACCAAATAGAATTATATAGCGAAAGTTCGCATGGTTTCAAGACGTTCTCGTAATACGGGCCTAAATTTGAACTTGAAAAAGTGTAACTTCGTAGTTATGGAGGTAAAAGACCTGGGTTTTATTATAACTATTAGGATAGGTATCCGCACCGATCCCGAAAAAATCTAGTTAATAAGCGAGTAAACGTTACTACTTATTATTCGAAAGGTTTGAAGTTTTTTAGGTTTTACCAATTTTTATCGTGATTTTATTAGTAATTTCTCCGAATTGGTAGATTACCTCGTCCGACCAACGAAGTAAGAAATGCGTTAAACATAAGTAAAGCGGGAGAAATAGGCATTTCAAACCTTTAAAAAATACCTTTGTTATGGCCCCGATTTTGACATATTGGAATTCACATCGGCTAACGATAATAAAAACCGACTACTCGGAAACGATGTTAAGAGGTTACTTGTCGTAACGGGATGAAAATAGTATCTTCAGGCCAATAACTTATTATTCCGTACGATTAATAAATACGAAACATAACTATATTATTCAAGATAAAAAGCTCTTTTCGATGGTATCTAATTTAAAAACGTAGTTTTTCAAATTATATAATATTCATACCCCGTTCACTATCTTAACGGATTATAAACGATAAAAACATTTTTATTGCGTTGAATTTCAGAAATTTAGGTTAAATAAGCTGACGTACTTTCTTTTTCTTCAATACTACCTAGGGTATAGGCTCGTAAATTAAGGCGCCCGTCTCGATACGTCAACCCGCAAATTACAAAATAAATCAGAAGTTAAGGAATGCCGCGCGCGGGTTTTTTAGCACATTTCTTTTATTATGTTCAACGTGGTAGTAATAAACTTATATATTAAAGAAACGTAAATTATCGTGGCTTATATAAATAAATTTATTCAAACGAAGGCTTAATTAATAAATCGCGACGATATGTACTTTAAAAGAGGGTCGAGGTTTTTCGAAAGGTTGTTAAAAAGCGGGACCGTTCCGGGCTTGGCTCGCGCCTAGGTCGTTATCAGGGATAACGCCAAGAGATTCCAATACGCCAAAACCGATAACACCGCTACGAACCCGGCCTACACTAAGCCCTCCAACCTCGTTAATGCCGAATAATAGCTTTATTTTTGACTCGAATACCTTGACAAAATTGTAAAACGAAAAGGTAACGAATAAACTATTGTAAAAGGTTCGCCTATTATCGGTTTCCGAAGGCATTAAGCGTTTTTTAATTTAAACCAGATAATTGGTATAAATTACAGATAACGAAATGAATCTGCGGGGCACATTACATTACCATAACCATTTATAGCTATTGAACGGAGATCTATTAAAAACAAAAATCTTATAATAAACCTATAATTCGCTTATTATAAGTTATCTAGGTAAAAATATCTTATTTCACATTTTCCAATAGGATTACTACTAAAAGAGGATAATTGTGGATATTAATATATACCCTCATAGATAGTATATATAGACCAAGTAGTAGTGTACTGTATTGCAGGGTGCACTCTTACAGAGTGCACGATAACGTGTCATGCTGCAGGCTGCACTCTTGCAAGACGCAAAGTGCATCATGCATGGATTGGTCTGGATTGACTATACTAGACCGAACAGCAATGCATAGATCGGTTTGAAATAGCTATACCAAACCGAACGGAAATACGTGGAGCGGTTTAGAGTGGTACGTTCTAGGCGAAGGCTTATAAGCCCTTACCTGTGGCGAACACCTCTGGATACCTTTTCCGTTATGTCTATTTTTTTTACCTATAATTATACCAATCCAACGATTACTCTTTTTTACACTTTATTTTACGTAAAATACTAGGTTTAAAACCTTACCGACACTAATTAGTAACCGACTCAGTCGACTACAAACAGTCTAAGAAAAAAGAGATAGATACAAATTAAATACCTATAGTGGGATATTGTAACGGTTTTAACTATTTATGCTTTAATACCTCGTTTTTATTAAAATTATACGACGAAATATATAAAAATTGTAAAAATTAAGTAATTTTAAAAAGAAAAACTTTGATACGATACTATTAACTTTTATTTAACTTTTTATTTGTCAAAATCCCCGTTACGTTACTATTATCCCTTATTTAATAGTTGAACGTACCCGAGTACTTTTTGGAAAGCATTCTATTACGTATCAGATCACGTAACCACCAAGTTTCGGAATCCTTTATTAAAACCTATCCGATTTTCGACAATCTATATTACTCACCTGAACAGAAGCGATTATATACAAAACAACCAAACCAACCACTTTACTAAGTTCGGTTACAAATTAAATAAACAAACAGATTCCCCTAAAAAAATCGGTTACGAAATGCTGACCCGAACCGACTACTAAAAACCACATATTACACTTATCTACTACCTATATTTCTATTACCATACCCACATTTCCCACTCTTTTTAATATATTTTGAATTTTCCTACCATTCGCCTTATGTATTTTCAATTTAATACCTAAAAAGTTTTAAGTTTTTTTTAATTACTTAGCTAATATAACGTTACTAAAAGTCAATAGAACTGATTTACAATGTTCAACTAATTTATAATTACGTTTTATTTACGTATCATTCAAAATTCATTCGTATTAGTAAAAGTTAGTAAGTATTTTTTTAATCACTTTACTTATTTTCGTTACTTTGTGTTTACCGTTTATAAGTACCCAAATTTGATCTCGGCCTGAAATCACCAACTTAAACCGTTTTAACATACTAAATACGTATAAAAACCACCATCGCTAACCACTCCGAAACACCCACAACTATAGCCCTAAAACCAATAACACTAGAAGAAGCCAAAGTTTATTTCGATCAACTGTTCGAATATAAAGGAATTAAAAAATCTATAATATATAAAATCTACCTAGGCCTTTGCGATAACACTATTGATTCGCCAGTTAAGGAACTAAAACTCTATATTATAAACATATATATTTTGGCTGTTATATTCCACTCCTAAGTGGAAAAAATTCAAGGATGTAACTTATTGGATAATTTCTATAAACATTTTTGAACTGGACGTTAAAAATATGACAAACAGTAAATTCTACTATTACTAAAGCCTTAAGGATTCAACTCAAAATTAAAGGCATTAATACTCTAGGACGTAAAAATTGCTGCCTTGTAAAAAAATTTATTCGAAATAATGGAGTTCACCAACGTACTAAATTAAAAGGATAAAAATTTGTACCTAACAGGATTTCTAAAAGGGTGTTACTTTACGAAGCAAAAGATACTATTATTGGAGCGATGGGGACGAGGCTCAAAACGACTTAGTCCCATTCCTATACCATGGGATAGAAGCAAAAAAGAAGAAAAACGACTATAATCCTTATTTTCCACATAAATATAATACACCTTTATACCGATACCCATTGTAAAATAAAATAAAATACCAAACCACTTTCCGAATATTGTAAATAACCCTCTTAACTAACTATTAGCCGAAACATAAAGAACAACCCACTTTAGGAAACGAAAAAAGGTGTAAAACGCTAATACGAACCTTACGAATTAATGCCCATGAACTACAACCCTTACCATAACCTTTTAACATATCGCTTTTCCATGAATAAAAACGACCCTAAGAAACTAATTAAATTTATGAGACTTTAAAATAGAGACCAACATTATAACGATAAGCCGTACGACGTACTTAATAATAAAATATGAGTTATATTGAATACATATAAAAGATTGGATATTTAATTATTATAATTTCATATTATTTTACCCGGTATACTATCGAAGTAAGTAAAAAATGGTATATGTAACACCTTACATTAGTATATATATTTATACAGTGTTATAACCGCCTTAAATTTTACTTCGATACGGAGATGATCCACGAATTTTACGATAGGGACTGGATTAAGACGACTTAGAAATCCGTAGAAAAACAAGAGAAAAACACCGATAGAAACCTATAGGAAATCCTTACCGCTTTATTAACTAAATTTCGAAAATATTGAATAGCACTTGAACTTAAATATAAAAGTAACGAATTATTTATTTAAATAATAATAAAAGTATATTGCAGAAACTTGTATTTTAATCTTATACTTTTGAAATTAAAAAAGGACCTAAACGAAATTTGTATAATCCTTAGGATATCGTTCAAAACCTTCATACGTCAATAAACTAGTTTCAGATTAAGATTTATTACTAATGAAACCAGACGCGAAAGCTAAATTTCCAAAGCAAACCTTGTTGAAATTATTTACCACGTTTTAAACTAAAATTCAAGTTTTATCCAAGGTAAAACGAACGTTTAAAGTATATGTATTAAGGAGAAAATTCTAGTAATAAGGGATAAGAACGATCGTTCGAAAATGGAAGAAACGTACCGAGACTATAATAGTATTTACGAAAAGATATATGAAGCTCTATAGGTTTACAAAAGCGGTATATCGTGTGCGGAAAAGTCGGTTGATAGTTTACAAACCACCCCGTTTACGAGTAAATACGAACTAAACGATAATTTGAGGCCTAGTGTAAATTGAAGGATCGAATAAAAGCCAATTTTTCAACATACGTAGCCGAGCACAAAGGCATGAATAACGGATTCGACGTCCATCTTTACGAAAATATATCCGGAAAAGACGACTTTAAGTATAATAATACCTACCTATTAGCTTACAACGATAAAAACACTCGGCGTATTTTCGCTGGCTTGTCAAACGCTTCCTTTATGTATTTTATAATCCTAGACTACATAAACGAAATGCTTAACATCTATACAAGGTCGTAATTCACGATTTCTAACAAATACGAAAATGGGTTTTAGGGTATTATACCTAACACTAGTATAGCCGAAATCTTAACGGCCGGGAAGCGGTAATTCGACCCGTTTACGGCGAAGTTTCCAAAGTTTTGGTTAAACCGAATAGGAAAATACCGAAAGGTCCTATTTAGTAAAGGCAAAACGTTGTTACTCGAAACAGTCGTTATAAATACGCGTTTTGGACCGATTAAATTTTACGTAACAAACTTTAAAATACCATTTTTGCTTTTATTAGATAATATAAATAAGCTCGAAATTAAGGTTCGGAATACGACTAATTAATTTGTCTACGTTTTAGATAACGTATCTGTACTGCTTCAGCTTAAGTTCAGCTATTTATGATTTTTTCCCGAAATACGTACAATTAAAGTTATTTAATTAATTTAGCTAGAATTACGAACTTTATACCGACGATTCGGATACCCGGCTGTAAAACGCCTTTTACGCCTGATTTACTCCACAGGCTATACAGATATAAAAAAAAACGCATTGAAAGCTATCGAAAGATTTTGCCATAAGTACCAACTACACTTATAAGCTCAATAATGGTTTAAGTTCCGCTTTTAAAATAATGTGGACTTTAATTACGAAGTAATTGTTAATATTATGTATTTAGACAGCTAATCGGTATTTTACACCGTCAACAAAGCAATATCGTTTTAGGCTTCTAAATTTACTCGAAGCGCTTTCATTATAGATTATTGGGACATTTTCATTCACTATTAGTTTAACGTTTACCTAAAGCCTTTTAACTGGATTATATACGAAGTTAATAGGGCTTTTGGTTTTACCGAACAGCATATCAAGATTTGGATAACCGGTAACGAATATAAATAAATCCTAGCAAAAGCCTCATAGGGTATTAAAAAGTCTAAACAGTATTATAGAACGTTTAAAAAAGCGTATACGGTATTATAGAAGGAGCTAAATATGATTAGTTTTAAGGAATCTATCCTTTAAGTAGCAGTTAACTCTATTAATAACACTTTTGACCTAAGTGGGATTATCCCCACGCTCTTTGTTTTTAATACCTACCTGAGAATTTGCATAAACTTTGTACCATTATTTTCCATAATATAAAGAGCTAATATTATGGCAAAGGCCATGACAGTATTACGTTTCCTACAGGTTAAAAACTACGTATTTAAAACGTTAACTACAAATAATAGCCTACGTGAAACTGGTGTTTTGAATTTACCATTATAATTTGAAGTTTTGGTTTAGAAAACGAAAGATGGATAGATTGATCTTTAAAGAATTAACGGGTTTAAAGGCCATAATACATTCGTTAATTTACCAAACAGTATAAGTTTGTTTCGTTCAATAATAATACTGGAATATAAAAGAAAGTTGGAAGGAAACGGTTAGAAACCGTAGAACAAATAAAACTTATAACGAAACACCCCCTAAAATAGCGAATTTAACCCGAACCTAACTCTAGCCTTTCCCCAAAAATACGATTTTAACCCGATTACTTTAGATAAGAGCGGCCTATTTATATTAACCTTATCAAAACCTCGTTGTTGAGGGCACCCCTTCGGTTCGAAAACAAAAAAACGCCCTGGGAACTTTGGAATGAACTTCTTTATTACGTAAAAATAAATAGCAAATCGTGAGCTTAGCTCAAAGCTTCGTTACGAGGATATTATTATTATTTTAAATACTTCATTCGAATGATCTACCTAAATGGAAATCTCAACTTCAATCGACTATGGCGTATTCAGTTTTAAACGTTTCGACTCGACCACTTACGGTAACAACAGGGTTTTTCTAATCCTTTTATTTACAAACTTAAGGATGAAACCGGAGAACCTTACGAAAAGATTCGTCTCGTCGTTAAGGGATATAAAAACGAAAGTAAAAAGGATATTATAACCTATTTACCTACGTTATAATAAGTAATCTATCGCCTGATTTTAGTATTTACAGACTTCTTTAACGCACCGTATAACTTATATATCGCGCTTCAAAATATGATGAAGATACATATATAATTTAATTAACGGTTTGAACGAAGAATTTATATCCATATACTAAAAGATATTAGGTAATATACCTATTTAAAATGATTTTATGTATTATAAAACCACTTTATGACTTGGTTTAAACAGGTGTTTACTAGTACAACACCTATTAAATGTGCTATTCAAAATTACTCGGAATAATTAGTTTTACCTTCGACCTGTACCTATCGAAATAGATAACCCGATCGGAGGGATTTATACTAATAGGTATATAAACAGACGATACTTTAATGTTGTATAACACCTCGATTTTTGCTTTTTAAAAAAGAAAACTTCTAAAGACCGATTTAAAAGCGAAACCCAAGGCGTAATTAATAAAGGATTATATAATCTATTTGAATAAAGTAACCATTACCCTCCGGAGTGGCGTTTTAGGCATTATATAAAAGAGTCAATTGAATAAAGTTTCCTTTATAGTAATGAATAACGTAAAACGGGTCGACGAATACAAATATTAACGTGTTCGTGACGTTTAAGTCACTTTTATACTATAACTAAAAGTTGTATTTGATTTTTTTCTCGCCGCGTAATATAAAACTGACCCGATGGGAGGTATATATAAATCGTTTGATAAAATTCTTTTATAGTAAATAAATAATCTAGAACGCGGACTACGATTTATGCCGTTAGATATACGTATTGTAAAACTATTTTTTATTTATTAACGGCTTTTTAGCTAATAATAACGACTTTAATTTATAAATAGGCTTTGTCCTAGTTTTCGGTAACGAAATACTGTTGCTAAACGGCTATACTCTTTATCAAAATATTATTTATTGAAGCTGTACCAATTATAAAAGGGTTACAAAAAGCGTCCTGGTTTTCGAAATCTAGGATATGGTTAAATGCTTCGATTTAAGCATTACTATAACGATATTGGTTCGAATAATTATTTACAACTTTAATTTACGCCTTATCCTCTTAATTATATATATTAAATCCTTTTAGCTTTATAGGTTTCTAGTTAAATTGGATATTACGAAGTAGAAACGTTTAATAAATGATATTATAATCCTACAAGAGTTATATAAACGCTGTAAAATCGAAAAAAACAAGGTAAATCGATGGTAAATTTAAACTAATAAACTAGATAATTCAGGCTACGCCTAACTAAGCCTTAAATATACTTATATTGATAAGTACGTTTTTTATGGCAGCTGTTAAAAAGTTTTACGACCCTAATAGATTATTATATTATTTTTCGCTAGCTTAAATCGGCCCGTATTATATGATTTACGTCGATCCCTAATTTTTATCTTGTTTAACCTAACTATTTTCCTCTGATCCCAATATTTCAATAAGCTTTATTTTATACTCTTCGACCGGAGAGAATTTCTTTTTGTTTTTTTATTTAATCCTATTATTTACGTCGACCCCCGTTTTTCCCATTATTTTAATTTACGATATCGTGCCGATTTCGATATATCATTTATTTCATTCTATTTATTTCGAAGTTATTATTAAACGATTGTTTTATAAAAAGTTATAATATTACTGTATAGCGTATTATACTATAGCCGGGTACGCCGGCTTGGCCCGGGGGTATCTATCTACTAATAAAAGGAAAAGGCGACGTTGTCACCTCTCTACCATCCTCCCCACCACCCTCCCCCTTTATATTAGCGCTACCGTTATCATCGTTATCAACGTTATTAACGCTAATAAAGATGTGGCTTTACGATTTATTGGTTATTCCTTTAGGCAAAGGCGTAGGAAGGGGATTACCCTTCTTACGGCGACGTGTAATAACGTCGTTAAACTCGCTTATGTAGTATATACGTAATCCCCGTTTCTAGGCGACAACGGCGGCTGCCGTTTTTATAAACCGTCGGTTAGCGTTTATTACTAATTAGCATCGGTGTATTTTGGTTATTTGAGATCGCGTATAATTTTTCGTATTACCTTTAACGGTATATTTATGGTAAAGGAAATTTTTAAGGTTTGGCTAAAACTTACCAAAAAGCCGGCGGACGTATAACACGGTTTCGGCCTATAGCCTTAAGACTACCGGAATGGAAGCGTAAGAGTTACTAATCTGTTCGTAATGGTGGCAGCGGGCCGAACGACCCCCGCTTTCATGGTAATCGTTAACGGACTTACCCATGGCCGCGAACGTGACAAACGATACGTAGGGCGTGTTTATTAGCAGCCCGGAGCTACGGACCCAAATACGTCGTTTTAACGCTTTACGCATTAAAGAGATATTGCGGTGTACCTTGGCGATACAGAACTCGAGAGGGCGGAGTAGATCTGCCTTATATTCCTTATGTAAAAATGAAAAGGTTAAAGGTTTATGAGCGAATAAACTTAGGATATACGTATTCTAGCGTAGCTACTCTAGGTCGCGTTTATGGCGTAAAGTGGCCTCTACAGGTAATAGGGTTTTTATCTATGGGGAGAAGGTAAGGTTTATAACCTTAGGGGCCCTTTACTCCTCCCTTTAGGAGCTAGGGAAAGGGGATGGAAAGGAAAGGGGGGAAGGGGTGGTGGCGACGATGGAAAAAGGAGTAGCGGCGACAACGGGGGTAGGCGGAGCCGATAAAGAGGAGGAGACAGCGGCGGCGGTTGGCGGCGTAGCGGTAGGCGGCGGGGTAACGGCTATAAAGAATATTGTGTCAAATGATGGCGGGCTGGTAGAGGCGGCGGTAATGGCGGCGACGGTGGCAGCGTATTGACGCTCTCGCGCCAAACGGCGCCTTATCGTCCTATTTTTACGTGGTATCTATTTGAGGGAAAGGTTAGTATATGAGTATTGGTTAAAAACCTACCTATTCGAGCGGTTTGGTTTGGTTAAATAAAATAAAGGTTAAATTGGGATAGAGACTTATATCGGCTTAGACTACGCGCCTTTAAAAAAAAGTGTTACCTGGACTAATAACGATATATCTTTTTATATTTACCTAACATGTAATTACGTAAGTACCTTATGTAATTACCCTTACGTAATCAACCTCTATAGTATTTACTTAATTACTCCTGTTAATTACAAAAAACTTTATTACTAATTATACCGCCTATATTTCGGTTATACTAATTTAAGCTGGACTACAATTATTAGTACGGCTAGACCGTACTAATTTTAACCGAATTATAACCACCACCGCAGCTAAAACTTATAAATCCCAGCCGAATTTGCTAATTTAAACCTTTTACAATTAATACAGTAACGATACTATTACAATGGAAACTGATTAATTTAGACCTTTTGCAATTGATACAACAATAATACTATTACTATGAAAACTACTAATTCAGATTTTTTCAACTATAATATTATTATTGGACGTTATATAAGAGAGAATGAAAAAAATTCCTGTGTGGATATTATTATATACCCTTATAAGTAGTATATATAAAGCAAGTAGCAGTACACTGTATTATAGGATGCACTTCTGTAAAGTGTACGATAACGTATCACGCTACAGGCTACATTCTTACAAGACGTAAAGTGCATTATGTATGGATCAGTTTGAAATGACTATACCAGACCGAACGGCAATGCATGGATCGATCTAGAGTAGTACGCTCTGGGCGAGGGCTTATAAGCCCTCAGCTATGGTATGCATCTCTGGATGCTTCTTCCGTTACATCTATTATATTTTACGACAACTATACAATTCTAACGATTACTATTCACTACACCTTATTTCATGTGAAACACTAGGTTTGAGACCCTACCAATAATAATCGTAAATATTCGACGCCTATGTCGAATATATACGTAATATAACGGGATGAAACCTCATTGTACCTTAAGATAAAGCCTTTTTTATCCCCTACCTATCACTAATCGGTATTAGGTATATATTTCTCTCGATTCTATAATTGAATTACTAACTATTAAAGGCAGTATCCGATATTTTTTAGTTATTATGAATCGCCTGTTCAAATTTATTTAACTCGAAGCAATATTACTTATGATTACCGATATGTATACGAAACGGTTTCGGAATATATAGTAAATATTCTATAAATTTCCAGCTTTTATTATTAGGACATCGATTTGGATTAGGTAGACGTATTTTCAACTACTTCATATTTCTTAATGAAAGTCGAATAACTTTTATTCACAACG
Organism: Anisogramma anomala; assembly: GCA_038502455.1. Classification (NCBI taxonomy): domain Eukaryota; kingdom Fungi; phylum Ascomycota; class Sordariomycetes; order Diaporthales; family Gnomoniaceae; genus Anisogramma; species Anisogramma anomala. The sequence continues at coordinate 14,683,391 of JASMMZ010000001.1, forward strand.
TATTAATTATAAATGAAGAACGGTATCGAACGAATAAATTGATGAGTTTAAAAGTATTTACGTATCGTCGTCGCTTTTTCGTAATAAGACTGGGCTTCAAACTTACTTATTTATTAGTTTATGTTAAATAACCAGAAATTAATGGTTATCGGTTTCAATGTGAATCCTTTAGTGAATAAATATAAAACATTACCTATTTCGAAGGTAAACTGAGATAAGAAGTCGTTAATCAGTTCGACAAGGCTATCCGTTACGTTTTGAATATATTTACTCAAAGGTATGAAGTTAATTTAAACGATAATAATTTATATTTCATAACAAATAGATAGGGCGGTGAATCTTCGACGACGTCCGGTAAGACTATATAAGGTCAAGGATTTGGTTTAATTAAGTTTTCGTAATATTAAACCCAACCGTTCAAATAAAAAGTTTAATTAACTTTATAATTAGTACTAGATCGTTGACGTTTTGAGTCCATTCAATATTGTTTTGGATATTTTTGATAAATATCTTATATTTAATGTAAATTTGATGAAGCGGATGGTTTCAGACCCCTTTTCCTCGTAAATATTTTCTAATACTCTCCCGAAATCAGTTTTAGTCGTTAACGATATAGGAAAGGGTATATATGGAAAATTCTAAGTTTAGAAACTGTCGCGGTGAAAAAAAAGCGGTGCCGGATTCTCTTTATGTCATTTAGGTAAACAGGTTTTAATAAGCCGAAATAGAAATTAATGAAATAACTGTTAATATGTTATAACTTTATATTAATTTAAAGCCTAATAAAGAAATAATCGCATTTATAATAACCTAGTATTTCGACGTCGACGTTAAACTAATTCCAATTCACCTACAAATAATAAGCCGCTTATACTTTCGGAATAATATATAACTTATAAAAGGAAAGAAAAATTTATTACTAATTATATTATAGCATAATACGTAAAACCAGGTAAATATTACCCAACTTCCTTAGATAAATATCCAACCCTAAGGCGGCTTTTACTATAAGCTACCAAAAATCCACCTATTCATTATTATTATCTTCATTAGAGTTTGATAAAAAATGGCATTGTTAACGTTAAGGGCCTTATTATACCTAACTTTAAATATTAGAAGACGCCGGTAGGGAAAGACAGTAAAAGGTGTGAGGGAAGTCATTAGGCATCGATACAGGTGGTTAGTAAAAGGTGAGGCGAACGCGGGGAGACGCTAAGGATAAAGGATAACGCTAAAAAGGACGAACGTTAGAGAAGGCCGACGATAACGGCTAATAAGAAGTGGGGCGAAAAGCGGAGCAAGTAAAACGACCCTTTAAACGAATTACTAATAACTATAACATATTAATTTAGGTTAGGGCGACGCAATTGACCTGGGTACGATACTCAGCCCGTTCGCGGTTAATCAGATTAACTTGGTTTTAACTAAGGTTAGCAAATAAAATACGTGTAAAATCGAAACTCTTATAATTAGGTTATAAATATCGTTCCCTATACTTTATAAGACGTAAATTATGTTAGTTATAAAAGATGAAGTTTATGTAGCTATATTATTTTAGACATTTAAGCAGAATTTACTGAAAGGTATAAGACGGGTGTTAAAAGGGGCCGGAGTAAAAACGTTACGCATTAACGTACGGTTAACCGAAAAAATCCTATTTCGATAAATAAACGATATTGTCGGTAAGGTCTCAAGCCTGGGTATTCACGTGAACTAAGGTCTTTGAAGAGTAATCAGAATGATTGGTATTGTAATATAATGGATAATGATCCAAGAAGAAGCATCTAGAGGTATACGCTACAGGTGAGGGCTTATAACCCCTCCACCCAGAGCGTAACATTCTGGAATACTCCTTCTAAACCGACCCACGTATTGCCGTTCGGTCTGGTATAGTTATTCCAGACCGATCCATACATTTCCGTTCGGTTTGAAATAGTTTTTCCAGATCGATCCACGTATAGAGCACTTTATGTCTTGTAAAAATATAGCCTGTAGTGTCACACGTTAACGTGTCATATTATAAGAGTACACCTTGTAATACAGTGTAATGCTACTTGCCCCATGTACACTATTTATAAAGGTATATAGTAATGTCCATACAGACAATCTTTTCTTTTTTCCTTAAGTATTCTGTACTTATATCCTAGTAGTGATAGTATGGTTGTAGTTGTAAATGTCCAAATTAATAGGGTTTGAAGTAATAGTATTATTATCGTATTGATTGCAAAAGGTCCAAATCAGCAAGTTTCCGTAGTAATGGTGTCGTTGCCATATTAATTATAAAAGGTCTAAATTAATAAATTCGGTTAGGATTAGCAAAGTCTAACTGAGGTAGTATTTGTAGTTCGGGCCTAGTTGGTATAGTTAAATAGGGGCGACATAGTTGGTAATAGCGTCTTCTATGGCAAACAGGGGTAATTGCACCGGTGTTGCAGGGGTTTATTTCGTAAGGGTGATTGTGTAAGGGTGATTACGAAATTACGTGTTGAGTTAGTATAAAAAGATGTATCGCCATCAGTCCAGGAAAAACCTCTTCTCTTTTTTTTCTCGAGAGCACGCAGTCCAAACAGATACAAGTACCTATTTCAATTCAATCTCTATTCCCATCAAACAAATCAGGCCGTATCCTTATCTTTCCTCTATTTCCTTTAACTAAAACAAGCTATTCCAATAGGTAGATTACTTAACCAACACCTATTACTAATCATTCTCTATCCAGATAATTCGTAAAAACTAAATTGCAAGGCGTCGTCTAGCATGCGAGCGGCGGCGCGCCGCCGCTGCCATTGCTGCCGCTGCTGTCGCTGCTACCTCTATCACCACTACCAATAGCAATAGCCCGCCCTTGTCGAGCGTTATCTCTTCCATCGCCGCCACGCCGCCTACCCTTCCCACTCCGCTTGCTGCCATGCCACCAAGTCCCACCGCTGTCGTCGTTACACCGCTTAATCCCGCTGCCGTCACGCCGCCCAACCTAACCGCCGCCTCCGCCTTGCCCCTCCCCACCGCCGTCGTCCCGACCTTTTCCTCCCCCTCCTTTCACTCCCCCTTTTTTTAACTCGAGGGAGGAATAGAGAGATTGTAAGTTTATAAACCATACCCTTTTCCTACGGATAAAAACCTCATTACCCGTAAAAGCTCATTTACGCCGTAAACGTAATTTAACATAATTACGTTAAAATACGATATTTCAATTCTTTTATTTATAAGTTTTCAACTTCTTTGTATAAATAAAAAATACGAAACGGATTTCCTCCGCCGTTTAGAGTTTCGTATCGTTAAGGTACACCATAAGGCCTTTTAAACACGTTAAATATTAAGATGGCGTATCCGTGTCTGCAACACTAAGCCGTTAATAAATATATTTTACGTATCGTATATTGGGTTTATAACCGCGAGTAAATTTATTAATGATTATTACGAAAACAGGGGTCTTTTAACTTATTATTACCGTTATGAACAATTAGTAACTTATAAGCCTGCGTTTCGGTAATTTTGGAACCGTTAATCGAAACTGTATTACGTATTTACCGGAATTTAAATGAATTTGAACCGAATTTTAAAAGTAGCCTTTAACAAAAATATACTGTTCGAGGCTATTCGAAAAATAAATCGTCGTAAGTACTTAAAAAAAGCTGATACTAATTAGTAATAGGCGTTAACCGGCGGACCAGGAAAACGGAAACCGTTATCGTCGCCTGGAAATAGGGTCTACGTATATATTACGTAGGCAAATTCGATAACATCATCGTACGTCGTCGCAAAAAGGGTAATCCCTCTCCTATACCTTTGCCTAAAGGCATAACCAATAAGGTGTAGGGCCACATTTTTGCTGTCGTTCATAACATCGTTCATGGTAATGGCAGTAACGTTAACATAAAGTGGGAAAATGATGGGAAGGACGGTAGGGACGCGACGGCATCGCCTTTTCCCTTTAATAGTAGATAAATACCCCTAGGCCCAGCTAATGTACCCAGCCAAAATATAGTACACTATATATTGATTTTATGGCTTTCCACGAAACAATCGTTTAAAATATTAAACGTAAATTGTAAAATAAAATAGAAGAGGTAATATGTCAAGACCGGTACGATATCATAAAATTAAATAAAAATCGGTATAAATAATCGTATCCAATAAATGCAAAATCAGCGATCGACGCAAATAGTCCGTTTAAATAAAGTAAAAACGTGAATTAACGCGAAAAGTATCGATAAGCTGATTCGAGTAGGCGAAAATTGGTAGGGTAACTTACTAAGGTCTCACAACCTTTCTAACAACCCTAACAAATAATGTACTTGTCTATATAGATGTTTCTCGGGCTCCGTTTAATGTAGCCTTAGTTATCTAATTTGCTAGGTTGGATTTTCAGTCGATCTACCATGTTTCCTCGATTTCACAATATTTATATGACTCGCGTAAAGTTATAATATCGATTACCAAACGTGTTTCATTTATAGTACCTAATTTAACTAGGTATATTAAAAATAAAAGGAGTTGGTATATACGAAAGGGGAAATAGGGTGTAAACCAAGGCTAAAAACAATTAGTTAAACCGTTATTGCTATGGTAATACCCGAGTCGAAGCCTTTAATCATACTATGGATCTCGGAAGCTAGGACGCTTCGCGTAACCCTTTTACACTTGGAAAAAATTTAGTAAATAATATTTCCTCGGAATATAAAGCCGTTTCAAGTGGGTGTTTTGTTGCCGAAGATTGGAAAGAAACCAATTAATAAACTATAACCGCTGTTATTAGTGAAAGAGCCATTAGTAAAAACAAACAGCTTTACAATACGCATATCCAGTAATACAAATTATAAGCCGCGTTTTGAATTGTATATTTGCCACGAACAACGTTTATTAAACACCTTACATATATTGTCCGTCGGGTCGGTTAAGCATTACGCAACGACAAAGAGGTTAAATACTGCTTTTGATTATATCATAAAGGCAACCAAAGCGCCGCGTATACTTTAACACCTGTATTCGTCGGTTCGTTTTACGCTATCCAAAACTACAAGGGTAACTTTATCTTATTACCCCTTTTACGCAAAGCTTAAAGTGCCGTTCCGGAAAGTATTAGTAATGTTATTAAAATCTATCACGCAGTCTTCCATGAGGTACATTTTAAGTTTTACTTTTAGGCTAGCTTTTAGAAGTTTCTTCTCATCCAAAGCGGAAAACGCGGTATTATATAACTTTAATATATCGTTCGTCTGTATACCTGTTAATTCAAAGCCCTTTAAACGGATTATTGATATTGATAGGCACGGGTCAAAAGTGAAGCTAGTTATTTCGAGCCATTCCTTATAATACCTTAAGTAAATGTCATACCAGTAAATACCAGCTTTGACCAAGCCGTAAAACTGTTTTAAAATACGTAAAATCGTTTTAAATAAGTAATGTTACCTAAGATCTTTGAGCATGTCGGCGTAGATCCGTCGTTTAAACTACTCCTTAAATTGGGTATATGCCTACTTTATATCTCGAAACTCTACATGTAGGTTATATAATATATTAAAGGAGGCGACGAGTCCAGAAATAAGGCGATGGTTAATTCGTTATAACGTGGGTAATTAGGTTATAATATTCTTTTTATCTTTATTTTAATTTCTTTTAATAGTTAGGCGGATCTTTTAGTAAGGCTTCTTGGTTTTATCCTTAATTTCGTAAATAAGGAGGGTTAGGAAAAAATTATAAGCGTTGTAAACGCCTAGGTTAAAACGTTTAAAACGAAATACGCCTTAGTCGATTAAAGATAAGATTTCCATTTGGTTAAACTATATAAATAAGATACCTGGGATAATAATAATACCCTTGCGGCGAAGCTTTAAGTTAAGCTCGCGGTTTTCTATTTCCTTTTACGTAATAGAGAAATCCGTGGCAAAGTTTCTAGGGCGGTTTTTAGTGTTTTAGTCGAAAGGGCGCCCTCAGCATCGAGGTTTTGGCGGGGTTAATACAAATACGGCGTTCTTGTTTAATGTGGCTGGGTTGGATTCGCGTTTTAAGGGTAAAGCTAAAGTTAAATTCGGTTTAAATTCATCGTTTTAAGTAATATTTTGTAAACGGTTTTCTTCATCTTATGATTCCGAGCCGTCCTTTTCTACCTTTCTCCTGTATTCGTGTACTATTATTCAGCGAAACGAACTCGTCCCATTTGTTAACAAACACATCGTAGCCTTTAAACCCGTTGATTTTCCAAGAGCTAATCCATCAATCCTTCGTTTTCCAAACCAAAACGCCAGTCTTACGTATGTCATTCCTTATAGACAACGCTTTGAACACATCGTTCTTTACTCGCAATAAACGTAATGCCGCCATGGCTTTTCCCACAGCATTAGCCCTTTACACGGTAAATGGTAATGGAACAAAGTTAGTATGGATTTTCGAGTGAATACCAAAGACAAGAAGCGTAAGGATAGGCCTACTTAAGCCAAAATTATTATTAACGGCGCTAATTGCTATCTAAAGGATAGATTCTTTAAAACTGACACTCTTTAATTTCTTTGACAACACCGTATAAGCTTTTTTTAAATGGTCCGTGGTATCGCTTACACTTTCCAATACCTAATGGAACTTCCACTAGGATTTTCTTATATTCGCTACCAGATATCCGAGCCTTTGTACGCCACTTGGTGGAATCAAAATCTGTGCCGGCATCATACGTAATCCAATTTGAATGGATGAAGTAGACGTTTAACTAACAATTAACTAAAGCATCCCAATCATCTATAGTAGAAGCGCTCCGTATAAATTTAACAGCCTAAAATAATATTGTCGTATCGATAAAGTAAAGGACCAGCGAGCTGTCTACATACATAATATTAACAATTACTTCATAGTTAAAGTTTATATCGTTTTAAAAGAGGAACTTAAACCATTGTAAAGCCTGTAAATGTAACTGGCAATCGTGGCAAAACTTTTCGATAACTTTAAATACGTCTTTTCCTACGTTTGTATATTCTACGACGTAAAATAAAAGTAATAACCATTTTATAGCTAGGTATCCGAATCGTCGGTGTAAAGTCCGTAATTCCGGCTAAGTTAAGTAAGTAACTTTAATTATACGTGTTTCTGGAAAAAGCCATAAGTGGCCGAATTTAAGCCGAAACAGTACGGATACGCCATCTAAAACGCGGATAAGTTAATTAATCATATTCCGGACCTTGATTTCGAGCTTATTTATATTAATAAGTATAAGCAGAAATGTTATTTTTAAGTCCATTACGTAAAGGTCAGCCGATCCGAAACGCGTATTTACAACGACCGTTTCGAACGATGACGCTTTTCCTTTACCAAATAAAACCGTTCGGTATTCTCCCGTTTGGTCTAGCCAAAACTTTGGGAATGTCGCTATAAACGCATCGAATTACCGCTTTTCGGCCGTCGAAATTGCGGCTACGATAATATCAGGCATAATACCTTAATACCTATTTCCGTATCTATCAAAAAAACGTAAATCACGACGCCATGTAAATGTCAAGAACTTTATTTACGTAATCCAAACCTATAATATATATAAAGAATATGTCTCATAATCCGGCGAAAATGCGTTAAACGTTATTATCGTCGTAAATTAACAGGTAGATATTATAGTATTTAGGGTCGTTTTCTCTGGATATATCTTTATAAGGGTAAACATTGAATCCGTTATCTATGCCTTTGTATTCGGATACTTATACTATGAAGTTAGCTTTTATCCGATTCTTAAAGTTACAATGGGCCTAAAATTATCGTTTAATCCGAATTTACTCGTAAGCGGAGTGGTTTGTAAATTAGTAGCCAACTTTACCGCATACGATACACCGAATTTATAGACTTATAAAGCTCCGTATGTCTTTTTGCAATTATTATTATAGTTTCGGTACGTTTTTTCTATTTTCGAACGATCGTCCTTATCTTTTATTTTCAGTATTTCCTCTTTAGTATTTATACTTCAAACGCTTCTTTTACCTCGAGTAAACTTTAAATATCTGGTTCAAAACGTGGTAAATTATTTCGACAAGGTCTACTTTAATAATTTCAATGTTGCTCTTAGTTTTATTAGCTAAAAATACAATCCAAAGCTTGTCTATCGGCGTATTAAAGTTTCTAACGATATTTAAAGCGTTATATGAAAAGCCTTTTAATATTTTTCCAGTTTAAAAAGTATAAGATCGAAATCCGGGTTTCCACAATAGGCCTTTACCATTACTTTAATAAACATTTTATTACCTTTATATTCCAGTCCAAGGGTTACTTAACACTTCCGAAAATTTGTTAATAGGGCGGTGAGAATTTCCTGTGGATTTTTATCGACATTTTCCTGTTGGTTTTTCACGGATTCTCAGGTTTTACCGGTCCAGTCTCTTTCATAAAATTTATAATTAATTTCCGTATCTAAGGGGTATTTCAAACGGTTATAACACTTCGTAAATATATCTACCTACGTAAAGTAATACATGTACCATTTTTTAACTTATCTGAAAATTATATCGGACAAAATTATAGAAAATTATAATAGCTTAATATATATCTTATTATCAAATACAATTACGGCTTACTATTATAATTGTTATCCCTATCCTAAATCCTGGTAAAGTTAGTTAACTTTGTAAGGTTGCTTTTATCCGTGGGAAAACGGTGTAGTAGAAGGTCGCGGTAAAGGTCGTCGTGTACAGGTATCGGTTCGTAGGATACGTATTGGCGTTTTACATCGCTTGCCAATTCTGGGATCGGGTTGTTTTCTATATCTTAACCGATCCTTCCGTAGTCGATCGAGTTGTTTCTGATATTTTGGCCGCTTCCACACTAGTCGAACGGGCTATTTCCAATATTTGGAAAGTGACTTAATATTCGGTTCTATTCTAAAGTATATGTTGGCATAGAAGTGTATTATACTTATATGATAAATAAGTATCATAGTCGTTCTTTTTTCTCGGGGTCTCTATTCCTAACTTAAAGTACAGGTATAGGATTAGGTCGTTTTACTCGTTGTTCTCGTCGTTCTAATAATAATCTTTTCTACTCCGTAAGGTAGCATCCTTTTACGAATTTCATTAAGTACAAATCTTTATCCTCTTAGTCTAATACGTCGACGAGTTATACTATTTCGAATAAGGCCTTTGTAAGGCGACTATTCCTACCTCCTATTGTATTAATACCTCTGATTCGTAATTAAATCCTTAAGGCTTTAGCAATAACAGGATTTACTATTTGCCACATATCCAACGTTCAATTCGAAAAATTCTTATAAAAATCATCCAATAAATCAATTCCTTGGGCTTTCATTTCCTAATAATGGAACATAACGACCAAAATATATGTATTTACTATATATAGATCGAAATCCTTAACTAGGAAATCGATAGTATTATTACAAAGGCCTAAGTCGATTTCGTATATCATAACCTTCCTAATTCCTATATTTTCGACCAGGAAGTCGAAATTATCATTAGCTTCTTCTAATAATATTGGTTATGAGGATATAATTATAGGCGTTTTAGAGTGGTTTCTATTTTTACTTAATATACTAAAACGGTTCAAGTTAGTAATTTCCGGCCGTAGTAAGATTTCGGGTACGTTTGTATTCCAACGTTTAGGGTAATACGTTCCGCAACAGAAAATACAAAGTCAATAATGTAATGAAAATATTTGGTATGATATTTACTAGTACTTACTAGTATAAATAAATTCTAAAGATAAATGAAACTTAACTATAAACTAGTTAGCTGTTTTAAATTAGTTTAATTAATGCTTGATAACGCCATGTTAGCTTAGTGGCTAGAAAAAACTTAAACGTTATAAAAATTAATTTAGAACGCGTAAGGTGAACGCGGGAAGGTAAATAGGGCAAAGGAAATGTAAGGCGAATAAGAGGCGAATAGGGAAGATAAAAGATGTAATTATAAGGAGGTACGTTATGTAATCCGATGTTTGTTAGTTGGTCTGGATTGGTATATTGTAATCGAACTTAGTGAAGTGCTCGGTTCGGTTACTTTGTACGTAACCGTTCTGACTAAAGCGATCCGTTCGAATAGGTGTGTCGTAACCGCTTATAAATTGAGGGAGTGGTTTGAATATCGAAAATCGGGTAGCTTCGAATTAAGGGCTCCGAAACTTAGTAGTTTTAGATTGCATAGCCCAATACGTGACAAAACGCTCTTTAAAAAGTTCACTGGTACGTCAAAGCGCTGAATAAGGGTTAAAAATAGCGTAATAGGGCTTTGAGTAAATAAAACGCTAAATGAGGATTGATGGTATCGTATTAAAGTCGTCCTTTTTAAAATCACTTAATCTTTACAGTTTTTGTACATGTCGGCGTTTTATTTTTGTAAAAACAAAGTATTAAAGCACAAACAGTTGAAATCGTTACAACATCCCACTATAGATATTTAACATATATTTATCTCTTCTTTCCTCAGTTATTTGTGGTCGACTTAGTCGGCTACTAATCAATATCGGTAAGGTCTTAAGCCTTGATATTTACGTGAACTAAGGTCTTTCAAAAGTAATTAAAATGATTGGTATTGTAATATAATAGATAATTATCCAAAAAAAAAGTATCCAAAGGTATACGCCATAGGTAAGGGCTTATAACCCCCCTACCTAGAGCGTATCACTCTGAAATACTCCTTTTAAACCGATCTACGCATTGCCATTCGGTTTGGTATAATCATTACAAACCGAATCATACATTGCCGTTCGGTCTGGAATGGTCATTCCAAACCGATCCATGCATGGAGCACTTTGCGTCTTGCAAGAGTGCAGCCTACAGTGTGACACGTTAACTTGTTACACTGCAGGAGTACACCTTGCAATACAGTGCACTGCTACTTTCCCTCTGTATACTATCTATGAGTGTATATAGTAATATCCACAGATATCATAAAAGAGAACGAAAAAGTCCTAAAAGAAGACGGACCCGGAAGGAAAAAACGATGAAAACATATAGTAAAAGGGGTAACGGCCTATATAACCGATATGATAAAGACTTTTTATACCTGAGTAATATCGCTGAGCCGGAAGAACTAATTAACCAACTTGAAAAAGACGAAGGAAAAAACGGACCGATAACCCAGAATATATTCTTACTGTTTACGGGTAAGGGATAAAATATAACTGCTTTTTTTAACGATAATAATTAATTGACGTGAAAAGTCGCGTAAACTAAACGAAGTCGTAAATGAACTTATTTATGTAATACCTAATGAAAAGGGTTTAATCGCGGTCGGGGTTTTTATAATATTAATTTATAAGCTTACTTTACTATAAACCTTTCGACACATATGACAACTTTACGCCCGATAAATTCAGATATGAATTAAAGGAATACTAAAGTTAAAAAAAAAGTTAATATACGATATATACGCGTCTTTAATATGTAAATAAGGGAGTTTACTTTTATATTAATTAACATTAAAAACGAGTAAATCTCCTATAACGTAAAAAAGCTACCCAAGATAATTAATAGTAAGGTATTCGTCTATAATAGGGGTAATATACTTGATCAAACGATTTATTATTTTTACTAACAGTGCTAATGATGCTATAACTTAAGTTAGGTTTATTATATACGTTAATTATAAGGACGAGGAAAAAGAAAAAGGGCTATAAAATATCGGCGGCCAATTATAGTTAAAATATAAACGGTGGTAAAAAAAAATCATTACAAAAAAGGGTAAATAACGAAATAAAGGCGGCAATGTAAAAAGAAAAAAAAAGGAAGTTTTAAAGGTTACGGGGGATTCCGTATTTATAAGTATTAAGGGATCGGATTCAATGAAGATTACGTTTTATACGGGGTACGTTATACGGTATTAACGGTAAAAATGAGGTATTATACTACGCGTTGAAGGGTATGTTATATAACACCGACGGCAAAAAGGATATATTATACGATAAGTTAAAAGGCGCGTCATTCGAGGGTGGCGTCTTAGGTTTAAACCAGTTAATACGTTATACTATATGTTGAAAGACTCGTTATACAACGTTAACGACTTAAGGTTGAACCGTTTAATATATTGGACGACACGTTAAGGGCGCTTTATACGACGTAGATAATTTACGATCGAATTATCCGGTATATTATACGACGCGTTAAAGGGTACGTTATATAGTATTGATAGCAAAAAATATATATTATATTGTAAATTGAAAGGCGCGTTATACTATATCAGCTACCTAAGGTTAAACCAGTTAATACATTAAACGACACTTTAAAAACGCGTTATACGACGTTGGTAACTTAGGGTCAGATCGGCCAATACGTTATATAACGCGTTAAACGTCATATTACTGGCTTACATCCAGCCCACGTATTAAACGAATAAAGTTCGCGACCCGCGTTTAACTAACGAAACACCGTAACCTTCATAATATCCGGGTAAAAGGGGGATATATTATTAACTTAGGCTTTTTACCATTGAGTTTATAAGTTACGTAACTATACACTTTACGAAATAGGCAGTATCCAGTCCGAGCCTGGTCTAGATATAGACTGGGTACGATCTGTGTACAGTACGTATAAGGGTACGTAAGGAGCTTGGCACTGGCTATGCCCATAAGTCCTATACAGTGGGCCACGGTAGCCTATTCTAGTCTTCCGCTGTACTTCCATAGTAAACCCCATTTGGCACCTACTTGGATTACTATTGTAGGTTGGACCATAATAGTTACGACGTTTCTTCCTCTTTCGTCGATTCTTTCAGCTCCGTTTCCGCTTTGCGGTGGGCGTTTAGCCTTATTAATCACCTTATCTTCATTTACGGAGGATTTTCTGGTTACTGGTCTGTTATCTTAAATAGTCGTTCTATGCGTTTCTTCAGCTAGTGTTTTTTTATAAACTTTACTTTTATTACTTTATCGTCTATCTACTTTAATATTTCTATAAGCTAAGCTGTTACTAACAAGGCTTTTTAATACGGTTATTATTTTCACTGGTTGTATTAATATATCTGTTCCGTAATTATTTTCGTAGTGTTTTTGGAATCGTACCATCGATCATACGCCATATATCTGGCATCCAATCCGTAAAGTCCTTTTTAAAATCGTTGAACAAATCGCGTCCTTTCATTTCACCGTTTTAATAGTTGAAAATTATGCTGTTAACATACGTATTTGCCATATAAAGGTTTAAATCCTCTACTGGTACCCCAATTTAATTGTCCTATAGGTTAAGATCCAAATGCTTTAGAATATTGCTACGAAACGAAGTATATATAAAAAGGTACTCCATGCATTCGTTGGCCTCTGCCAAATCCGTTACTGGTGAAGCCATCATGTGCTTTGTATGGGTAATCTGTGTATACCTGCAGTGCTTGAAACGACGAAAATTGGTGTTTTCGCGCCGCAATAGTATAAATGAAAATTAAAATAATACGTAAACGAAGTGTAACCACAGGCTAGTCAGACTTCTTAAATAAGTTTCATTAGCGCTAACTAGCGCTATTTTAGTCAAGCGGCTAGGAAAATATCAAACGTCGCAAGTATCAAACTTAAAACATACAAGGCGAATCGTGGGGAGGCAGGTTGAGTAAACATAAAAAGGGGAAAGGAAAATTTGGGTGTAAGGAGGTGTATTGTGTAATCCGGTGTTTCGGTCTTGGTTCGCGTTTTAGTAAGCGGTCCGGATTGTTGTATTGTGGCTGCTCCTAGTAATTGCGAGCGGTTTGAGTGTTGTGTTTGTGGCCGCTCTTAGGTTTCGTAAGCGGTGTGAATGTTGTGTTGTGTAACCGCTTTTAGGTTTCGTAAGCGGTGTGAATGTTATGTTGTAACCGCTTTTAGGTTTCGTAAGCGGTTTGGATGCTGTATTTAGATCGAGTAGGTCCCGAGGAAGGGTTCCGAAACTTAGTGGTTTTAGTTTACATAGCCTAATACGTAATGAAACTCTTTTTAAGAAGTGCTCGGGTACATTTAAAGCGCTAAAACAAGTAAACGGTCAACGCGACGGGGATCTTTACTAAATAGGGTACTAACTGGTTAATAATATCGTACCAAAAATAGTTCTTTCTAAGGTTACTTCGGATCTTATAGTCCTTATTACTCTTTGGGTTTCACGGCGCTCCCGCGTAATTCCATACTCCCATATAAATCTTATAAGGTGTAGTGGTAAAACACAAACAATTGAAACCGCTATAGCATCCCGATATTGGTATTTAAATTCGGTTTATCTCTTCTTTCCTTAGCTATCTGTCATCGATCTAGTCGGCTACTAATCAATGTAGATGAGGTCTCTTATTCACGTGAATATAAACGAAGAGAAATCAGAAAGATTGGTATCATAATGAAAGATAAATAATAGATAGTCGAAAAAAGCATTCCAGAGTACATGCCACGGATAAGAGGTTATAAAACTTTTATCCGAGCAGTGGCCTTTTTCAATAAGCTCTGGAATACCCCTTCCAGACCGCTCTACGCATGATGTACTTTGCGCCTTACAATAATGCAGCCTGCAGCGTGACACGTTATCATGCACTCTGTAGAAGTGCACCTTGCAATATAGTGCACTGCAACTTGGCTTATGTATACTAGCTGTAGGGGTATATAGTAATATTCACAATAACCCAAAAATAAGTATTCTTAATATTTTATTGAGAAAAACGTATATATTCGGTTTATAATTATTTAGGATACTTGGCGAAGTAACTTCAAAAGGTAAGTTTGGTTACTTAGTTTTTTCTTTTAATTTATTCATTAACCTCAAGATAATATACCGTTATTATTTTGAACTTTGTATTGAAACCCTTTTATAAAGCTTGTTAAAAAAACAAAAGCTTTATATTGCGATCGAAAAATAATATCCTTCATATAAAGCTAATTTAAAAAGAATAGCGGTACAAAATAGCAACCAAATATACAGACGTATATATATTGTCACTTTAAAGAAGAAAATTACGTTAAAAGATTTAAAAGTATTAAGTATAACTACGTTTAATTCCTCGTAAACAGGTAATGCTTACAGCGTAACAGCTAATAAAATCCTTGGAAAAGCGGTGACTACATTTATATATAAAGTATATAGGCTTTTGAAGAGTTTAAATTAGGTGAATACTATTTACAAATTTTGAATTATCTTTTCGCAATTGAATATAACGAAAATAATAACGATAATGTTCTTTTATCATTTTTAAGTTAAAATGCAATCTATTTAGGGCGATCATTATATGTTTTAGTCTAAAATAGTGTTTGTTATTATAGGTATTTAAAAAGAAACCTTTAAATAAGACGATTAGGAATTACCATGTATTCGCGCTATAATTGGCCTTTATTATAAAATAGGCAGTTTATGAAAAGAAAAGGGTAGCTAATTTTAACACCGTTTACTACTTTTTCGTTTCTATCTCCTTTTGTAAGGTTAGTTATAATAACTCTCCAAGTTACCTTTCTTATAGGTTATTGACAATTTAAGGCTTATTTTATTAAATAATATAGCCTTAGTAATGAATGAGATAAGGTTAACTTTATTAGGTATTACGGGAAAATTATCGAGGATTTAATCGAGTATAGATATTTATTAAACGTTTGGATACTCTCATTGATTACCGTTAAAAAGCGCGAAAGCGTATCCGTGATCAAATTAAACCGTACAGAAGATATAGTATGTCGAAATTATATAGGTTTAAATAAATTAATATATTAATAAAAAAATTATTAACTTTATCTGTAAACCTTATGTTAAGAAAAGTTCGGTTGATAAGTCCTATAATAAATTTGTTATCAATTAATACGATAATAAAATATGAGTTATTTTCCCAAATATTACTAAGTCGTTTATTTGCCTAAATAAGGTATACTATTTTATACTCCAATAATCTCTAATTAAAATTTAGCTTACTAATGTATTTGTTAAAAATAAAATAGACTAAATAGTAATAGTGGGTATATCATTTCCTTATTTTATATGTAATTAGGTTTTGATTACATTAATATCATGCTAAAACAATTTTTAAAACTTTGATTAACCCAAAAAAACTAATATTTAAATAGGGTTAACGTAATATAGGCGTAACTTGTTATACAAGTACTCCTATAAGATCACAAATACCTTATTTTTCTAGTTTATAAAAGCGATTTTCGTAATTTAAATATAATATATTCTCTTTTCACGATTATTGTTTTCCATTTGGCTAACTTTACTTCCCATGGCAAGGAAATACATCTTTTGTTTTTGTAATAGTTTCAATAATTAGGTGAAATAGGGTGTTATAACGTATGTAAACCCCGTTACGCCTAAGTAAGTTTTTAGAGCCTTGGGGTAGTAGGAGAGGATATCTCCTGGAAATATTAGGTTTGTTTCGATATGATCAAAATCCAAGCCTATTTACGAAAAAAACTAATCATTCCCTAAATATTAAACCTATATAGAATATATTTGGAGAAAGCGAAACTCTAGATTTGGTAAATAAAGCTAGGATTGAGTCGAGTTAGGTTTGGTGTTTTTTTTAATAATTCGAAAAAATGATTATATTATAGATAAATACATGGCAAAACTCTCGATAAGGCTTAATAATACGATTTATAAATATTTAAGCGAAGGTTAGCGAGTTTTTGAATCCTATAGTGACAACTATACCACTTTTAAGGCCCCTATAACTCATAAAGATAAACCCGATTTCTAAATTATAAATATACGAGGAGTTGAAAAGAGAATTTAATAACTTTAACCATTAAAATATGTTTAATTTCTTTGAAAATGTCGATAACATTTACTTATAAATATAAAAGGTAACTGTTCAATACCACGTATTTGTTAAAAGATTTAAGGTTCATTATAACACGGCTTTTTTAATACCGTATATTTTTCTCCACATGATAAATATGAAGAAGCTAAATAGAAATATATCGTTAATATATTTCGTACGACCCTAAAAAAAGAGATTATGAAACCATTAGTTGAAAAAAGGCCTTATTTAGATGCGAAATCAGGTAACAGTAGCGATTCAACTTCGTATCTTGCTACCGTTTCACTAAAAGTACCTTCATTATTCAATTAATGAGTAAATTAACTGGTTCGAAGTTCTGTTACACGTCGACGAACTTATCGTAAATTTCAATTAGCTTATATGTATTGGAAACGTTAGTAAACTTAACGTATACCCTATATTTAGTCTTAAGTATTAGGATATTATCGGAAGTTTTAATGCCGGAAAAAGCGGAATTCTATAAATCGAGGCTTATCCTATTGCTTTACGAAATTTGGTTTTGGCGCGTTTTTCATAAACTCTTTATAGTCTTAAATAAAGCCGGCGACCGCGTTTAAAAATGGGGGTTTAAATTACGGGTTAACGAAAATTTCTAAAAGGAGATGAAATTGAATTCTTTTTACTATTTCGGCTGCATAGGAATCCAATTTAAGTTCCGATCCTATAGATAACGTTTCGGGGAAACCCGTTTAGCTAATAATAATAAATACCATATAATGTTTACCAATTCCTTTGCGAATTAACTACGTAATTTCAAAGGCTATGTTACCCACTCTATCAGCCTATACTAACGCCTAAATGGCTTCGTCCCAACTTATAAAAAAGTAGGTAATATCCTTATATTCGGTAATAGTACCTAGGGGTATATATTTAAAATCGTAATTAATGTACCCGTAAAGTTCTATAGCTAAATAACGTAGGTCGTAGTGAAAACCATAATGGCATTTAACGAATATGGATAATAGGCGATAAATATATAAAAAACATTTTTTTAGAAAAATCAGTATACTTAACTGAAATATAAATAGTTTATTCTAACAAAATAATGTTAGCGAAGGCTTTGGTAAGTACTTCATAAACTATTAAATTCTCACACTTTTTGTAAGCGGTAAAAAACACTCTAAAATTATTATTTTTTCAAATCTCATTACATTTTGAAATATAAGAATATTTACCTCTCAAGGATTTAACCAGTTATTCGAAAATAAGGCACCAATGTTTAGGCGTTTAATAATTCACGCCTTTATGGTTTCCTTAAGGATATTAAATGTACCGTCCGACTTATGGTTATAGATTAGTAATAATCAAAGAGCTTTGGTAATTATCTTTATTAGGGGTTTTATAACACTCTAAATAGTCTTGTTTAACGAATGATAATCTCTATATGTTTGGAAAAGTATTAATCCAGTTACGATTTGATTACGAAATCTTTATTGTCACTCATATAAATATAAAAAGTAAAATTTGGGTTAGATAAAGTAATGAAGATAGCTACTTGAAGGAATATAAAGCCTCACATTACTATAGTTGACTTTTTGAAAACGGGTTTGGCTTTAACAACTTTTAAATTTTAAGCGAAGTTGGCAACTTCCGGGCTAAAAAATATCTTTAAATTTATATACCGGATTCTCTGCTTCATAAATCGTAAAAATAGAGTCCTCGTCTTATAGAAAACTTTGAAATTTTTAAAAATAGTATTGCGAAATTTGTACTTTTTCTTATAATTAATATAGGTCCGACGGCGTAGCCGCATATTAATACCTTTATTTATAAAGCGTACCTTAATAGTTTACGACAAGTAAAAGGACTTATTATCGCTTTGCTTTAAATAGTCAGATTTCGAGTTAAATTAAATATTGTTAACTCGTTTACGTTGGTAGCTACGATTGTAGTGACGGTTATGATCGCGGAGACCATCGCCATTGCGGCGGCAACTATTGCGGTCACCGCGGCGATTATTGTCGCGACGCTTCGGCTTATTACAAACTTCCCGATACTTATACTCGCGGTCGCGAACGCGATAGCCACCTTTTCGAAAATTCTTTTCATACCTTTTTTATCTTTATATTCTTACTTAAGCTTTTCCCAAGATGTACGCAAGTCGTATTTTTCGGGACGTTTTTTTAATACTAGGCTTATATAAAGGATATTAACGGTCCGCAACCACTAGTAAAATAGTTCTAACTTTTTCGATTTAGGCTATTTTTTCCTATAAAATTTGGGTACGATTAAAAGGATATATATTTTACTAAATAAGTAAGTCAAGAAAAAGCTCAAATATCTATTATAACGTTATTTCAATTTTCATTCATTTGATTGAAAGTATTTATAACTTGTAACTACTTTAGCTCAGTTTAAATGCATTTACAGAGACTGTATTCATCCTTTATAGGGTTTCTCAGGGTAAATATTATTTTACAAAACTTTTTAGTAGATTGGCTTAGTTATATTCGAAAGCAGTTCGTTAGGGCATTTATAATTATGTTACGGTTTTCGTTAGTAAAATTTATTCGCTTTTCGTAAAGTACGTCCATATTTTACTAAATTATGGCTAATCCCTGAAGTAGGGTTTCAAATATAAAGATGATATAACCTTCGGCGTCCTTATTAACCTTAGTAAAGCTTTTAAAGCCAGTCTAAAAGCTTTAAACGTTTATAAAAACAACATCTTTATCTATACTAATTATATACATATCAAAAGAATCAGGATACTCGGGGTTATAAACCCTAATTTCCTTACACTTTATACGATATATGCTATTATTATTTAAGGACTAGGTAACTGGCGTAATTTTATCAGAGTTACAAGGAGGGAGATCCGAGTTGCGAATAGAACGCTTAGAGTTACGAGGACGTTCTTAGCTTCGACAAAGGCAACGTTCACTATTACGAATAAAAATGTTTAAACTCTGACTATAATTATTTAATTATTTATAATCTATTATTAAAAGCTTGTGTTAACGGCATTAAAACTCTTTTCAAACTTTATGTTCCTCGTAGCCATAACAGCCATTTACTTTCAGAATTTTTTTAGCCTATTTATGTACCAAATCGATTTTAATTAATAATTTTAGAGAATAAAGGTAAGGTATATAGGAACGGGCCAAAAAAAGTGTTGACAGCTAGAGAATTCGCGAGGGTAAAGTCGGCGTTAACGAAAAGAGGCTGATAAAACGAAAGTGGTAGGGGCAGGTATTTCCTTCTTTAAGAGATAAATGGCAATTACTACTAATTTTCCACGAGTGCGGCGGGGAGTTAATAATAGAGGAATACCTAAAGCACGTAAATTACGCTTACTTATAGGAAAGAAAACGAGGATAGCAGCGGAACTGCTAATAGCTGTAACGAGACCACTGGCAGCTATGGCGAGGACGGTAACAGCAACGGAAAATACAACGGCGACAACGGCGAAAACGAAGGAGAGGTAAAAAGGCAGCTATAATAGCTATTAGTAACGGCTAAAATTAACGGCGGTGGTGGCGAACTTAACTACAAGCGAAATAATAGCAACGATAACGATGAGGAGGAGAAAGGGAGGTTGGCAACAATAACTAATGATAATGGTATTAATAGGAGAAAAGGTTAAAAATCGTAAAGTTGAAAAACAGAAAGAAAAATGAAAGCTTTAACGGGGCGGTGGGTTATTGTTTTTATTCTTACGGTTCAGAACTGGTAACTCTCCTTCCATTTTATTTTATTCAAACTGGTAAAAGGTAAGTCTGGTACTTTTTAGATCTCTAGCTTACAACTACTAATTATTGGTTCGTGTATAGGGTGGCAACGTAATATTAAAACAGCATAGTATTCTGAGGATAAAATAGGAAGAAACTGAAACTAAAAGCGAAGCTCAGCGGATCTGAGTATTTAGTAGCACGTGACAGGGAACATGCTGGTGTCTTTCTTCTTTTCCATATATGTACCTCTCCCCCTCAAGTAATATACAACATCCTTAGGATAAGCGGGTAGTTATCAAGTATAAGAATAAGTTTTTATATGGAAATAACTGTCACCTGAAAGTATTAACGCTATTTTTTTACGTTATAAATCAACGAATATGTAAAGACCAAATTATTATCACGTAATTTATATTTGGCTTTTGAGCATATTAACATGTTATTTATTCTGGAATAATTCGTCATTTTCGATGACAGTCTTTCAGATATTTTCAAGAAAAGTATACCTTTATTCGATCAAACCCTCCAAAATAAATTACCTCTATTGTTTAGAAGTCTATTATAAGATTGTTTTTATAAATCATAATTAGAACCAGCATTCGGAAGTTTTTGGGGATTTGGCATACGGTATGATACCTGAAAAACATCTGATATTACGGAAAATACTGGTTGAGTTGTTCGATCAATGTCATATTCCCGCCAATAGATAATTAGCCAGTATCTTTATGTTTTTTGTTGAGAAACCCGGAGGCGATTTACGTTTTACGTCGATTAACAACGACTTAACTTTATTACAAAAATCGATCAATACTCCTTCCATTTTATTAAAAAGAAGTTCATTAATATTTAACAGGTTAAATGGTTCACTAAGTTCGACGTTAAAGACCTTTTTAAAAGTTGTGTATTAAGGAAGAAAATTAATAGAAAACCGCGTTTGTTATCCGTTTTGGACTTTGTGATTAACAAGTTATTCCTTTTGGTCTCTCCAGCGTATTAACCATCTTTTAAATATATATTAGCAATTTGACCCGTTGAATTTACCATATTTCCTATTTTATTTACGTTAACAATATATTGATATAGTTGAATAATAATGGTTTATGGAAACGCATTTACGGTTTAGCGGGGGTGAAGCACCCCTGAAACAATATATTCGACCTTGAAACAAACAGCGTTACCAGACGAATTAACTAGGAATTCTAATATATTAACATTTTTTTAGTTTTTTCCATTGAACTCAACTAAAAGTATTGATGACTTCATTATTAATTAGCGTTTATTAATAAATATGTTATTATTATTCATAGTATTTCTTTAAATAACTCATAACTATTTTATTGGCTTTATACAACCAATCTATTGGTAGGAATTTAATGTTACAGTGTTTTCGATTTGAGATGTAGTTGAACTAACAGTAGTATTGTATGGTCAAGTGGTGGATGTATTGTTCTAGGTTTAACAGATCTCTAGCCGGTCTTCATACCAATTCTTATGGCCAATTGCTTGCCCAATACTTTATTGTAAAGTATACGCATGATATACTTGAACGTACAGTAAGCCTATAAATAATACACTCAACTTGCAATCAGTATAGTTAATTTTACTATAAGTAAAGTTGACTTACTGCACTGCAATTTTACTATTCTAATATTGGTGGCCTTTTATTTTGTGCGCATACATTAGTATGGTCAACCAATCGTTTTCGATTACCACTGAATTACTTTCTCGTTAACTGGTCAGACTTTCGCTTAATTCGCAGTCAAATTGATTTTAGTTACCTTTCTTCATCTTAAGGTTCCGAGTTCCGGCTTTACTTATTTACGTATATAAGTTATTTGTTACAGATTAATGTAAATCTCCGACTTTATAGTACTAATTAATTATGTAGTCGTCTCTAATTTCTTGGTAGGTTTCCATTTTTCCTGTATACGTTTGTTTGTCAGCACGTGACTCGACCTTGTTCGATAGTGTGTTAATGTAGCCCTTAATTCTTATGGTTAAATCTATTGCTATCCATACACTTATTAAAGGCTTTGTTTGGTGAAGATTTCATTATAGAATTGGTGGGATTATTTTTGCTATTAATTTATTGGTATTCCTTAATTTCTATTATTTTATAGGCTTTATGGAGTCATACTACATCGATTATCAGGCGTTTTTCACTAGTTGTTCCGAGTTTCGAAAGGTATTAGAATAAAATTTTCGAGTTGGTATAGATTATTTCCGGGATGAGATAAATTTTGAGCTGTCTGGTAATGATATTAATGGTTCCTTATATTGTTATGCTTATATAAAAGCCGGTTATTATTCTGTCGACCTCTTAATTTAGCACGTTTCGTGTAATTTGTTCGTACTTAGTAGAGCTTTAATGGATTAGGTATCTGGTGATCTTAAACTGTTTTTTTATAACCTATGTTTATTAACAATCGTTATAAGGAATCCGATCCATAACAATAGGTTTGTATTGTTTGTAAAGGAGTCGTTTGTAAATATCATTAACTTAGCTTTCGACTAGTTAATCAGGATTATATTTCTCCCTTAGTGTAGATTCCTTATATGCCGCCCCAGATTTTCATTCAATTAGTCAAAGTTCTCATTCGTTAGATTTTGTATTTATACCGTAATTTATAAATTGTAAAAGGCGTTCGGTTGGAATAAGGTGGCTATATATCTTCCATAGACACGTTTCTCTAAATATCTTTAAGCTTTGGCTATATTAGCTTTATCTATTGTAACTAAGTTAGCGTTTTAGCCTCTTTGATGGAAACTAAGGTAAGTATTGTTGAAACCATGCTTGCGGATTGACGATTCATCAAATTTAAAATGTTTTCCATTTGTCAAATTTACAACTGGCTTATAGTTCTAGAACTATATGTTTTTAATCGCCTGTTGTTTTGATACTACAAAGCTAGTAATTCTAACGAAAATAATATCATTAATTTGCATACCTACTAAGCTGTAATATCCATCTTATATAATCAGTAAGTATAGGTCGTAGGCTGAAGATTTTATGCTTAGTTTCTACTTGAAATGCGACTGATAGGTTAGTAATTAAAAAAGTCATATTTTAGCCAGTCCGTATAATACCTTAATACGTTATTTAACCATTTTCAAAGGATATTTATTATGAAGTTTTTGCTGTAATTCTAATACTTTTTTTTTTGTAAATTAGTTGTTAACTATATGTAGGTTGAAGTAATATTACGGCTATTAAGGGTAAACTTTTTATTAATCTTTACTAGTAAACTTGCTGTTGTATCTACCACTAAATATTAGTTGATTTTTCAAAAAACGTTGAAGATTAAATAAAGATTTATTCTTCTTTATCTTTATCACCGTATTCTTAAGAGAATAAGTGTAACGTTTTGTACGGCCGACCCGTGGTTTTGCTTCTTAACTTTATATTTAATTGTCGATGCAAAAATTGTGATATTTTTGTTTTGGAGGTTAAAGTTCCGGTTGGGTATAAATTATACAACTCCACGAAGAAGGAGTCCATTAATATTCACTTTATCGCTTCTTTTAAAAGGCTTTCTAAAGAGTTATATATTTTTTTATGGGTTTTTACCGCTCAATATTAACTATCCATCTTTTTTAGTTGACCTAATTAATATTGTAGATTCAGGCCACTGTGTATTTATATCCTTAATATTCCTTCTTTTTAGTGGTCGGTCGCATTGTCAACGTTTTATAGACTTGTCGATTCCGGAGAAGGGGGGGGGGGTTATGTTAGTTGGGTTGCTTAGCTTGAGGATATTTATCTTTATTGTTATCATTAGTCACCCTAATATAGGGTTTAACCTAAATTATACGGAAAGTTGTAAAATCGTTAGTAGTTTTAATGATTATTTTGTGGCTAGCGATACTTAAGATCTTAAATACGTTATTCTATTTTCTTAACTCCCGCTAAACAAAGATTTTACTTTATAATAGTAAAAAAAGCACGTTGATTATTGTAAGACCGTTTCTAATACTAAGGGTATTGTTGAATTGATGCCATGCCGATTACTTTCGTAATTCTTTTGAAGCATTTCTGTATGCCATAACCAAGTTTGTTGTATTTGATAATGGTGGGGATTTATTCATCACACGAGAATATGCTCTAAAAACTAGTAGCATTGATATTAAGATATCAAGGTCCACAATATTAGTTAGGCTCCTGACTCCTATCTGAAAGCGTGTTTCCTCGTATATAAAGCTTCTAATCTTTAACTTTATAATATTGTACGTTTTATAGAGTAATACATACGTTTTTTCGATCTTTCCAATACTTTGATGGGTCATAATAGGCACTTATTTATATTGAATCCCTATTATCTTCACGTTTGCCTGAAACTCAACTAATATAAAGTCGGTACTATCATTGTAAATAACAATGTTAGGTGGGACTAAATATGTGTTAATCTATAGTCTCCTTAAAGTTTTCCACATATCGGTTTTCGATAGAGACTTAATGAATTTAGCTTCGAGAAAAGAGATTCCGAAATTAACAACGTTAAAAAATAAGCTTGTCATCTAAATGAAATATATTAACCTGTTAAAATAGTACTACATGTAGTGCAGTAGGACAACTTTACTTACAGTAAATTTGAATGTACTGCAAGTTGAGTGTACTGTTTGTATAGACTTACCGCATTGGATATAAGTCGAATGCAGTACGCTGCACCTTACACTAGGGCACGAGCCAAGCAATTAGCTATACAAATTAAAGTTCAGAGCGGCTAGCGGTTTTTCAAACCTAAAATAATACATCTGCCACTTGACCAATATAATACTACTGTTATTTTGACCAATCGAATCGACAATGTTGCAACGATCTAAAAACCTGCCAATACTAATTAGTACTTATTAGGTTAAGTACAGATTGACTAAGTAAAATAAAAGGCTACTTTCTGGTTACGATTTATGTTAACAATGGAGGCTAGGGTAAAAGAAAGATTTTTGCGAAAGGCCTTTATTAGTATTACGTCAGTTCATAATGGCAAGAAAATAGAGAAGACTTTTAGGTTGCGTTAGTCTCTAATGGTAATCTGAAAGAAAGCGATGGTATCGCTACTTGAAAAACACCAAGAAATCTTTATTAATTATTCTTAAAGACGTTGAGATTGACTTTCAAAAATCTTAAAGTTCGGCAAGTTAGCAAATGGCTAAGTTAGTACTAGTACGGGTACTATTACTGCAGGAAAACAGCGAAGTCTCTACGCTAAATAACTTATAATAATAAATAACTTTCAACCTTACCTTTTATATCAAATAGTTACCCCTACTTTACTCTTTTCCCTTCCCTTACACTAATTTAATCGCTCAGATAGCTATCCCGAGTAAAAATACCAAAAATTGTCAAGTCGCGTCGAGAAAGCCACATTGCGTAACCTTACGCCAAGCTACCAAGTCGCTAAGTCACCAAGTTCTCACGCGAATTTACGTCAAAATACCAAGTCCTTACGCCTAAAATTACCAAGTCCTTCGTCCTATACGCCTTACAAAGTCCTACACAGGCTAAAACCTCAAGATATCTACTGTAAGCGTTTACTTTAAAGCTATTACCGACCCCGTTAGGAAAGAAGCAATTGGGGCGTTCGGACCTGTCTTTACAAAACACTATAACAGTGAAGTTTAGGGGGAAGAAGTTGACGAAAGCTCGATCGAAGGGTACTTAATCAACTTCGTCGGCTACTATATTTTTAAATAAGATGGCGGCGAAAAACAAACCGCGATAGCCGAGATTTTCGCAAACATTGTAAGCTTTTCAACAACTAGACTACTAATATGTAGAAGAGGATTTAGAAAGCTATAAAATTCAAGTTAAAAGAAATACTTAAATGCCGAGGGATTTATGTACTAAAAAAGAGTTTTATTAGGTTGGGAAAAACTCTATTCAACCTGTCTTATCTTAAAGAATGCCTTTAAGACCCATGTCCTAAAGGAAAAGGCGTTAAGGAACCTTAACAGCTTTATATACGATTTAAGGGACCTCTTTTTACCTTTAGCTAAGTTAAGCCTTTTTATACGCTAGCGAGAAGTAACCTATTAACTTGTTCGACAGTTTAGTACTTTCATGTGACAGCGCGGAGTACGCCCTTAACGGAGACAGAGCGCGTGAAGTAAAGGCTGCTAATACGGATAAAGGTATTGACTTTAACGCTTTATACCAGTCAATTGAATAAGATCGTTAAACCTTTTAAAGTTGTTAGGTACCACCTCCCCCTTAGCATTTTACTCAAAGATGCTAAGTTCCTTAAAAACCTTCCCTCTTTAGGTTTGCCTACGTGACAAAGACTACCACAGGTCCTATTATAGGACTTTACCCCTCGGGCTAGACGACTAGTAATTAACCTTAACATCGCATTTCGAGGGCTTTAAAGCTGCAATTGCCGGGAAATACTATTTAGGGTTGGAATAACTATCGCTACCTTTCTCCAAAACTTGTTAAGATAGTCAATATCAATAATGAGCTGTTTATGGATTTCTTCAAAATTTAAAACGACGTAGAAAATTATGATAGGAAGCCCTATAACCTCGTCGATACTAAGATAATGCCTTTCCTAAATATTTGTAAGTGGATGGAGGTTCCTCTTTAAGGTTTTAACTTATTATTCTCCCGAAATCTTTACAGGGAACGTTAGTGATTACTATCTAACCTTCCTTACTAAAGCCACCACGTTTCGAAAGATTTATGATGCCATAAAAGGCTACTTCAAACATGACGTCAACCTCGTGTAATATTATATAAACTAAGCAATAACGCGGTGGATTATAATGATGGCGAAGAAGAAAGAGGAGGAAATGTTAATGGATATTCTTAATCGGATACTTGACAAGTTGATATAATGTTAAAAAACAATGGGGAAAACCTACATTGGCGAAGTCATATTTCGCGAGCAGGTAAGGATAGCAGTTATAGGTGTTAGCGAGTTCGAATACGCCTTACAACGCCTAAATACCACCTTTGAAGGGTTTTTTAGTCAGTTGCGTTTTTCGCTTACCACTGTGATGGCGCGTATACCAAACTCGCTTGGTATGTACCCCTAAGCCGGCAACTTCCTTAACTTGGATAAGGAGGGCTTTATTGTGGTTAACTACGTTAATCGCAAGTATAGTTACAGTCGCTTATAACGTTTAAATTCTGGCTTACCGGCTATAGACTAGAGGTAATAACTACGTTGGCGCTAATAAGGCTAAGATTTAGGCGGACCTATTGACCGTAAGTGTTATCATTGTGATAGTGGTAAGAGATATTAAATTTGTGATAATTCCGGTTATTAGCTAACTCGGTATCCCTCTGCCGAGAATAATAATAAGAAGGCAATATACTACGCTTAATACCTTACTATTTTTAAATAAAACTTTTTGAATTAAATTGTAAAGTTCGAGGACGACGAGCTAATTAATAATGCTAATACCCCTAAGCAGATTAAGTGGCACGAAGATATTATTCATACCACGGCTTATTAATTAGCCGACTATGCCTTTTTATACAGTTTGGGTGGTGAAAACCCTTACCTTTACCCTGACCAAGCCTCTAATCCCTTATATATCTTTAACCTTCACGATTGTTACGCGGACCATACATTTTAAGATATTATACCAGATACAGGGGTAGTAAGATATTTAACAGAAGGCTATTCGTAATGCGTGACACTGCAGAGAGAAAGTACTATAGCTACTGAAATAAATTATTACGATATTGGTAAATCTAAAGTCGTCTTTAGTTTAGGTAAATAACTATCATTATTAGGGATAACAGTAGTTTGAATTATTGTAATAGAAATTACATTCTATATCATTAAGTCCCTTACTCATTTCCTAATATTCTTAAAGGATATAAAGACCATCAGCATTAACGTCGACGTTAACGTAAACTAATTGGTTAAAAATGGCTAAAGTTTTTTACTCGACTTTAAGTGGAGGCACCTATAGTTTTATCTTTAAGGACTAGAAGTAGTATTGTTAAACCTAACGAAGCTAGAGATACTTTAACTATAACGGCGCTTTAACTATTTGGCCCTTAATAAGATATATAAAGTCCTAAATTCCGTATGGTATAAAAATATTGAATACATTTTCCTGAAAGCTATTCAGAGGTTTTGTCACCATTTTTAAACGTATACCCGATCCCCCCAGAAATTTATATTTACATTAAAAGACAACAATGATTTTTACTACGAGATTTTTATTAATGTATTTTACTTGAATAATAAACCTGTTTTTCACGTTGTTATCTCTGTAACCTCTTTTTACAAGACTAAGTTTTCAAAGTCCTTTTCGGAAAAGGATACGTGGGAAACGCTGAGGATGCTGTGGATTGACACGTACTTAGGCTTACCTAACTTTGTTATTGAAGATGCCTGTATTAACTTTGCGGCGGAAAATTTTTTTAAAAAAATTAATATAATAGGTATTTAGTATAAATAGGTACCTATAAATCCTATTATAGTATAGTAAAGGTTAAGAAGGTATATGCCTTACTTTGACGAGCGTATAATATCTTTACGTTAGATATTAAAAGTTTTCCGGATTAGGGGGCACGCCTATAAATGGCAGTAAAAGGCTTAAACGATACTGTGGGCCTTAACAGTTTGATTTTAACGTTGCTGATCTTTAAAGCGTACCTACGTCTAACGACTAAATCTCTACCATTAGTAAATACCCAAAAGCATATCATAGTCTACGGCAAAGCCCTAAGGGAATTAAAGAAGAAATCGATACGCCGCTAGGTTAATAATTCCTTTAATACTAGGAATGGCCTTATAATAATCGACGTGCTTGCTTTGCCATTGTAAAGTAAAGTTCTCGTATGGCGAGAGCCGGGCAAATAAAAAGGGCCCGTACAAGATATTAAGTATCATAAACTTTAAAGTAGTTATTAAAACTGTTAAGAGTCTTATATCTTTCCTAACAACTTAGGTTAATCCCTATATTAGGGTGACTAACGATAAATACTCTTTAGCCAAACAACTGAGCTAATACGAACTTTCTCCAACCTTTATCGATAAAGCAATAAAGAATGCCGGCGCTAATGACCTCCGAACAAAAGTAACGTTGAAAAGAAGGAATATACACTGGACTGTATTTATAATACTGTTTGGGTAACTAGGAAAAAGAAGGATAACGAAGACTTGGTACTGAAGCTCCGAGTGTAAAAAATTATCAAAACCTTTGGTCAACCCTCTAAGGAAAGCTATAAGATCGAAATTAACATTTTATTAATTAGGAAGATTATATAATTCGTGTCGAAGATCGATTTTAACCTTTAAAACCCAAGCGTCACGATCTTTAAATCGAGGATTATCTATAGAGTTAAGAGTAAGATCACGGGGCAATCTTATGAAAAATCACGTCTAATTGTTTAAATATACGGTAATAAAGAAAAAGATTGGATTCTTATAAAGTCGCTAACGATTTAGAAGATTAGTTAACGTTTGGTGGTTGCTTTGGTAGTAAGTTTGTTGGCCAAAATTAAAGTCAAGTTTACGCTTAATAGCCGTAATATAACGTAAGTTTACACGTAGTTAATAACGGATTTATAGCGGATTGTATTTCTAAAACTGCTACAGGAACTCCGTGCTATTTACCCTTTAGGTAAGGTAATACGATGTATTAAGTTGTTATACGGATTGGCTAAAGCAGGCGTCTATTGGTTCCTGACCTATTAGTCGTACTTCAAATCCCGGTTGTTAACAAAGGTTTTAACGTACAACCCGTATTTACTGGTAACGGAAAAAAAAGTATTTCGGTGTGGTAGACATACAAATTAACGATACTCTTTTTATCGGAATGGCTAAATTTGTGGCACTAAAATAACAATAGATTAAGGAATTCAAGTTTTAGAATTGTAAACCGATAACAATATTAACAGAGGATAGCTAACTTGACTTTAATAAATCGTTGATCCGTATATTTGGTATTGACGCCAGCCTTAGCTTTTGCTACAAGGGCTAGGATACTATTTTAGTTATAATTAACAAGACTAATATGGACAGAGCCTAACGGTACTTTGAATAACGTACCCATGATAGTTATATCGCCATCTTATGCTAACTGGAGGCATTATACGACCTATCCATCGCGGCGTAAGCATAAGAGCTAGCGGATAAAAATTTTGACCGGCTGAATGAGAGGCTTGAATAGCAGATACGAAACTTGGACCGCGGGATTAATATGGCTTTAATCGACCTATTAAGGGCTAAGTTAATAATTTCTACGAATGGATACTTTGCAAATAACACTAACTTGTCTTTATAAATCGGTTTTCTAATAACCCTTGTTAACAAAGATAGGCGAGAAACCCAATTTAATATTATTGGTAACCTAATTTACTGGACCTCCGTTAAGTGTAAAAAGATTACACGAATCGTGTTGGCCTCGAAAGACTACAGCATAATGGTGGGCTTTAACGTAGGCATAGCATTGTAAAAAAAACCTTAGCATTATTATTAGGCAGTTGAAAATTCATTTCATCCCGGTAATAATTTATACCGATTTGAAAAGCCTTTCTGAATAGCTTTAAAAGCTCGGAACCACTAGCTAAAAACGCTTGATGATCGATGTAATGACACTTCGAAAAACTTACAAAGGGAGGAAGATTAAGGAGTTCCGATAGATAGATGGCAAAGACAATCCCGCAAATGCCATAACGAAGGTAGTGCTAAATAAGGCCTTAGAAAGGTTTATGGATAGCAACAAGCTAACTATACGTATCGAGAGCTACGTTGATAGGCTGCCCGGAAGACCCAAATCACGTGACGACGGACAGGGATGTGTTGGCAGATTGGAAAACTGCCAGGGGATTAATAATAGTGATTTATTCAAGTGCTACAGTTAAAGTAACACGGTTAAAATGAAAGCTTATAAAGGCCTATGGCGGAAGAACTTTTTGTAGGAGTTAATAAACTCGGACCTCGGGGTAATAGAGTAATTAAAGTCAAATAGTGTTAATTTTTAAACAATTGAGTGCAATTCAGTATGAAATTCAACTGGAATTAACAGGATTCTGCCCAATGAACAAAGAGGTAATTTAGTAGTAACTGGGAGAGATTGGTTAACTACACTGGCGTACGCGCACAAACTAAAAAGCCTCCAGTGTTGTAATAGTACTACATTCAATGTAGTAGGTCAACTTTACTTACAGTAAAGTTAAATGTACTATTATTTAAGTGTATGTTATAACCCAGACAGAAGTTGGGCCAGGAAGCAGGCCAGTATGCAACACTGCGCCACTAGAAAGCCTGAAGTCTAGAATCAGGCGGGGAACTTCTCTTATGTCAGCAACCCCGGAAAGGGAAGGACCGATGGGACCGACAGCGGTCCAGTCGATTATACAGGACTGATGGGACCAACAGCAATTCCAGTGGTCCAGTACTGAAGATGGTATGAAGGATAGGGATATAAGAACACGGTCAGCACCACATAGATAATATTTCCTTCATAGCTCTTCAGTTGTCAATCTAAGTATTCAGTCTACACCTGAATAGCCTAACGGCTAGTGATCATTCTACAGCACGAACAAACATCTTCTGATATTGCATCTTTGTTACCTCTGCTACCTTACTGCTAACATAAACCCCCTGACACCTTCTATTTACTCACGGGTATTTAGTGTGATCATTACATTGTATTGTTTGTGTAGACTTACCACATTAGGTGTAAGTCGAGTGTAGTACGTTACACTTCACACTAGAGCACGGGCCAAGCAATTGGCCATACAAATTACAGTGCAGACCGGCTAGCAGTCTGCTAAACTAAGAACAATACATCTACCACTTGACTAATGCAATACTACTGTTACTTCGACCAATCAAATCGATAACGTTACAACGATATAAAGACCTGTAAATATAACCAATATTTTGTAATTAAAGTCCTTATCGTTTTTCAATATAAACTTAAATCTTTAGAGTGGTTTGCTATATATTTAGTAATAGTAATAAAGCTTTTTATTAGCTTTGAAAGCAAATTATTCCACATTTTAAGACCTTACGAACGTGATAATTTTATAGAATCAACTGAAGACAACGTAATCAAAATATCGAAATTATGAACGTATTTTCAACTTCTTCAAATTTAGCACCATTATCTTTAGGCCTTAAAGTGGAATACAAAGTGTACTTACTTGGAGGTAAAAAGTAACGTTTGGTTGTTTTTGACTAGTTTGTCAACATTAACGTCGACGTTAACGCCGAAGATATTTATATCTTCTAAGTAAGGAAGGAATGGAGTAAGGAATTTGTGGATGTAAAACGTAATCGGCTTAACAATAGTTGAAATAATCGTCATCCTTAATAAAGATAGTGGTTCGCTCATGCTAAAACCAAATTTCGCTTTGCCAACATCTTAGGGATTGATTTTCATTATAGTAGTATGTTCTTTTCGTAATACTACGTATTACGAATAGCTTCTTATTAAATACTTTATTGTCTCTATATCTGATATAATACCCTAAAAAATTTCGTTTACTTAATAATCGCGAGAATAAAGTATATATAACGAGTTGGAAGTTTAATCAAGGTAAATGTAAAAGTTTTCGCTATTGAAACAATATAAAAAAGCGTAGTTAACTAGTAACTAAGCCGCGCTAAGAGCATTATATTCATGTTACGTGACTTATATGGGTATATAGTAATTATTAACTTCTCTACCTCTATAATATATGTTATGGTCTAGGTAATCTTACTCGGAAGCATTAAGTCATTAAGTGTAATACATTACTTGCTATTTGTAACGCTTAGCCAGAAGGTAACGAGTCAACTAATAATCGGGTTTACTATGAATGTAACACTTTTGTCTATTATTAAGACGATAGTTTTTATAGTTAGTAGGTTTGGTTAAGTTTTACCCTTGTTAACGTTAATACGATTATAGCTTCTGAAATGAATGTCTTAAACCAAATTCTAAAAGTTAGGGTTATTCATATTTACAATTGATAGAGTGTACCAATAGGCGGTTCCTTTTATTTTAATCGCGGTAGTTAACAACTTAAAGATATGTACCTACCGAATTTAGCATACGCGTTATTACAATCGTAAACGAAAATATTAATTAGCTTAAAAACCCTTTATAAATGTTATATAAGCGTTATAAGTTGTATTTAAACTTGTTAACGCCCTTAAAAGCTACATATACTTACTTGTAAAATATGGTTTCATCAATATAAGCTTTTCCTATTTTTTTTGATATAATATCAACTTATCAAACATCTAATTAAGGATATATATTAATTTTTAGTCCTCTTCATTTTGATATTTTCGTCGTTCACCTTATAGTAGCTCAATTTATGTAATATTATAAAAGGTGGATGTCGTATTTAAAATGAATTTTCATGCCATCGTATATTTTTCGGAATGTTCCTTCTTTCGTCAAGAAATTTTAGTAGTAATCTCTAACGTACCACGCAAGAATTCCAGGAAACAGTAAATGAAAACCAGGGGAGGGGAACCTTCATTTATCTGCAAATGTTTGAAAAAGGCATTTATTTTATATTAAGTAAGTTATAAGACTTCCTGACATACTTCTTTACGTTATTCCATATTTTAGCGAAGTATGTGAAGAATTTGTAATCAATATTAATCATTTTAACTAATTTGGGAGGAAAGTTGCGATGGTTATCCCAGTCATCGGTATTGTTTCCTAATGCTTTCGAATTATAGTGATGGGGGTAGTTGCCAGTCACCTAACTTAAGGAGTAAAGTTTTATATTAAAACCTGTAGTAATTTTACGCGTATTGTGGTTATTACTATATACCCTCATAGATAGTATACATAAGCCAAGTAGCAGTGCACTGTATTGCAGTGTGCACTCCTGCTGAGTGCACGGTAACGTGTCACACTGGAGGCTGCACTCTTGCAAAACGTAAAGTGTATCATGCATGGATCGATCTGGAATGGTTATTTTAGACCAACGGCAATGCGTGGATTGGTCTAAAAAAAGAATTCCAGAGTAATACGCTCTGAGTGAAGGACTTATGAGCCCTCACCCATGGCGTACACCTCTGGATGCTTCTTTTTAATCATCTTTTTTATACTATAACACCAATCATTCTAATTACTCTTTAAAGACCTTATGTTTACGTGAATATTATAAGCCTAAGACCTTACCAATACTAATTAATAGCTAACTCGGTCGACTACAAATAGCCTAGGAAAAAAGAGACAAATATACGTTAAATACCTATAATGGGATACTATAACGGTCTCAATTGCCTATGCTTTAACATTACGCCTTATAAAAACTATACAGGAGTATGAAATTACGTGGAAACGCTGAGAAACTCGAAACGTTATAAGACTATAAGATCCGGAGTGACTTTACAACGATTAGCTCCATTCCGTTAACCGCCAACTTGTATTAGCGTTCTAACCGTGTAATTTGGGTCCTTTTTAAAGGGCGTCCTATCACACATCAAGCTACGAAAGCCAAAAACACCAAGTTTCGGAATCCTTCGTTAGGACCCATCCGATTTTCGACAATCCACACCAATAGCCTCACTAAAATCGGTTACACATAAATAACCAAAACAAGTCGCTTTAACAATATCGGTTATATACCAAGTAACCGACCAATCCACCTACCAATTCCTATTACGGAACGCAAATACAAACCGACCATTAAATACCGGATTACACAACTAAATTCCTTTTACTTTATTCATTTACCTATATTCTCTTAATATATTTTAAATTTAGTATATCAATAGTTTAAGTTTTACCAATTGCTTGAATAATATAACGTTATCAACATTAATAAAACTAATTTAAGATGTTTAACTGGTTTATAATTACGCTTTACTTACGTATTAATAAAATTTTGTTTACACTAATAAACATTAGTAAGATTTATTCTAGCTGTTTTAATTACTTTATTTCTTTTACATTCGCTATTCTACCCCGAACTTCAAACCACCCTAAACTTAAACCACCCTAAACCACACACGAAATACTCTTTACAAACACATAATATCCACACTAGTAACGGATCTGGCAAAGGCAAACAAATATATAGATTACCTCTTTACATATATATCGTTTCGAAATAGTATTTTTTCAAATATTTGGTCATTAATCTTTAGGGTAATAAGATTAAGGTTTTAGTGAAAGACTTAAATCCCTATATGTCAAATACATACGTTACGAATATAATTTTCAACTATTATAATAGAGAAATTGAAGGATACAACTTATTCGAGGAGTTTAGTGAAGACTTTGCGGATTGGGCGCTAGACATGTGGCGAATAGTAGATAATACAATTACAAAAATCTTACAAGGACAATTAAAGTACATAGGTATTAATATACCCAGAGGAAGTAACAGTCGCATCGTAAAATCCCTATTTACAACGGCCCAACTTCCAAAATTTCCGGAATAGATAGATAAAGAAATAAAAAGAGGAAAGTTTATAGAAAGAAGTTACATAAAAAAAAAAGCTAGAATCGTTTAATTAACGCTACAAAAGAGGATTATGAAAAACCAGCATAGATTGAGATACAGCGCTTATCAAAACTAAACGCCCGCCGGAGAACAGAAACAAAACTGGAGAATTTATTAAAAAAAGAGGAAACACCGCAACGATTATCTACAATAAGAGTAAAATGCGAAGCCCCCCTGAAACGCGACTTTAAACCAATGTAAAGACAAAAATATACCCCGAACACGAAAAACAATCCGATCGGCTACAACAAATTCGGCCGAAACGGAAAAAACAAACCGCCCTAAAAAACAACAATCGGCCGAAATACAGAAAACACCCCGATCAAAGAGTTGATAAGCGGCGCAAAACGCTAATAATTCTTGTATGGATCAATACTCTTTAACTATAACCCCTACTGCCACCTCCCACTATATCGCTTCTACACGAATAAAAGCAACCCTACGAAGTTAACCAAATTTACCAGGTTGCAAGAGAAAGATAACAACTACAACGGCGAGCCGTACGATGTATTGAATAACAAGATACGGGTTATACTTAATATATAAAAAAAACTAGATATTAAGCTATTACAATTTGACGTTATATTATCCGGTATACTTTCCGGGCAAGTTAAAAAGTGGTACATATACTACCCTATATAAGTAAATACATTCGGCGAGTATTATAACCGCCTCAAATCCCACTTTAATACCGAAATTAACTACGAGTTATACGACAAAGACTAAACTGGTACGACGTAAAAATAGGTGAAAAACCAGTAGGAAAATACCGATAAAAATCCCTGGGAAATCCTTACCGCTCTATTGGTAAAGTTCCGGAAATGCTAAATAGTCTTTGGACTGAAATAAAAAGGCAATAAACTATTTATTTAAGTAATAAAAAAAGCATGTCGTAAAAACCCGGATTTCGACTTTACCTTTTTTTAAACCGAAAAGGGACTTAAAAGCCTTTTATATAAGCCTTCAAACAT
Organism: Anisogramma anomala; assembly: GCA_038502455.1. Classification (NCBI taxonomy): domain Eukaryota; kingdom Fungi; phylum Ascomycota; class Sordariomycetes; order Diaporthales; family Gnomoniaceae; genus Anisogramma; species Anisogramma anomala. The sequence continues at coordinate 14,720,145 of JASMMZ010000001.1, forward strand.
CGCTCGAAACCTTTATACGTCGACAAATAAGCCTTGGATTAGTATTCGTAACTAATAAAATTAAAGGCTTAACTCAAATCACTGAAGTAAACCTTATCGAAACAATTTACTATATTTTAAACCGTAAATTCAAGGTTTACCCGAAAAAAAACAAAGGCCTAAAGTATAGGTACAAAAAGAAAACCCAAACAATAAGAGACAAAGATGATCGTTCGAAAATATAAAAAACGTACCGAAACCATAGTAATACTTGCGGAAAAATGTACAACGCCTTATAGGTTTGTAAAAGCGGTATATCATATGCGACAAAATCGACTGCTAATTTACAAACCACTCCGTTTACGAATGAATTCGGATGAAACAACGATTTTAAACCGAATATAATTTTGAGTATAGGATAAAAGCCAGTTAAACAATATACATAGCCGAATACGAAAACATGAATAACAAATTCGACGTATACATTTAAGAAAATATATCCGAAAAAATCGACTTGAAATGAAAATATACCTACCTATTAACCTACAACGATAAAAACGCCCAATATATCTTTACTAGCTTGTAAAATGCCTTTTTTTTACATATTACAGGACTAAACTACGTAAACAAAATGTTTAACGCTAACATAATGTCGTAATTCATCATTTTTAACAAATACGAAACCAGATTCCAAGGTATTATGTTTAATGCTAATGTAACCAAGATTTCGACGGCCGAAAAACGACAATTTAACGTATTTACGACTAAATTTCCGAAGTTTCGGCTAAACCGGATAGGAGAACACCGAAAATTCCTATTTGGTAAAGAAAAGGTGACGTCGCTCGGAATGGTCGTTATAAAAACGTATTTCGGACCGATTAGATTTTATATAATAGATTTTAAAACACCATTTCTACTTTTATTAGCTAATGGAAATAAATTCGGAATTAAGGTCCGAAATATGACTAATTAACTTATTTGCGCTTTGAATAGCGTATTCTTATCGTTTAAGCTTAAGTTCAGCCACTTATAGTTTTTCCCGAAAACACATATAATTAAGGCTACTTATTTGAATTAGCCAAAATTACGAATTTTACACCGACGATTCGAACACCCAATTGCAAAACGCTATTTACAATTAATTTACGCCGTAGGTTATACAAATATAGAAAAGGACATACTCGAGGTTATCGAAAAGTTTTATTGAAAGTATTGACTTTACTTACAGGCCCCACGACGGTTTAAATTCCGCCTTTCAAACGAGGTGAACCTTAACTACAAAATAATTATTAATATTATATATTTAAACAGTTGAACGATCCTCCACGTCATTAATACGGCTAAATTATCTTAAGTGGTCAAATTTACATGGAGCGTTTTTGTTGCAAACTGTTAGGGCGTTTTAGTAAATTACTAGTTAAACGTTTACCCTGAGCCTTTAAACTGGATTAGGTACGACGCCGGCACGGCATTGAATTCCACCGAATAACGTATAAAATCTCGGATAACCGGTAACAAATATAAATAAATCCTAGTAAAATCCTTATAAGGGATTGGAAAATGTAAACAATATAATAAACCACTGAAAAAAGCGTACATGATGTTGGTGGAAAAATTAAAGGTATTAGTTCCAAATAATCTATCCTTTAAATAATAATTAACGCCGTTAACAATACTTTGAACCCGAGTAGCCTTATTTTCACACTTCTTATTTTAAATACTTACCCGAGAATCCATATAAACTTTACCCTATTACTATTTCTAATATAAAATGCTAATTCTATAGCCAAGATAATATCGGTTTTACGTTCGTTACGGGTAAAAAATAATGTATTTAAAGCGTTGGCTATAAGGAACAGCATATGTAAAACTAACTTGTTAGACTTACTATTGCAATTTAAGGTTTTAATTTGAAAAACGAAAGATAAATAAACTAGCCTTTAGAGGATTAACGGAATTAAATATTATAATATACTCGTTAACTTACCAAACGTTATAAGTTCGTTTCGTTAAACAATGGTATCAAAATACAAGAAAAAGGTAAAAAGAAATTGCCCGAAACCGTAGGACGAGTAAAACCGTTTATAAAACGTTACTCTAAAAGACGAATTCAAACCGAACTTCACTTTAGCTTTACCCCTAAAATGTGAATCTAACCCGATCACATCAAATAAAACCGGCCTATTTATACTAAGCCCATCAAAACCTCAATGCCAAAAATACCTCCTTAACTCGAAAACCGAAGAACACCTTGAAAACTTTACTACGGATTACTTTATAATGTAAAATAAAATGGAAAATTATGAGCTTAGCTTAAAACTCCGTCGTAAAGATAATATTACTACCTTAGGTACCTTATTCGTATAATTTACCTAAACGGAAATCTTAACCCTTATCGACTAAGGCGTATTTCACTTTAAACGCTTTAACCTATCTGTTTACTACGATTATGAAATTTTCCTAACCCACCTTATTTATAACGTTAAAAAAAAAGCCGAAAAACCTTACAAAAAGACCCGCTTAATTATAAAGGGTTATAACGACGAAGGTAAAACAAATATAATAACTTAGTTACCTACATTGTAACGAGTCAATTATCACCTAATATTTTACGCTTATTTTCTCGTTTAGTAATTCATATAATCTATATGTTAAACTTCGAAATATAATATAAGCCTATATTTAATCCGAAAAACAACTAAAATGACGGATTTACGCCGATATACCTAAGGACCTTAAACAACACCACCTATCCGATACGATTTTACGTATTATAAAACTACTTTACGGTTTATCCGAAACGGTTATTTACCAATATAAAGTTTATTAAAAATACTATAAAAAACAACTCGAAATAACTAACTTTATATTTAATTATATTTATTAGTGTTAACATCCTGTTTAAAAGGCTTGATATTAACGGGTAAAAAACCGGACGATACCTTTACTTTATGTACCTCCTCGTTTTCCGTATTTAAAATTCCGTATTTAAAAAAAGAAAACTTTTAAAACCGGTTTGAAGATTAAATCTAAAACGTTTCTAACAAAAACCAATATAATCGATTTTGATAGTACTACAATTACCCTTAAGAACAGCACTTGAAACCTTATATAAAAGGGATAACTAAACAAAATTACCCTTATCACTTTAAATAACGTAAAACAAGCTGACTAATATAAATATTAACGTACACACAGCGCTTCAGTTGCCTTTATGATATAACCAAAAGTAATATTTAACCTCTTTATCACCGTACAATATTAAACCGAGCCGATGGATAATATATATAAAGCGTTCAACAAACGTATTTCGTAGTAAATATATAATTTAAAACGCAGCTTACAATTTATACTATTCAATATACGTATTGTAAAGCTATTTATTTTCACTAACGGCTTCTTTGTTGATAATAACGATTACAACTTATAAATCGGTTTCGTTTAGTCCTCAGTAACAAAATATTGACCTGAAACGGTTTCACGCTTCGAAAAAAATATTATTTATTAAAACTTAACGAAGTGTAAAAGGGTTACGTAAAACGTTCTGACTTCCGAATTTAAAATATAATTAAAGGCTTCAATTCGGATATTAATATAACAATGATGGTTCAAATAATTATTTAACCTTATTTTATGCTTTATTTCTTTTATCGTATATACTAATTTCTTTTCGCTTTACAAGTACCTGGTTAAATTAGGTATTACGAACGAAAATGTTTAATAATCGATATTATAGCTTTATGCGAGTCGTATAAACGCCGTGAAATCGAGGAAACGATGTGAATTAACGGAAAATTCAATCTAACGAATACGATAACCAAAACTACGCCGAACGAAACCCTAAAAACACTTATATCGATAAGTATACTATTTATTAAAGTTGTTGAAAAGGTTTTAAGACTTTAATAAACTACTCAACCACTTAATCGGCTCGTTTTATATTATTTACATCGATTTATGTTTTACCTTTATTTAAACTACATATTCGTATCGATCGCGGATTTTGCCTTTGTTAAATACGATTATTCGTACCGATTCCAGATTTTATTTTACTTTTTATTTAATTTTACAATATAGTATTAATTTTAGTATATTACCTTTTTTATTTTGTATTTTATATTACGTTTATTACCTTAAACTGTTATTTTATAAAAATCTATTAAATTACTATGTAACGTACTACATTATAGCCGGAATCACCGAACCAGCCCGGGAGTATTTATTTACTATTAAAGGGAAAGAACGACGTTATCACGTCTCTACCGTCCTTCCCCTCGCTTTTTCCCTTTATATCAATATTACTGTTATTACTGCTAACGACATTATTAACGTTAACGAGGATATAACTTTACACCTTATTAATTATACCTTGAAGCAAAGGTTTAAGGTAGGTATTACTCTTTTCGAGGTGACGTACGGTAACGTCGTTAAATTCGCCCGTGTAATATATACGTAGGCTTCGTTTTTAGGCGGCAAATACGATTATTGTTTCCCTAATTCGCCGGTTAACGCCTATTATCAATTAATATCGGCTTATTTTTATTCTTTACGACGATTTGTTTTTCGGATCGCCCCGAACGTTATATTTTTACCAAATGGAGTTTTGAAAATTCGGTGAAAATTCACTAAAAAGCCGGCGGGCGCGTAATGTGGCTTAGGCCTATGGCTCCAAAACCATTGGAATGGAGGCGTACGAGTTACCAATCCACTTATAACGGTAACAACAAGCTAAGTGGCTCCCGTTTTTGTAGTAATCGTTAATGAATTTTCCCGTAGTCGCGAATACAATATATTACAAGTAAGGCATATTTATTAACAGCTTAAGTTTACGAACCCGGGTATACCGTTTCAACGCTTAACGCGTTAAAAAAGCTTTACAACATATCTTAGTAATACGAAGCTCGAAGCAGTAGAGGAAATCCGCCTCATATTCCTTATTTACAAAAAAGGGAGTAAAAAGTTTACAAATAAAGGGTTTAAGATACATATACCCTAACTCAACTACGCCAAACTACGCTCATGGCGTAAAGGAGCCTCCACTAATAATAAGGTCTTTATCTGTAGGGAAAGAGTAAGGTTTATAACTTTAGGAATACTTCATTCCTTCCCTGAGTTAGGGAAAGGGGAGGGAAAAGAGGGGGGGGGGAAGTTTGGCGCGGCGGCGACGGAGAGGGGCGAGGCAAAGGCGATGGTTGTGTTAGGTAGCATAGGGATGGCGGAGTTAGTTGGCGTAATGGCGGCGGGACTTGGCGGCGTGGCGGCGAGCGGAGTGGCGGGGGCGGGCGGCGTAATGGCAATGGTAAAGATTATACCCGACGACGGTGGATTATTGCTACTAATAGTGGTGGTACTAGGGGCGGCAGCTGCGGCGGCTACGGTGGTGGCGATGCACCGACGCTCGTACCAAACGGCGCCTTGCAATCCTATTCTTATGCGGCATCTGTTCGAAAAGTAAGTTGGTATATATATAGGTCAAGTGACCTGCACATTAAAGCGGCTTAGTTTAATGAAATAAACCAGAAATTAAATTAATATAGGGACTTACATTAGCTATAATTACGCGCCTTTAACGAAAAAGAAGGAAAAGAAGTTTTACTTGAAATGATAGCGATACATCTTTTTATACTGACCTACTATGTAATCACGCAATTATCCCTACGTGATTACCCCTACATAATTACCATTAGGCAGTTACCTTTGTTAAAAACAATAAAAACGTTATTACCAACCATATCATCTCTATTTGGCTACATGAACCAAACCCGAATTACAATTACCACCTCAGCCAGACTTTACTAATCTTAACCAAACTTGTTAATTTAAACCTTTTACAATTAATACGGTAAACAACACTATTACTACAGAAACTGCTAATTTAAATCTTTTACAATTAATACGGCAACGATACTATTATTATGAATACTACTAATTTAAACCTATTACAATTAATACTACAAATAACATTGCTACTATTAGGCTATAGATACGAAGTACATAAAGAAAAAAAAAGATTGCTTATAAAGATATTACTATATACCCTTATAAATAATATACATAGACTAAGCAGTAGTACGCTATATTATAGGATGTACTCCTATAGGGTATACGGTAACGTGTTACGTTATAGACTACACTTTTATAAAACGCAAAGTGCATTATGCATAGATCGGACTGGAATAGTTATTTCAGACCGATGGCAATACGTGAATCGGTTCAAAAGGAGTATTCCAAAAAGATACACTCTGGATAAAGGACTTATAAGCCCTCACTTATGGCGTACACCTCTGGATACTTCTTCTTGATCATCTTTTTCATACTAAAACACCAATCATTCTGATTACTCTTCAAAAACTTTATGTTCACGTGAATATTATATGCTTGAGACCTTACCGACATGTATAGGTATACCTGTCATAAAAAACTTCGTCTTAGGAAACTTAAAAATTTTGGGGAAACCCTTAGTATTTCTAATGAAAATTTCAAGAGATAAGGGGAATTTAGCCGTTAGGAGGGGTCTAAGGAACTTAACGATTTTACTCAATTAACTAGTGGATAACGCTGACGTTAATTCCTTTTTTCGCGTTCTTATCAACTAATTCACGCGTTTTGCCGCCTCTCAAGGCGTTCTTTACGCTATCACGTAAAGGGAATAAGCTACTAAAAAAATCAATAGGTTTCTTATCGTCAGCGTTGAAGAATTGGTAACAAAGGGGAACTTAAAGGCTTAAATTAACCAAAAATTAAAAGGTAGTTCCTTAAAACGTATATAAAAACATTAAAGATCTTTAACGCACTTACATTTTCCTTATATATTTTAAGTTCGAGGATTTTAAAGGAATTTTCAAGTTATACCAATTCGAGAAGAGTTTATCCCAACTAAATTATATTTCTATGTGGCACGTAAATTTCTCTACAAAGAAGCTCTGCCTTTAACTTATTCTTTACTCCGTTTTAAATCGTCTTCTATATGTTAATAGTTCAATCATCGAAAAATCCAAGAAAAGTCTAAACAACGCGTTTGTTACGGTCTGGTTCGCCGCCCTTATAATCAATAATTTAATAGATAACGACGTTAATAAAATGCTTTTCAATTAAATATTTATCAACATCTCTTCCCTACAAATCTTCATTATAATTTTTAGTGAAGACATATTTAAGGGTTTTGATTACCTTATTTTTTACGGGTTCAACGATAGCTTCAAAGTTAACGTTTACATTGTTATGGACTCAGGCCATTGGCCATTGAGTCTATTGGTCACATAACTGTGCACGTAATAGGATATGCAGTACCCGGTCCAGGCGCGGTCCAGGTGCGGTTCGGGCGCGGTCTATATACGGTATGTGCGAGAGCACAAGTCAGGCTGAGTACTGGCCATGCCTATACGTCTTACACGAAGGGCTACTGTAGCTTTTTTTAGTTTTCCGCCTTTACCTTAATAATAAACCCCATTTGGCACCTATTTTACTTATTATCATAAGTTGTATTATAATATTCTATCAAGGTTTTTTTAATCTTTTCGAAAAATATTACTTATATTAGACGAATCTATAATAAGTATTAATAATTTTATGGTACACTTTAGCGTTAGCGGGGAGTATAGACCGTCGGCAAATACCTAATCCTCTACCTTTATAAACATACTTTCTACCATTTTGGGGCCGACTTAAACTTTTATCTCTCTTTTATAAAATATTATAAGTTATGTTGCGTCTACAGTGAAGTAATTATAATATCCGGGTAAATCTACTTTCATTATCGACTTTATATTCGATTTCGTTTAGGTCGTAATTGAAATTCAATTATTCGAAGACGATTTAACGACAATTCGTATTAATGCTTTACAGTTTTTAAGTAAGCAAAAACGAGATAACTAACTATAATTCGATGGATTTACATTTACATAAGCGAAGACGTGTTGAAAAATTGAATTTATTCTAAAAACGGATAAAATGTAAATTAGCAAAGGTCTGTATACGTTTCTTTGCGTATAAGGTTAATATACATCGATAGTAAAGTAGGATATTACAACGTATTACGAAACCGGCGGATATAAATATATATACAATATAGGTAAATTCATCGATTATATTAAAGCTATCCTTGGCGACCCCTATGGTACAGATAAAGCCTTAGTCTAATTAAAGGGATTATTTATAAACGATAAAAACTTATAGGTACTATTTACTATTGAATTCGAAATATCATTAATTTAAACTGGCGAATGAAATTAGGTTTTAATTGTAAAATGTAATTACTTAAACTTTTACGTTGTAATGATCACACTAAATACCCGTGAGTATATAGAAGGTGTCAGAGGATTTATGTTATCAAGAAGGTAGCAGAAGTACTGAGTGAATAATATTGCAACCGTGCAAGTAATAATGAAAAAGCCGTGAGGCTATTCAGAATATACTGAGACTGAATACTTAGATTGACAACTGAAGAGCTATGAAGGAAATATCATCTGTGGTACTAACCGTATCCTTATATCCTTTATCTTTCATACCGTCTTCAGTACTGTCCTGGGTTGGATCACCTTGGATCGCTATGATCCTTCATAATCCATCACGTGAATTTGATTAGTCATTATGGCTGACATAATAGATGTTCCCCACCTGATGTGTTAGATTTCAGGCTTCTCAGTGGCACAGTTGCATACTGGCCCGTTTCCTGACCCAACCGCTGTCTGGGTTATGACAAACGTATCCCTACGTATCCACGACAAATCTATTATGGTAAGTGTAAACCGGGTCAATTATATCGTAACCCTGACAAAATATCGTAAGTTCGCCAACGAATTAAAATATTTAAACTTAAAATGACGTTTTAATCGATAACTAACGGGATTTATATAAGTATAATAACCGGATAAAAATAGAGTTATAACGGGAATTTATACCTTTTAGATATTTTTGTTGAAGAGTTATAATAATCGCGGCTAGTTATTTTAGTAAACCCGTTCGATACGCGTTTAAGATTAAGGATGTAGGGCGATATGAATAACGGCGAAGAAATGCCGAGTTAGAAAAGTTATAAGGCGTTGTTTACGTTATAATTCGACGGATTATTACTAACGTAATTATAAATTCCGCCCGGTATTACCTTCGACGTAAGTGTATATGGTTAAATTTTAATAGATGAATAAAAGTTTCTTATTAACATCGAAGGGGAAAGCCTAACTCCTAGATATAATTTCGTTTAAAGATTATATAGCTTTGACGACGTAATTTTGAAATCGAGTAAAATGGAATTTTGTCCGATTAAAATAAGTATGAACGAAAATTTATCTCTTATCTTTATCCCTTTTAATAATACCTATTTTCCAGTTATTTAAGTCCATTTCAGTAATAATAATTACTATATTACAATCCAAACTTTCATATAACGGTTGATGATAAAGTAAATTCGGCTATTATATCCTTAAAATTTAAATACGATATGAGGATTGAGGCTAAATACGTATATTAACTAAATAGCTAAGTTTCGTATAAATATTAATAAATAATCGAACCTGATATGAGTATAATTATTTCCCGAATAACACGAGATATAATTTTTGGATTACTTTGGATACGATATTAACAAGTGATTTTAAATGTTGACAGTGATCGTTTAATAATTTATGGTTAAAAAGAATTAGTTGCCAATATGATAATGATACGATTTAGATCGGGGGATATACAAAACTTTATAAAATTGGTGTTTATTAGTTCAATACCCTATTTTCAACAGATAATATAACGTATAAGGGATTTGTTGTAATTAACTTTTATTATAAGTCTTTACGAGATAACGCGGATTTTTCAAGTGACGGCGCCGATTATTATAAAGTAAAAAGAAGTATTAATTGTATTTTTTACGAAAATTAGCAGAGTTCCGCGATCTATTAGACAAGGATGAAGTTATAGCTTTACCCCTATATAAAGGAACAATTGATTATTATATTTATATTAAACTAAAAGACATATTCACTAAAACTAGTTTGGAAATTATTATAATTCATATTAAGAAATTTACTTCTTAAGTTTAAAAGTTAAGTTACGAAGATAATAAATAAGGGTTAGGTTTCATTAGGTTCTTTATCGCCTATAACGTTAATATTACTAATTTTTAAGCCGGGAGGGGGGGGGTAATGATTTTATATCGACTACCGGATATTGAATAAGATTGTTAAATAAGATCGTTTTTCCATACCTTTAATTAAAGAAACCTTAAACACGTTGTCGAAGTCGACATAGCTTATAAAATTAAATATTCGAACAGTCTTTTACCGTATTTAAATTATACTCGGATAAAAAGAAGTAACGGCTTTTTGTATACGTTTCGAGTTATTTAGGTAGTTAATTACTCTTTTTGGGTTATAGAAAATGTAGGCGACGTTTTTACGGTATATTAATTATATAGTAGCGAATATTTTGGATAATTTTATTACAGCTTACCTAAACGACATTTCAGTTTTTTCATTTCCGCTATTGAATTAAATCATATAACCAAAGTTTGCGTGGTTTTGAAACGCTTTTATAATATTGAATTAAACTTGTACTTCAACAAATATAACTTCGTAATTACAAAGGTAAAATACCTAGGTTTTATTGTAACGGTTAATGTAAATATTCTGGCCGATCACAAGAAAATCCGGGTAATACTAAAATAGGAGTTATTACGTATTATTCTAAAGTTTTGAAGTCTTTTAGGTTTTATTAATTTTCATAGGGATTTTATTAGTAATTCTTTCGAGTTAACCGATCATTTTATCTAACTAATCAAGTGAAGAACTCGTTAGGTTTTAATAAAGCGGGAGAAACACGTATTTTAAACTTCAAAAATTCTTTTATTACATTCCTGATTTTAGTATATTAGGACTTAAATCGCCCAACGCTAGTAAAAACCGATTATTCGAAAACGTCGTTAAAAGGGTATTTATCGTAATGGGATAAAAATAGCATCCTAAATCTGATGGATTATTATTTTGTACGATTAACGGATGCGAAACATAATTATACTATTTATGATAAGGAGCTTTTCATAGTAATATTTTATTTAAAAGCGTGGTTTTCGAAGTTACGTAACGTCTGTACCCTATTTATAATTCCAACTAATTATATAAAATTGGAATATTTTACTTCATTACGATTAATTTCAAAACTTTTGGCTAAATGAACCGAGGTTTCTTCGCTTTCTTAATATTATTTGCGAAACTGGCTTCTTACCTAAGGCTCCCGCCCAGATATATTAACCCGTAAATTACAAAATAAACCAGAAATTAAGGAATCTTGTACGCGAGTTTTTAGGATCATTTCCATTTCTATATTGAACGTAATAATGATAAACTCATATATTATAAAAACGTATATTACGACTGAATTTATAGATAAATTTATTAAAATGGGGACGTATTTATTTGACCGAGATACCATATATTTTAAAGGAAAGACGGAGGCTCTTAAAGTGCCGACGTTAACGAAATCGCTCCGGATCCAGACTGCGCCCGGGTTACCGATCGAGATAAAGCTGGAGGATATTAGGACGCCGGTATTAGTAATACCGTTGTAATCCCGGCTTATGTTAAACCCATTAACCTCGTCAACACCGAATAAATTCCTTATTTTCGGGTCGAATACCTTCGCGAAATCATAAAACTAAGGAGTAACTAATAACACGTTATACGAAGTTCGCCCATTATCGGTTTCCAAAAGCGTTAAACGTTTTTTAGTTAAGTTAGGACACTCGATATAAATTGCAAATTATAAAATTGATTCTCGGAATACGTTACATAACCATAACCGACTGTAATTATCGAATTAAAAATGATTAACGACGAAAGTTTCATAATAAACCTACGATTTTCCTATTATAAGTTATCCAGGTAAAGATGTTTTATTTCAAATCCTTTAACAAGATTATAGTTCAAAGGGAATAATCGTAGATATTCGATACTTATATCGAATATATACGTAATATAATAATACAAAACCTCAGAATACCTTACAATAAAAACTCCTTTAACCTTTTCCTATTTTAAATCGATATTGGTTATATATTTCCGTCGACCTTAAAGTTAACTTGCCAGTTACCGATAACAGCTTTGAATATTTATTAGTTCTTACAGACCGTTTTTTTTTAAGTTTATCTAATTAGAGTTTATGTAGTTTATAAAGAACTATACGAACTCGGAGCTTTTTCGAAATAATTAATGAAAATTTCATAAAATTTCGATTTTTATTATTAATAACCGCGGTTCTAATTAGATAAACGTATTTTAAACGACGTTATATTATTTAGTAAAAGTTCAATAACCTTTATCGACTATATATAAATTATAAATAAATTATGGTATTCAATGTAGAAACCAAAAGGTTTAGAAGTATTTACGAGTCATCGTCACCCTTTCGTAATATAAGTCAATATTATGTTTATATGTTTATTAATATATATTAAATAACCGAAAATTAACGATTACCGGGTTTAATATAAATTGTCTAGTAAATAGATATAAAATATTCTTCATCTTTAAGATAAATAAGGATATGAAGTTGTTGACTAGTCCTATGTGATAAGTCGTTACGTTTTCAATATATATACGCGAAGATACCAAGTTAATTAAAACGACAATAATATATGTTTAGTAATAAATAAAAATAGTACCGAATCGTCAACAATATCTGGAGAAACGGTATAGAGTAAACGATGAAATTTCATTTAATTTACGCAATATGAAAATTGATCGTTTAAGTAAAAAACTCGATTAGCTTTATAATTAATATTGGGTTGTTGACGTTTTAAACCCGTTAAATATCGTTTTCAATTTTTTTCAGTAAATACCTTATGTTTTACTTCAATTTAATTAAATGAGCGACGAAAAATCCCCTTTTTCGTAAGTTTTATTCGATATTCGTTTAAAACTAGTTTTCGTCGTTAACGATATAAGAAAATGTATATACGATGAATTGAAAATTTCAAAACTATTCGCGGTAGAAACGGGATAAACCGATATTCGTTTTATATTAATGAAGTAAAAAAAGCTATAATGAGCCGAAATAGAAATTTTTTCAAAACTGTTATTATATTATAGCCTTGGATAAGTTCGAGGCGAAATAAAAGGACGTTCGAATTTATAATAACCCGGTATATCGATGGCGGCGTTAAGTATATATTAAGTAACCTACGTGAGGCGAATCGCCTCTACCTCGGAAATAATATAATATTTGTTTTTTAAAAAATGGAATTTATTAGAATAGTACTATATGCAATGCAGTAGGTCAACTTTGCTATTAGTAAAGTTGACTGTGTCGAAAGTTGAGTGTATTTCTTTATACAAACTTACTACATTGGTTGTAAGTTGAGTACAGTACGCTGCACTTAACTTTATGGTACGGGCCAAGCAATTAGCCATACAAATTACAGTGCAGACCAGCTAGCAGTCTGCTAAACCTAAAACAATACATCTACCATCTGACTACTGAAATACTACTATTACTTCGAAGACCAATCTAATCGAAAATGTTGCAACGTCTAAGGCCTACCAACACTAATCAGTGCTTATTAGGTTAAGCACAGATAAGCTAAGTAGAAGAAAAGGCTACTTTCCGGTTACGTTTTACAATAATAACAGCGGCTAGGATAGAGGAAATATTCTTGCAAAAGACCTCTATTAGTACTACGCCAGTCCCAAACGGTAGGAAAATAGAGAAGACTTTTTGGGTTACGTTAGTCCTTAACGGAAATCTGGAAGTAAGCGACGGTATCTCTATTAAAAAACACCAAGAAATTTTTACGGATCCTTTTTAAAGAAAAACGTTGAGATCGACTGTCAGAAGTATCAAAGTTCTGCAAGTTATCAAACGGCTAGGTTAGTGCTACTACGGGTGCTACTACTGCAGAAAAACGACTAAATTCCTACGCCAAACAACCACAACAAACAACCTTCGACCTTAATCACTAACAACAACCTTCGACCTTACCCTTTACACCAAACCTTTACCCTATTTCAATCTTCTCACCCACCACGCCATTTCAATAGTCAAGTTCGCTGCTTTGATAGAAAATACCAAGTCGCGCTAAGAAAGCTACGTCGCGCGATCCAACGTCAAGTCGCTAAGTTCCTACGTAACTTTATGCAAAAGCACCAAGTCTCTATGCCTAAAATCGCTAAATCCCTCACCCTACACGCTATATAAGTCTTATACAAGCCAAAAGGTCAAGATATCTACCGCCTGCATTCACTTTAAAGCTATTACCGACCCCTAAAGGGGAAAAAAAAAAATTAAAGGCCTCGGAACTGTTTTTACTAAGTTTTACGACAACGACCTTTCGGCGTTGGATATTAACAAAAAATTAACCGAAAAACACCTTATTAACCTCATCGGATACTTTATCGTTAAACATATCAATAATCACGACCTTAACTGTACTTTTAATAAATATCGTAAATTCTTTAAAAACTGGATAATGGATATGTAAAAAGCAATTTAAAAAGGAGTTAAGTTAAAACTTAGGTCCAAATTAGAGGAAAGAAGGATTTTCATTTAAGTACAAAGCGACACGACGTTGGCTTAAGCTTTTTTCAATTTCGCCTAACTTGAAAAATTCCCCTATAACATATAGCCTAAAGAAAAAGCTATTAAAAAACCTTACCAGCTCTATACGTAATTTGAAGGACCTTCCCTTTACCTTTAGCTAAGTTAGGCCTTTTTACGTGTTAGCTATAAAGAACCTATTAACCTGCTCGGCAGTTTAGTATCCCCATGTGACAATGTGAAGTACGCTTTAAGCGGTGGTAGGGTACGTAAAGCAACGGCCACTAACGCAGTTAGAGGTATTGATATTAGTAATTTATACCAGTTAATTAAGCAAAATCGTTAGGCTTCCCAAAACCTTTAAGTACCTATCGCCTTTTAGTAATTTAGTCTCTAAGCCCCTTAGAACACTTTCCCGTTTACGTTCGCCTACGCGCGGAAGCTTATTATAGATTCTATTATAAGACTTTACCCTTTGGGTTCGGCGATTGGCAATTACCCTTAGCACTATGCCTTAGAAGTTCTAAAGCCTAAACTTCTAAGAAACACCTCTTAAGGCTAGGATAATTATTGCGACCTTCCTTCAATATTTATCAGGATAGTTAATATCAATTATAAGTTGCTTTCGAATTTCGCTAAAATTCGGGATAATATAAATAAGTATAATGGAAAGCCTTACATTCTTTTCGATACTAAGATAATACACTTTGAAAATATTTGTATGTGGATAGAGGTCCCTCCTTCTAGTTTTCACTTACTGTTTCCCAGAATTTTTATGGAGTACGCTAAGGATTACTACCAAACCTTTTTAACTTAAACAACCACGTTTCACGAAATCTATGATAGTATAAAAGGCTATTTCGAGAACGATGTCCACCTTACGCAATACTATACAAACTAGTTCATTATAAGGTAGATTATAATAATGGTAAAGAAGAAAAAGGAGGAAATACCAATAGACGTTCTTACCCAAATATTTGATAAGTTAATTTTATGCCAAAAATCAATGGGAAAAGTATACATTGGCGAAGTCACACTTTGTGAGCAGGTACGAGTAGCAATTACAGGCGCTAACAAGTTTGAATACGCCTTACAACGTCCAAATGCCACCTGTGAAGACTTTTTTAGCCAGTTGCATTCCTTGTTTGCTACTTTGATAACGTTTACACCAAACTCGCTTAATATATACTTTAAAACTGGAAATTTCGTTAACGTAGATAAAAAAGACCTTACGGTAGTTAACTACGTCAATCGTAAGTACGCGCGCCTATAACGCCTAATATTTGGTTTATCGACCTTAACCTTAGACTAAAGGCAATAGCTATATTGACGTTAATAAAATTCAGGCGGAACTGTTAACCGCAAGCACTATCGTTGTGATAATGGCAAAAGATATTAGATATGTAATAATTTTGGTTACTAGTCAACTTGGCACCCCCCTGCCGAGTGTAATAACAGGAAATCAGCATATTACGTCTAATACCCTACTGTTTTGAAATAGTATTACTTAGATTGAATTGCTAACGTTAAAGGCGATAAGTCAATTGACGTCGCTAACACCCCTAATACCCCTAATCAGATCAAATGGCACGAAAATACTACTCCCGATACAGCTTAGTAATTAGCCAACCACGTTTTCCTATGCCGTTTAGCTGGTAAAGACATTTACCTTTGCCTTAATTAAGCCTCTGACCCCTTATATATCTTTAACCTCTGCGATTATTACGCGGATCACACGTTTTAGAGTATCATGTTAGATATAAAGGAAATAAGGTATTTAACATGAGGTTATTCTTAGTATGTGGCGCTGCAGATGGAAAGTACTATAGCTACTGGGATTGACCGTCACAATGTTAGCAAGGCCAAAGTTGGTTTTAGCCTGAGCGAACAACTATCGTCACTAGAGATAACGGTAATTCGAATTGTTATGGAAGCAATTACGTTCCACATTTTTA
The DNA here is from genome assembly GCA_038502455.1 of Anisogramma anomala. Taxonomy (NCBI): domain Eukaryota; kingdom Fungi; phylum Ascomycota; class Sordariomycetes; order Diaporthales; family Gnomoniaceae; genus Anisogramma; species Anisogramma anomala. The sequence continues at coordinate 14,736,596 of JASMMZ010000001.1, forward strand.
AGTCCCTTACCCCTTTCCTTCTTTGTTTGGAGGACATAAAAACCCTTGTTATAAACGTCGACATTAACACATATAAATTGGGTAAGAACGGTTAGAGGTTTTTAATCGCCCCCAAATAGGGGTACCTATAGTTTTATATTTCAGGAACGGAAGTAGTAGTATTGTATCTCATATAGCTCGAGATACGTTAATTACACCGGCGTTTTAATTATCTAGCCGTGAATAGTCTGTACAAAGTCCTAAAGTCCGTAGGGTATAACGATGTGGAATGTTTTGCCCTAAATTTATTAAAAGACTATGTTACCATTACCAAACGTATGACTATGCCCCCCGGAGATTTAAGTTTGCATTAAAAGACAATAAGGACTTTAACTACGAGATTTTTGTTAATATTTTTTACTTAGATAATAAGCCTTTTTTTTACGTTATTAATCCTACAATCCCTTTTCACGGAGCTAAGTTCCTAAAATCCCTTTCGGCAAAGGATACGTGGGAAACGTTAAGAATTTTATGAATTAACACGTACCTGGGTCCACTTAATGTCGTTGTCCACGATATTAGTACTAACTTTATGGCGACAGAGTTTTAGGAAAACATTAAGATAATAAGTATTTAATGTAAACAGGTACCTATAAAAGCTTACTAGAGTATTAAAAAGTTTAAAGGTTTATACGTTTTACTTCGCCGAACGTATAATATCCTTATATTAGAGATTGGAAACTTTATAGAACCGGAGGCATGTCTATAAATGACAGTAAAAGGGCTTAACAGTATTGTATGCCCTAATAGCTTAGTTCCAACGCTTTTAATCTTTGAAGCGTACCTACGCCTGATGAGTGAATCTTCGCCTTTAGAAAGTACTTAGAAACTTGTTGCGGTCTACAGTAAAGTTTTGAGGGAATTGCGAAGAGAATCGGCACGCCGCTAAGTTAATAACGCCCTTAATACCAGAAACGGCCTTTTAATAATCGACGTGTTTGCTTTGCCGTTACAAAGTAGAGTCCTCGTATAGCGGGAACCGGATGAATAGGAGGGCCTATATAAGATATTATATATCGTAAACTTTAAATTAGTTGTTAAAATTGCTAACTATCATATATCTTTTCGAAAAACTTAGGTTAAACCCTATATTAAGGGTATTAAAGATAACTCTTAATACCCTCAAGCCAAGCAATTAAGTTAATACAAACCTCCTTTACCCGTTATCGATAAGACGATAAAATGCCGCCGGCACGGACGATCCCCAAAGAAGAAAAACGTTAAAGAGGAGGAATATATACCGGGCCGCATTTACAATATTATTTGGGTAAGTAGGAAATAGAGGGATAACGAAGACCTAATACTAAAGTTCCGAGTATAAGGGATTATTAAAACCTTCAACAGGCCCTTTGAAAAAAGTAATAGGGTCGAGATTAACGGTTTATTAACTTGAGGGATTATATAACTCGTACCGAAACCCGACTTTAACCTTTAAGATCTAAACGTTACAATTTTTAAGTCGAGTATTATTTAGGAGGTTAAAAGTAAGATTACGGGGCGGCCGTACGAAAAAAAATGTTTAATAGTTTAAGGATACGGTAATAAAGGTAAAAATTAGATTTTTACACAATTATCAACGATTTTGAAAATTAGCTATTATTTAGCGATCGTTTTGCCAACAAGTTTATTAATTAAGATGAAAGGTAAGTTATGCCTAATAGCCGTAATATAACGTAAATCTATATGTAATTAGTAACAGATTTACAACGGATCGTATTATTAAAGTTACTATAGGAACTCCGTGTCATTTACCTTCTAGGCACGGTAATACTTTATATTAAATTACTGTATGAGCTGGCTGAAATAGACTTCCACTAGTTTTTAACTTATTATTTTCACTTTAAATTACGGTTAACGATAAAATCCTTAACTTATTACCCGTAGCTACTATTAATGTAAGAAGAAGACTTCAGCATAATAGGTATGTAAACTAATAATACCTTTTTCGTCGAAACGGTTAGCTTTGTAACATTAAAATAGTAAGAAATTAAAGACTTTAAGTTTTAGAATTGTAAACCGGTAACTACTTTAACGACAAATACTCAGATAGACTTTAATAGATCGTCAATTCGTATACTTGGCATTAATACCGGCTTTAGTTTTCGCCAAAAGAGCTAAACCGCCGTTTTAGCCACAATTAAAAAGACTGACAAGGTCAGTTCTTAACGATACCTGGGATAACATTTTCGAGGCAGCTATATTACTACCTTAATCTAACCGGAAGCCTTTTACGATTTATTCATTGCGGTATTAGTATAAACGTTAATGGATAAAGACCTTAACCAGTTATATAAGATATTTAGGTAGCAGATATGGAATTTGAACTGCGGGATTAATATAGTACTAATCGACCTCTTGAAAGCTAAGCTAATAATCTTTACGAACGGGTTCTTTATAAATAACATCGACTTGTCTTTATAAATCGTCTTCCTAATAACCTTCGTTAATAAAGACAGATAGGAAAACTAGTTTAGTATTATAGGTAACTTGATTTACTAGACTTCCGTTAAGTGTAAGAGAATTATACGAAGCGTATTGGCTTCGAAAGTTTACGACATAATAGCGGGTTTTAACTTAAGAATGTCATTGTGGAAAACTCTTAACATTATCACTAGGTAATTAAATATTCTTCTTATCCTGGTGGTAATTTGTACCGACTTAAGAAGTCTTTTCGAATGCCTTTCGAAACTAGGGACCACTAATAAAAAACGCCTGATAATCGATGTGATAGCACTCCGCGAAGCCTACGAAATGAGGGAAATTGAGGAATTCCGATATATCGATGACAAAGATAATCCTATAGATACTATAACGAAGGTCACGTTAAACAAGACCCTGAAAAGGTTTGTAAATAGTAACAAGCTAACTATACGAATCGAAAGCTACGTCGATAAACCGCTCGGAAGGCTCGGATCACGTGACGGTGGACAAGGGTGTGCTAGCAAACTAAAAGACTGCTAGGAGATTAATGATGGTAATCTGTTTGAGTGGCATGGTTAAAGTAAAGGCCTATAAAGGTCTGTGGCAAAAAAACTTTTTATAGGAGTTCATAAATTCGGACCTCGGGGTAACTGATCAATTAAGATTAATCAAGGTCAATTTGTATGTAATTGGGTGTAATTCTGTATGGGAGACAGCTAGAATTGACAGGGGTCTAGCTAGTTAACGAGGAAGTAATTTAGTAGCAACCAGAAAAGATTGGTCAGCCACACTGGCGTGCATGCGTACAAACTAAAGAGCCGCTAGTGTTGAAATAGTACTACATGTAGTGCAGTAGGTTAACTTTACTTTCAGTAAAGTTGACTGTACTGCAAATTGAGTGTATTGCTTTGTGCGCACTTATCACATTGGGTGTAAGTCGAGTACAGTATGCTGCACTTCACTCTAGGGCATGGGCCAAGCAATTGGCCATATAAATTACAGTGCAGACCGGCTAGTGGTCTGCCAAACCTAGAACAATACATCTACCATCTGACTACTGCAATACTACTGTTACTTTAAAGACCAATCAAATCGATAACATTGTAACGTCTAAGGTCTACCAGCAGGATTATTGATCATTATTATAATATAATACGATTAGTAGGACCGAGTATATATTTCCCAACTTTTTCGAATAAGTATCCGAACGCGAAACGGTTTTTACTACGATTTATTAAAGTTTTACCTATTCGTTATTATTATCTTTATTTGGGTTTTGCGAATAATAGCCTTATTATCGTTAGGTATCCCAATACTATTAACCTCGGATATTGGAAGAGACCGGTGGGAGCGAGCGATGCGAGATGGGGCGGGTATTAATTAAAGTCGACGAAGGGGGTGAACGAGGGGCGGGATGAGCGTTAAGCGACGTCGATAATAACAGGTAACATTAAACGAAATAAACGTTGGAAAAAGCTAACGATAATGTTTGACAAGGGTTGGGGCGGGAAAAGCGACCTTTTAAGCAAGTTATTCAAGATTGTAATATATTAGTTTATATCTGGGCAACGTAGTCGGCTCGGATACGATTCCCCCCCCGTTTTCAGTCGGCTCGATTAGCTTACTTTTAGTTAAGTTTAACGAATAGAATACGAGTAAAAACGGGGTTCGTACAGTTACGCCTTAAATATCGTTCGTTACACTTCATAGGTTATAACTTGTACTGGTTATAAAATATATGGCTTACGTAACTATATTATTTTAATTTTATAAGTCAAATTTAAGAAAGGGTATACGGCGGGTATTACAAGAAGCCAGCGTAAAGATATTATGTATTGACGTATGGTTAATAGAAAAAGTTTTATTACAGTAAATAAACGAAACCATAAAAGAAGACGGAGTAATTTTAGGAGAAGGCGGACCCAGGAGAAAAAGGCAACTGAGACGTATAGAAAAAAGGGTAATAACTTATATTATCGAAATGGAAAGGACTCTTCAAGCTCAGGTAATATTTCAAAGTCGAATGAATTAGTTAACCAATTCGAAAAATACGGGGGTAAAAACGAGTTAGTAACCCAGAATATCTCCTTACCTTTTATAAACAGGAGACAAAATATAACCTTCGTCTTTAATAACCACAACCAATTTACGTAATAAAACGCCTAAACTGAATTATTCCGTGAATAAACTTATCTTTTAAACACGTTATTAAACGGGTTTCATTTGCAGTTGGGTTTCCTACAAAGTTAATTCCTTAAACTTATTTTACTATAAACCTTCCGGCACATACGATGACTTTACGTACGATACATTGGAATATAAATGAAAAGTATACCGAAACTAAAAAGGCGATTAATACAAAATATACAAGCGTTCTTTACTTATAAGGGGAATAATTCGCTTTTATTTTCGTTATTATGAAAAATGAATAAATTGTTTATAACGTAAAGAAGCTATGAGATATAATTCAAGACAAGGTATTTATATATAATATGGCGATGTACTTTACGTAACGGTTGATTATTTTTACCAAAAACGTTTACAGTGATATAACTTGAGCTAAATGTATTGTAAATATTGATTATAATAATGATGGAAAGATTAAAAGGTTAAAAAACTTTAATAAATAATTAACTATTAAAATAAGGTTCGAGTATAAACGATTATAACAGGGCCATTACAAAATGTATAGTTTGAATAGGAAATATCAAAAGGAGGTTAACGAAGTGGAAGGAAAAAGAGAGTAATTTTAGGGGTTACGTTGGAATCCGTATTTTTAGGTATAAACGGACTGGAATATGCAGAGGTTATACGTTATACGGTACGATAAGGAGTTTCGTTATACGATACCGAAGGTAAAAGCGATATATTATATAGCACGTTAAAGGATACGTTATATGGTACTGGCGATAGGGGTGATACGTTATACGGTACGTTAAGGGGCCTTTATACGGCGCCAGCAGCCTAAGGTTAAACCGGTTGATACTTTATACGACGTATTAAAGGGCTCGTTATACGATATCGGTGGCCCGTAGTTAGACCGGACGATACATTATACGGCGCGTTAAAGTTATGTTATTGGCCTGCGTTTGGCTCGCGCTAGGCCCACGTATTAGGCAGGTAAAACCCGCGTTTTACGTTTAACCAATAAGATTTAGCGGCTCTTATAACGTTTAAGGAAAAGAGGGGCATGTTATAAACTTAGGCTATTGGCCATTAAGTCCATTAGTTATGTAATTATGCACGTAATATGATATACAGTACCCAGTCTGGGCCCGGTCCATGCGCGGACCGGACGCGGTCCGTATACGGCACGTGCGAGGGCACGTGACAGGCTAAGTACTGTCCATGCCCATAGGTTTTGCATGAAGGGTTACTGTAGCCTCTTCTAGTCTTCCGCCTGTACCTTAATAGTAAACCTCATTTGGCACCTACTTGGCTTACCATTGTAGGTCGGACCATAAAATATAGTAACCATCTTGGTATTTTACTTGGCGTGTAACTTGATATTTTAGCGATTCATGAGCTTAGGGACCAAGCGATTTATTATAAACTTGCGCAACGTGACTTTTTTGAAACGACTTGACGATTCTTGGTGATTTCGCTCAAAACTGCAATCTTAATATATTTGATTGACGATTATTAAGTAAGGCATAAAAAGATTGTTATTAAAGAAAAAGTTGGTGTACAGGGTAAAATTTGTTGTTGGAAGTAATGTTAGAAGTTTTTGTTGTTATTATTTAGCGTGAAACTTATTCGTTTTTATAATAGTAAGACTCGCAGTAGTACTAGCTTAGCCGTTTATGAACTTGACGATCTTTAAGACTTTTAACGGTTAATCTTAACGCTTTGCTTCAAAAATGATTTGGTAAAAATTTATTGGTATTTTATATAACGACACTCTTGCTAACTTACGGTTTCCGTTGTAAACTAACACAATCTAAAAGTTTTTGTTACTTTTTGCCGTTGTATATTAACGCAATACTAATAAAATCTTTTTACACAATCATTTCCTCTACTTTGGTTTTTTCCAAAGCGTAATAACAGGAAACTAACCTCTTCTTTTACTTAGCAAATATGTACTTAACTTAATAAGCACTAATCAATATTTGTAGGACTTAAGACGTTACAAAGTTTTTGATTCGAGACATGGTTGAAGTAATAGTAGTATTGTGTGGTGAAGTGGTGGATTTATTATTCTAAGTTTGGCAAATCGCTAGCCGGTCTGCACAGTGATTCGTATAGACAATTGCTTGTTCCGTGCCCTAGTATGAAGTGAGCGTATACTGTACTTGACTTGCAGTTAATACAGTAGACCTATAAAACAATACACTCAACTTGCAGTCAGTATAGTCAACTTTACTTATAGTCAAGTTGACCTACTGCACTGCAATTACTACTATTCTAACATATAATATATTTTCACTTTCTTCAATTCTATATTACGAGTGTAAATTTTATTTATTTTCACGTTCCTCAACTTATTCGACTAGTTATCGACACGTTTTTGAACTAATAAATTCATAATTACTAACTGCTAGTTATCAACGTTTTTAACGATGATGGTGAAATCAAATCTAAATATATATTGAATGTATTCCACAAAACCGGACTCAACCCTAGGTAAGTTTTCTCCAATTTAGGAGCTCCTTAAACGATAAATATTAATTAAATAAATGAGTTATATTTACTCAACTTAAAGGCTATTTTCGTTTTTTTGATATGGCTGATTTTAATACTTTTCAATTCATTTACGAATTGGCCAAAAATTATCATGAATTGTTCATTTAGGTTCGTGAGTAACCTAAATTTGAAAATTCATTTGCCCATCAATCTGTTTTACCGCGGTTACTATAATAATATTAAATATAATAAACATATACTTTTATTTTTCTTACAGCTAATACTACCGCGAAACTACTCGATTATCTCCTTGTATTCTCTAGTATTATTTTCAATATCCATAGACAAACCCTTTTTAATAAATAGCTTTCCATATTGGAATAGTATTATATGCATTGCAGTAGGTCAACTTTACTTACAGTAAAGTTGACCGTACTGCAAGTGTATTGCCTTGTACGGACTTACCGCATTGGGTGTAAGTCGAGTGCAGTATGCTGCACTTCACTCTAGGGCATGAGCCAAGCAATAAGCTATACAAATTACAGTGCAGACCAGCTAGCGGTCTATCAAACCTAAAACAATACATTAAACATCTGACTACTGCAATACTACTATTACTTCGACCAATCTAATCGACAACTTTGTAACTTCTAAGGCCTATTAACATTGATTAGTACTTATTAAGTTAAGCATAGATAAGCTAAGTAGAAGAAGAAGCTACTTTCCGGTTACGCTATAAGTTAAACGACCGCTGGGGTAAAGAAAAGATTCTTGCGAAAGGCCTCTATTAGTACTGCGGTAGTCTTCCAACGGGAGGGAAACAGAGAATATTTTTGGGTTGCGTCAGTCTTCCAACGGAAATCTGGAAGTTAGCGGCGGTATTGCTATTCGAAAACACCAATAAATCTTTACTAAAGATACTTTTTAAAAATCGTTAATATTAACCGCTAAAAATCTTAAACAATAAGTTAGAAAACGGCTAAGTTAGTACTATCACGAGTGCTACTATTACAGAAAAATGACTAAGTCTTATGGCCTACAACAATAACCTTCGCCTTTCACAAACAATACCGACCTTTGCCCTTACCCTTTACACCAAACCTTTACCCTACTTTATTCTTTTTCACTTCCCACGCTACGCTAATCGTTGAATTAGCTGTTTCAAGCGAAAATACCTAGCCACATTAAGAAATTTACGTTGCGTAACCTCTCGCCAAGTCGCCAAGTTCCTACACGACTTTACGCTAAAACACCAAGTCGATACACCTAATATCACCAAATTCCTCGCCTTACACGCCTGTTAGGATATTTTCCGCCAGCGCCCTATTTAAGGCTATTACTAACCCCATTAGAAAAGAGTTAATTAAAGCGTTTAAAACTGTTTTTACTAAGTTTTACGACGAATAACTCTGTACTACGAATGTTAATGAGACTTTAACTAAAGCTTACCTAACCAATTACATTTACTAATACATCCTCGAGTCTGACGCCAGTAAAGGGTTTGGTCGCGACGCCTGCGCCTTCTAAAACCTTCGCTAGTTTTTCAACTATTGAATACGAAACATATGAAAGATAATCCAACGTACGGTTAAGGCCAAGTTGAAAAAAAATGTTACACGCCATATTATTTATATTTTAAAAAAAAAACTTTATTATGATTGGTGGAAACTTTTTTTGAATTGGCTTAGCAAGAAGATTACCCTTAATACCCGGATCCTTAAGACCTCTAAGGAAAAGAAAAAAGCTTTAAGTAATACCAACATCTATATACACGTTTTGAAGGACCTTAGCCTCCCCTTTGCTTAAGTTAAAACTTTTTACGTATTGGCGATAAAAAACCTGTTAACTTGTTCAGAAATTTAGTACCTTTACGTAATAGCGCGGAGTACGCTCTTAGCGGCAATATAGTATGTGAAGCAACGGCCGCCAACGCGGTTAGAGGTATTAACGTTATCGCTTTACACTATTCAATTTAGTAAGATCGTTAGGCCTTACAAAACCTTTAAATACCTATCACTTATTAGCAATTCAATCGCTAAAGCCTTTAAAAACCATTCCTTTTCAGATTTTCCTACACGCGAAAGCCCACTATAGGTTTTATTATAGGAATTTACCCTTCGGGTTAAGCGACTGGCAATTACCCCTATCACCGTACCTCGGAACTTCCAAGATTTAAACCGTCAAGAAATACCACTTACAGTTAAAAATATTATTATAACCTCCTTTTAAAACCCGTTAAAATGGTTAACGTTAACTACAAACTCTTTACGGACTTTTCCAAGATCTGGGATGATATAGAAAAGTATGACGGAAATCTTTATAACCTTATCGACACTAAGATGATACCTCTTTTAAACATCTATAAGTGGATGGAGGTCTCTCCTTCTGGTTTTTACTTACTATTTCCCGAAATCCTTGTAAGGCACGCCAAAGATTATTACTTAACCTTCCTAACTAGCTTTACAACATTTTGTGAAATTTATGATAATATAAAACGCTATTTCGAATACGACGTCCACCTCGCGTAATATTATACAAACTAGGCTATTACGAGGTGGACTATAATAATAACAAAGAAAAAAGGGGAGAAATTACTAATAAACGTCTTCAATTAAATGTTTGAAAAGTTGATGTTATGTTAAAGAAAAATAGGAAAGGCTTATATTAGCGAAGCTATACTTCGTAATTAGGTATGAATAACGGTTACGGGTATTGGTAAGTTCTAATACACCTTACAACGCCTAAATACCACTTGCGAAGGCTTTTTTAACTAGTTGCTCTCCTCGCTTGCCACCATAATAGCGCGTACACTAAACTCGCTTAATATGTACTCATAAGCTGGCAACTTTATTAATGTAAATAAAGAATACTTTTCGGTAGTTAATTACGTCGAATGTAAATACGGGCGTATATAACGCTTAAGGTCCGGACTATCGACCTCGAATTGAAGGTAGTAGCCACGTTAACGCTAATAAGATTTAAGCGGACCTATTAACCGTAAGTACCATCGTCGTGATATTGGTAAGAGATATTGGATCTGTGGTATGTCTGGCTATTAGTTAATTTGGCACCCCCTCGCCCAATATAATAATAGGAAAACAGGTACCACGCCTAATACCCTACTACTTCTAAACAGGACTACTTAAATCAAATCGTAGACGTTAAAGGCGATAAGCTAATTAACGTTTTCAACGCTCCTAAATAGATGAAATAACACGAAGATACTGCTCTTAATACGGCGGTCCATTAATTAGCCAACTACGCCTTTTTATACCGTTTAAGTGGTAAGAACCCTTACCTTTACCTTAACTAAACCTTTAACCTTTTACACACTTTTAATCTCCGCGATCGTTACGCGAACCATACGTTTTAGGGTATTATACTAGATACAGGGACAGTAAGGTACTTTACAGAAAACTATTCGCAATATGTGGCGTTATAGAGGGAAAACACCATAACCATTGAGATTAATAGTCACGATACGAGTAAGGCTAAAGTTATCTTTGGCTAAAGCAAACAGCTATCATTATTAGGGATAACGATAATTTAAATTATTATAGGAGTAATTACGTCTTATATCCTTAAGTCTGCTCTTCTTTCCTACTTTATTTAAATAATATAAGGGATTTTTATGCTAACGTTAACGTTGACGTAAACAAATTAGTTAAAACCAGCTAAAAGTTTCTACTATCCCTTAAATAGGGGTATTTATAATTTTTTAAGGTCAAAAAGCAGTGGTATTAAACCTAACGAAGCTGGAGATATGTTAATTACATTGGCGTTTTAACCATTTAGTTATTAACAGGCTATACAATGTTCTAAAGTCCGTGAGGTATAACGATATGAAATACTTTGCCTTAGAAGCCATTAAAAGGCTATGTTACCACTGTCAAACGTATGCTCAAACTCCCCGAAGATTTAAGTTTACATTAAAATGCGACAAGAACTTTAATTACAAAGAAAATGAGCACGTCGTCAGGTTAATAACGCCCTTAATACCAGAAACAGCCTATTAATAATCAACGCACTTATTTTGCCGTTATAAAGTGAAGTTTTTATATGGCGAAATCTGGGTAAATAGAAGGTCCCATATGAGATATTAAGTATCGTAAACTTTAAATTAATTATCAAAACTGTTGACGGTTTTGTATCCTTCTGAATTACTTATGTTAAGCCTTATATTAGGGGTATTAAAAATAAAGACCTTTAAGTTCCTTAAGTTAAACGACCGAGCTAACACAAACCTCCTTTACCCGTTATTAATAAACCGATGAAACGCCGCCGGTGCTGGCGACCTCCTGAAAAGAACAATGGCGTTAAAAAGGAGGAATATATATCGGGCCATATTTATAATACTGTTTAGATAAGCAGGGGAAAAAAGGATAACGAAGACTTGGTAGTAAAGCTTAGGGTATAAGGGATTATTAAAACCTTCGGTAAACCTTTTAAGTAAAGCGATAAGGTTGAAATCAACGGCTTATTAATTCGAAGAGTTATATAATTCTTGTTGAAGACCGACTTTAACCTTTAAAATACAAACGTTACGATTTTCAAATCGAGGATTATCCACGAAGTTAAGGATAAGACTACGGGGCGGCCGTACAAAAAATCACGACTAATCGCTTAAGGATACGACAATAAAAGTAAAAACTGGATCCTTATGTAATCTTAAACAATTCAGAAAATCAATCAACGCCTGGTAGTTACTTTAGCAGTAAGTTTACTAGTTAGGTCTAAAGGAAAATTTATATTTAATAGCCGTAATATTACGTAAGCCTATACGTAATTAGTAACGAATTTGTAAAGGATTGTATTACTAAAACTACTATAAGAGCTACGTGTTATTTATCTTTTAAAAACGGTAATACGATATATCAAATCATTATATAAACTATCTAAAATAGGTGTTTGCTGTTTTTTAACTTACCAGTCGTATTTTAAATCCCGACTAACGATAAAGTTTTTAATATACGATTCGTTCCTATTGGTAACGTAAAAGAAAGACTTTGACATGATACTTATTCAAATTAATAATACCCTTTTCGTCGAAACGGCTGGCTTTATAGCGTTGGAATAACAAGCGATTGAGGATTTTAAGTTTTAAAATTACAAGCCGGTAACAATGTTAACAGAAAACAACTATTTTGACTTTAATAAATCTTTAATTCGTATATTTGGTATTAATACTGGCCTTGACTTTCGTCAAAAGGGTTAAGGCGTTATTTTGGCCATAATTGACAAGATTGACGATAACAAAGCTTAATAGGACTTAAAATAACGTATTTTTGGTAGTTATATCACTATCTTATATTAATCGAAAGCCTTTTATAATTTATTTATCACGGAATAAGTATAAATACCAATATATAAATACTTTAACGGGCTAAATAAAGGGCTTAAGTAACTAATACGGAACTTGGACCGCGGGATTAATATGGTGTTAATAGACTTTTTAAAGGCTAAGTTGATGATTTTTACGAACAGGTTTTTTACAAATAACACCAACTTGTTTTTACAAATCGGCTTCCTAATAACCTTCGTTAACGAAGACAGGCGGGAATATTAGTTTAGCATTATCGATAATCTAATTTATTAGTCCTTCGTTAAGTGTAAAAAGATTATACGAAGCGTATTAGCATCGGAGGTTTATGACATGATAACGGGCTTTAACGTAAGCATGGAATTGTGGAAAACCCTTAATCTTATCATCAGGCAGCTATGGATTTCTCCTATTCCGGTGGTAATTTATATCGACTTAAGGAGCCTTTTCAAATATTTATCAAAGCTTGAAACCACCAGTGAAAAGCGCCTAATAATCGATGTAATAGCACTCCATAAAGCTTATGAAGGGAGAGAGATCGAGGAGTTCCGATGAATCTATGGTAAAAATAATCCCGCAGATGTTATAATGAAGGTGGTATTAAATAAGTCCCTGAAAAGGTTTATGGGCAGCAATAGGCTAACTATATGTATTGAGGGCTACATTGATAAGCCACCCGAAAAGCCTAAATCACGTGACGGCAAATATGGATATGTTAGCAGATTGGAAGATTTCTAGGGGATTGATGATGGTGATTTGTTTGAATAGTATGGTTGAAGTGGAGGTTTACAAAGGGCTATAGCGAAACACTTTTTATAGGAGTTGATAAACTCGAACCTCGGAGCGACGGAGAAATTCAGGCCAAATGAGGTTAATTTGCATGTAATTGGGTGTAATGCAGTATAGAAGTCAATTGGAATTAATAGGGCTCTGGCTAGTTGACGAGGAGGTAATTTAGTGGTAACTGGAAAAGATTAGTCAGCTACACTAACGTGCGCGTACAAACTAAAAAGCCGCTAGTGTTGGAATAGTATTACATACGCAATAGGTCAATTTTACTTACAGTAAAGTTAATTGTATTGTAAGTATATTACCTTATACGGACTTACCGCATTAGGTGTAAGTCGAGTGCAGTACGCTACACTTCACTTTAGGGCACGGGCTATGTAATTAGTCATACAAATTATAGTGCAGACCGGCTAGCAGTTTGCCAAACCTAAAAAAATACATCTACTATCTGACTACTGCAATACTACTGTTACTTCGACTAATCGAATCGACAACGTTGTAATGTCTAAGGCCTACTAACATTCCTTCTATATTTATAAAGTTACTCAAATTTCCGTCGATATTTTTAACGATCTTACACAGGCTTTTAATCGTATTCAGATACGCTTTATAGCAATTCGTTAGCTATTTTATCAACGTTTTATACCAAAAATACCTTATTTACCTAACTCCTACCTTCTTCGTGAAGGAGCTAGATCATACGAAAACTGCTTAAGTGAATAGGCGGCGATGGAACTATGTAATTACTTCTATATATATTAACTTTACGTTACGTAACACGCTGAACCTTCATAGCCTTTTTCGTGGCAACCTACTAAACTAAAAGTTCATTTAATTCATTATTAAAAAAAAGGAATAGCTTAAAAACCGGATCGTTTGCTTTGGATTTAAGCTTTAAATAATGAATAAGTTTTAAATAGTTACTTAACAACTTTGTTCATATATAGATTCAAGTCTTGCCCATATAACCCGAAATCCTACCGGTTGTTTAAACGGTATAAAGCTAGTATAGCGTATCGGTATTGAATATTTTATTAACGGATTACTAACTATTGTAGTATATCTTATAATTTACTCTTTATATTTCCTCAGAATCCACAACGGTCATTCGCTACATAATGAATATATTTAAAATAAGTTTTTTTGCTCGTACAGTTAAGTTAAGTTTTTATAAGATTTATATAGTGAAATTAATTACTTTTTAATAGTGGTTGAATAATTCCGGAGCAAAAGAATTTAAATTACGAATAGCTTTATCAATGGCTGCAGTTACATTTTCCTTCGTTTTCATTAACGAAAAAAATAATAAAAACTGGGTAACAATGAAAGAGGTGTAATATTAAGGTAGGGAAGAATAAACGTAATACCAATTTATTAGCCGTTGTTATTAAAGGAAGAAAAGAGTAGAAGTTGATAATTGTAATTTTACGGAGGATGTTATTTATAAGGAGTGAGAATAGTACTAACAAAACTAACGCCAGCACCTTTTACAATATGTTAGAGCGCCCCACAGCAATAGGATACCTTTTACACTATATTATAACATTCTATGCCATTCGTAAAAAAATTACCCGCTGTTATAAAACACAACGGAATATTCCGATACCTTCCAAGAAATGTTAAGGCGTTTTACGGCCGGTAAATACTTTTTACAACTTATTAGAGAAAAAACGCCAATAAGCTGGTGGTAATATTATAAGTTGGTACCTAAGTTAGTATTCGCTAAGGATTTCACTTTAACGATTAATATGCTTTTATGCTGCTTCCAATCTGCTTCTGAGAATGCTCACGCCACGTGATTAACTATGTAATAAAGATACTCTTTATTGCTAGCTTTAAACCAGCTCCTTAGCAGAGGCCTTTCTTTCTTTTTCATTGAGTATTATAAACAGTATCCGACCACCTTAAGCGATATATTTAGTCTAGTCCCTTTACAAAGGCCGTTTGTTTATAGTTTGTAGTAGATTAATGGGTATAAAAGGTAGATATTGTCGGCGGATATAAAACGTTATCACTACTAGCAGGCGTTAAACGTAGGCCTATTTAAGCTGAAATTCAATTATTCGTCTGTTGAAAAAAATAATTCGTAACACGAATAAAGGTCCAGAAACTCTTAGGGTTCGAAAGGACTTTTAGTATATAGGTTTCGCGTGACCGTCTATATGAAGGCTTTTTGGGTAGTGTTATGACCCAACATCTGCAGGGCGCACCAGCGGCGGCCCCGCAGCAGATAACGAAGGAAATCGGTTGGACACAGCCTCTCGGCAGGCACCAGGGATCCACAACAGACACACCGTACACAAGGGTTAGGGTCAGCATGGTGTGAGACTCGATGGACTCGTATCGAGCCAGTCGAGCTGCACACCGGGACTCGATGGACTCGACGTCGAGCCAGTCGAGCCTACACTGAAGACGTATGAAGGCGCGGATATATAAGGACACTTTCATTACCAAGATAGATAGTATTTCCTTCATAGCTCTTCAGTTGTCAATCTAAGTATTCAGTCTACCCTGAATAGCCTCACGGCTTCTGATCATCACTCGCACGAATACAGTCTTGATATTGCACCTTTTGTTACCTCTGCTACCTTATCGCTAACATAAACCCTCTGAACACCTTCTACATACTCACGGGTATTTAGTGTGATCATTACAGGTAGCCGTAGCCAAAGTTTCCAAACCTTGAAAGACTCTAGGTAGTTTACTAAGTGTATAGCGCTTCGCTTCCTTTTACATCGAATGTAACGTCCGTTCGTATTAAGTTTAAACGTCGATAATATAAAGTAAAATTAATATAGTTATTTCTTTTCGTTAAAAACCGATATAAAAAAAGCGGGGATAATGAATACGGAGGGAAGAGACGGTTTAAATACCGGGTTTTACCGAATTTCGACCCGGGTTTAATCGAATATATAAATCTTAATCGTTTATATAAAAGGAATAACATATCCTATTCCTAAACGTTTTATTTCTCTTCGACTGCCTTTAATCACGATCGAAATATGGATTTAACTTCGTTAGTAAAAGGATAATTGTTATTGTATAGGTAGATATAAGTTCTAATACTATTATTCGTGATTTTGTTAACGATTTCGTTTCCATTAATACCTATATATTTAAAAATTCATTTTACCGTTACCAGGTTAAAATAGGTTCAGTCGACGATATGAAATATTTTTAATGCTTATTGGGACAAGATAATAAAGTCGCTTCCTAAGTCTTCAATGACAAAGGTATTATCGACGAATATTGTAATCTTTTTTATAAAAACGCGTATAATTGTTTCTAGACCCTAAACGCTATCACAACCTTCATAATAAATATATATATAATAAAATAAAAGTTATTAAACCATTTTACAATAATTTTATCGTTACAATAACAGTGTACTTATTTCCGATATATTTTTAATTCATTGTTCAATTGTTCAAATTTATTGATAAAACCCGTTATATGATTGACGTTAAAGTTATCATATGAACTTTTAATAGTAGAGGCGGTTATTTCTTTKGTTAATTTWCTTKTGGGGKTTTYGAAAAATCTGAGGGRAAATCACGATAATAATAATATAAGCTGTGAAAAGGTTGAAAATTCCATATTTGTCATAAAGAAACGTAAATTAAATTAGACTGTTTTATAATTTGTATGATAAAGTTATAGCAAGTTGTTAAAATCCAAGAGGACGTGTAAAAACGTCGTTGTTATTACGCAGTCATACAGACCACCTAAGTACGTATGTAAAGTGGTTCGATCCGATAATACCAAGTATTATAATTACAGTGTCCTATTTCGTAACCGTTAACGACAGGCTATTAAATAATATTATAATACGTCGAATAAGGGGTTATCCGACATTAATAGTCTAAGTAAAAAGCGAATCGAAAATCGTTATTACTCTAAAGTCACTTTGCCGAAAGGTAGACCGGCGTTCCTAAGGGCGACGGTACTCGGCGAAGTCCTGTAGGACGGGGCGACCGCCCTCGCCGCGGCGACCAAGGGGACTGTAACCTGCTCCGCAGGACCCTTCTGGCCGCGGCCGGTGTACCAGCTCTCGGCGCAGTAAGCAAGCATAGGCACGACGGCAGCGGCGATGGCTGTTCGAAGGAGGTGCGGCGGAGGCCCATGTCTCGTGCGAGAGAGTCCCTTGCAGTACCGCGCGACCTTCAAAGCCCTCGCCACGCACGTAATTGTGCAAGTCTCGCGTTTCTTGCTCCGCTGCACGGCAAATAACGGGGAATCATCCGTAATCGACCATTGGGATGGATCGGACGAGGCTAGCACATCAAACGATTCCCAATCAGTAGGGGATTTGCACTGATATCCCCATCAGCTGTCCCCTTCGGGTCATTGGTTTGCTTTGCGCCGTTTGTGCAAAGCACTCTTTTCAATTCCGGTCTTGGTGCACCGGCAACTACCCTCCCGACCCCTTCCGGACCTCGATCTGTCTCGGCGGCCCTTCCAATCTATGCAATGCTTTCTCGCGCGCTGTCCAATTCCTTTCCGTCGCCTCCTCCGCGAACGGGTCTTCCCCCTCGAAGGGGTTCATCGTCTCTGTGACGTCCGTCTCCCACCACCGATCGTCCCCCTCCCGCTTGTCCACCACCTCATCCTCCTTGCCAGCAGGCGCCTGCTGC
>JASMMZ010000001.1:14754594-14785798 GCA_038502455.1 Anisogramma anomala
CGTACGCGCCCTCTTCCGCCACAAATCCCTGGTCCATCACCACAATCCGCTCTGCCAGCCGCATCATCTCCTTGCTGTGCGTGACCACCACCACCGTCAGCCTCTCGTCGGGATCCCCACTCGCCGCCCTACGCCTCGACTCCTCCACCAGCCCCGTGATGGCAACCCGCACACTCTCCGCCCCCTCCGCATCCAACGCGCTTGTCAGCTCGTCCATCACCAGCAGTTTCGGCCGGCGAACCAGCGCCCTGGCTATGCTCAGCCGCTGCGCCTGGCCACCGCTCAATCCGACGCCCCCCTCGCCGATCGGCGTCGCGTAGCCGGCTGGCAGCGAGACGATGAACTCGTGGATGCACGTCAGCTTGGCGGCGGCCTCGACCGCGGGCTGGGCGCGGTGGGGTGAGTCTGGGTGCAGGCCATACACGATATTTTCCAAGACGGAGGTGGGGAAGAGAAAAGCGTGTTGGAGAACGCTGGCCATGTGGGAGCGCAGGATGGGCGTGGAGATGGAGTGCGCGGGCACGTGTGCGAAGCTGAGTGGGGCTGGGGCCGTTGACGGGAGAGGGCGCCGAGTGGACGGGTGGGGGAATAGGAGCAGGTCGTCGTGGCTTGGTGTAGCGCACAAGCTCTTCGCCCGTCGAGCCGCCCAGGGGCTCGTAGAGGCGGAGAAGCAGGTTGGCGATGGTGCTCTTGCCGCACCCCGAGGCGCCGACGATGGCCACGTAGTCGCCCTGATTTATGGACAGCTTCACATTCCGCAGCACCTTCTGTGGCCCTTCCTTGCTACTCCCCCCGGCAGCGGGGTAGGCGAACTGCAAGCCCTTCATCTCGACAGGGAACGGAGTCAGCACCCGCTCCTCGCCGCGCCCTTCGTGGCTGCCTCGGTAGCTGAGCGTGGCGTAGTAGAGGATCTGAATGGCCGTTGCTTTGGCCTGGGAAAGCTGCGGGATGTTGCCCAGGTTCGTGGCGGCGGTGCCCATGGCGAAGAGGAGCAGGTTAATAACCTGCATTGCGTCCGTGATCATCGTGGTTGAGTTCTTCTCCGTTTCCAGCACCATAGCGTACCACAGGATCAGCGCTGTACCCCACCAGGACAAGGCCTGGTTCAGGCCGTAGAACAGCCCCGTCAACAGGGCCCGCTTGACGCCCACCTGGTACGTATCTTCGGTCGCGGCGGCGTGTTTTCGGCTGAAGCACTTCTCCAGCGTCAGGGCGCGGATGACACGGATGTTCAGAAACATCTCGAACGACACGGACCCGGCAGCTTCCCCCATGGCATCTGTCTTGGCCTCCCATTTTGCGGATATCTCGGCACTAGCAGTCGTGACGACGTACGCCACCGGCACAGAAGCTATCACAACTAGCGTCAGCTTCCAGGACACGACCAAGGCCCAGACCGTCGCGCCGAGCATCATGCCGCCCACCATGAGGACGATGGGCACGAATCTGCCGACCAGGTTCCGCATCTCCTCCGCATTGCGGTCCAGCACCTCCACTATCCGTGCTGGCGAGTGTTTTGGCTTGTCGAAGAACTCTTTGGGCTGGGACAAGATGCGCTTAAAAGCTTCCACGCGGAGAGAATCCACCCACGACTGTCCAACGCACTGCATCATGTAGTTGGTCGTGAAGACCGCCAGGCCGTCCACGACCGCCACAAGGAGGAGTCGAAGGGCCCAGGTCAGACCGTCTGTGGTTTTCTGCGAGGGTGAATCGTTGGACCAGAAGATGGCGAGCAGATGGGAGTAGACAAAAGAGAAGGCGGGACTGCTAGCTGCCGCGATGACGCTGGCGACAACTCCAGCAATGGCACGTAGGCGGTCTCTCCTGCTAAGGACCGGCCAGACAGTGCCGAGAATTCTGCTCAGCGAGGGGCCTTGCTTGACTTTCTTCGCCATCTTAGATTGCTTGCTCTCGACAGGGCTTTCTTCTGGCATCAGCTCTGCAAAGATGGTTTCTACGGACCCTGTCCCGTCGCTGCTCTTTGGTGGCAGTCGATCGGGGCCAGCTATCATGGACCTCTGAATGGGGGCGGAGGGCCGGCAAGACCTAGTCGCCTCTCCCCTTTCCCGCACAATGTCAAGACTAGTCCGCTTGATCCGGTATGAGCTATCGTTGAGAGATGCTCGAGGCCTGTCAGCGTGATTCAACTGGTGATTAATGTTCATTCGTGGTGCTCGGTCTCCGTCGTTGTGTGTAGGTTTTGTGCGCATCATCGTGCTCGACGTTGCCCCGCCGACGTTGATGCTGAAAAATCCGCTGCTCAGCATCGACTCACGATTGCCTTGCTTGGGGAAGAACTTGGACAGGCGGGAGCTGCGTGAGTTGGCTATAGGCGCGTCGTGCATGACGAATGCCGAGGCGGACACGTCTGATACGGGATATTCGCTGGTGGGAATGGTCGAGTCGTCGCCGTCGCCATCGCCTTCGGTCAAGTTGACCATTGCAGCAAACAAGCCTTTGGCATCCTTGAGATGCTTGCGGTAGCCCTCTTGCACAAGGGAGGCCTTATCCATCACGTAGACATAGTCGTCGTTTTGGATTTGGTTCACGTCGTGCGTTATGATGATGGTCGTCTTGCCAGCCCTCCAGATGCGGATAGCCTCTAGGATGAGGACTCTGCTGACAAGGTCCAGTCCGCTGGTGATCTCGTCGAGTATCAAGACTGGTGGATCTCTCAGTCTGGCTCGAGCCAGTGCAAGTCGCTGTTTCTGTCCACCGCTGAGGTTGTAGCCTCCCATGCCAACATTGGTGTCCAGCCCGTCTGGCAGACCGGCAATGGCTGACTGCAGCATGGCCATGTCACAGGCTGCCTGGACTTGTTCCCGCGTGACGCGGGAGGGATCGCGACCCCCAAAGGCGACGTTGTTCAACACGCTGTCGTTGAACAGGATGCTGGATTGCTGGATCAGGGTGATGTTGCTCCGGACCCAGTAGTCGGCAAGAGTCTCGACGGGATGGCCATCAATCAGGATACTTCCGGTGCGTGGGTTGTAGAACTTGAGTATGAGGTTGCTGAGCGTACTCTTCCCGGAACTACTCCGGCCTGCCAAGAAGGTGAGCTCACCCGCAGCAAAGAAGGAGGATGGATTGAGGACCAGCTTGTCTGGGTTGGAAGGATACGCAAAGCTGACGTTGTTGAGCTCGATATCGCCCGAGCATTGCTCCGGATAGTGGGAGCCCTGCATGCCGCGCAGCTTCTTGCGGCTGTCTGCCATGTCCAGGGCGACGGTTTGGAGGCATCTTCCGGCCACAATCCCTTTGGCCAAAACAAGCCACTGTGGTCCAAACCCTTCGAGAGCCTGGAGTGCCGTTAGAGTCGCAAAAAATGTCATGGCGTCTCCTGCTGTGATGGAGCCTTTGTTGACCAGGTACGTTGCAAAGTAGAAGCCGACCACAAACAGGGCAACCATCCAGTACTTGACGTAGCCCATCTGCATGGAATTGCTGAGGGCCTGGCGGAGGAAGTGGGTGCTGGCTCGCTTGATAGTCTGTATGTACTGCCACACCTCGTTGTCGAATCCGTTGTAGACTTTGACCAGATCAATGGCGGTCACCGCCGCAGTCACCATCTTTGCAGCCTTGGCAAGTTCGTTCTTTTGCGCCTCCATGGCGCTGTCCAGGTCTCGGCTGATAAGGGCGAGGACAGCCAGAGACACTGGAATGGTTGCTGATAGCACGAGGGTCAGTTGCCAGCTGGTGTAGAGTGCCAGCACAAGGGAGCCAATGGCGATGCAGATATCGGTTACGAGGAATCCGAACACTTGAGAGGCTGCGAGTTGAAGTTCGCGAGTTTGACTGTGAACGAAAGTCAGTATTGATTCGTTGATGAGTTCCTTGCCCAGTCTTGACTTGCATGTGTATGCTAGACAGAGCACTGCTCACGCCGTCTACTTGACTGTCGAACCATGCCATCTCCTTGTACAGGAGGTTTTTGAAAACTGCTCCTCGGGCAGTTTTTGCCGTCAGCTCCCCAAAATAAATACACGTCGACATGAAGGCCCAGTTGGCGAGCCAGGCCGCCCCTCCTACGCCTACGAGAACTGTGCAGAGGTGTCTCGAGGCCTCTCTAGCGGCGTGTACCTCTGGGGGCGTTACAGCCGCACCGAGCTGTGTGTTGATATCCAGGAACTTGCCGAGGAAAATGGCGTTGGAGGTCTTAACTCCAGCAGCACATGCAGCCGCGACCATGGCCAGGATGAGAGCACCAGCGTGCCGACGCTCAGTGAAGGCGAAAATATGCCGCCATGTTGCTTTGGTTGGAGAGCTCTGATTCGATTTCTGCTTGATGTTCTCGGCACACACTTCAGTCACCACCTGTGTCGGCGTATCACTGCCGGCTTTGCTGCCCAGACTGCTCAATGGGGGGTTGTCCATGTCGTCCGACTTCTCCTGGGCTGCGTCGGTATATGGATTTCGCGAAATTAGAGCGGTCACCGAGATGCTCATGCGTTAAGGACCAAGACTGAATGTAAGGAGGCAGAGTGCGAAATCATGCCTTCGTCTGCATGGTAGCAGAAGCACCGAGGGTTACGGTTGTTCGATTGAACAGGTACAATGTTGGTCATGGCGACGATAGATTGAACCGCACAGTGGCGCTGCATGGAAATGGGTGGACAATGAGTGTCTTTGTGGCATAGTGCGCTTGGTATTGTGCTGGAGGCCATCACCAAGTACAATCCCAAGTGGTACAATGGGTTCCAGTCCGCACTGCCGCTAGGCCCGCCTGAAGATCGGCGAAAAGAATGGCAAGTGCACGGGAGAGCGGGTCAGAATTGACTGGAATATAATCCTGGTGACGGTGGCACGGTGGTTCGGCGTAGGAGCGCGGAGACGGGCCTTTTTCCTCGTTCGAATGACTGCCTGAACTTTGCTCCTGATGCAGCACTTACACCAGGTCTCAAGCGGCAGTGGTCATCGAGATGCATCAAATCACGCTGCGCATCGCTGCCGGGTCCATTTTTGGTCGGTCAACGTCGCTGTCGATTGGGTATCTGATGGGTGGTCATGAGTCGACGTCGGCCTCCTCCAGGTTGATGCTTAGCCGGCCGATCGTCCTCGGGGCCGAATCTACCTCACTTGTTCGCCTTCGTCGCCTGGTTCTGCTCGTAGACCCAGTCGTTCAGACCCTTCCGGTTTCGAGCAATCTCAATAGCGTAAAACTGCATCCGAGGCACTATGCAGTAAATCAGTCAATGTCTCGGCACTCATATCAGAAGGTTCAAGGACCTCAACTTCCAACTCCAGCAGTTGTATTGAACTCACCGAAGATGGTGCCATCCTGCGTGTACTCCTCCTTCGGATCAGTTCGCAGGATGGTTCCGAAGCTGTAATCGTCGACCTTGTCCTTGTAGGCCATCATGAACTCACGCCACCTCTTCTTTCCAGCAGGGCTTTTCATTTCGTCCTCGACTATGGGCTTGGCAGGGTCGAAGTCAGGAAAGTCCTTGACAAGGTGCTCGTAAATGTCATCGTCGATCCTGGTCAGTCGAAGGGTGCTGCCCTTCATCTTCTCGAGGATGGCCCAGTAGGTCTCAAGGTGCTTGACGGCTGCGATGTTGGTGTCAGGAAAGAGGATAGGAGAATGGACCAAGGAGGTGTCCGGAAACACGACGGGCAACATACCCTTGACAGCGAACTGCTTCTCGATCTGATGGCCCCCAGTCAGCACCTGGCATGTGCAATGGTAGTACTATCAGATGGCCTTGGGCAGAGGCTCTCACCTCCTCAAAGTTGTCTGCATTGTCAGCTTTAAAGTTGGCAGGCACCTGCTGGGTGCCCTCCATGGCACTGCCAATGAGGTCTTGTTCGGCCATGATGGAGGTGTTGCGAAGAAAGCTGGGCTCACAACACCACGCAGAGCCCTGACTTACAGGGTATTATTACAAACAACTACTATTACGTACATAGTACAGTACAGTCCTAGTACAGTCCTCCCCCTGTAGGTAAGGATCAGGGCCCTGTGGCTCTGGGCTTGGGCTTAGGTAAGCATCCCAACCTCTCCTCCTTCAGAACAAGGTCTAGCCCTATCGGGCCTCCTCTGCTGGCTGCCACATTTACAATGACCATCACCACATCAGTGCTATCATGGAAATGGCTCACATGAGTGAAGCCAAAGTTTAGTTTCTTGCACACCGTGACTTGCTATTGATTGTTGTCACTGCATCCCTCAGTCTATCTACATATTTGTAGTGGAATGGATGACTATGCTTTCACCAGCACCAACACCTTTCTACCTCCACGCCCAATATAAATGGTTGTATTGTACAGTTGAATGTGAGCAACAGTCAAGGGGATGGCATACGCAGGGTGCAGAGGCAAAGGAGAGATGGGACCAATGATTTGGTTGGAGGTGAGGCAAGGTCAAAGGCCCAAAGGCACACAGTACACTTTGGGATTCTGCTGGCGATAGAAATGAGGAGGAGACAATTTCAGAAAAGGATTACAGGAGGACTTGCTCAACACATCCAAGAAGGTCAGATGGAGGACCAGGGCCATATTTGGAAAACAGGGTGGTGAAGGACATGCAGGTTGCAGAGGGGAATACAGTGGAAGCAGACTGCAATGGACATAGGAGAGACAATGGCCCTGGTATTAATGTTGACTGCAGGTCCCCTCAGGAGAAAATTTAGTGGAGAGTGCACTTCAGCAATCGTCACTGGCAGAATCACCAAGCTGCCTTTACTTTTCTACGAGCAGCTTCTCGATGCCCCCCCCCCCAGTCACCCAACCCATGGACCACACCTCCTCCATCTCCTTCACCTACCTGCCGACTATTATCATTATCATTGTTGGCAGCCACCATCTCAAGGCTCACCTTCATCGGCAAGCTTGACCAACTCGACCTCACCAACCCACAAATGCAGCCCCACCAATCATACACTCAACCTCAACACTCCACCACCATCATCCTCCAGACCAGCACAGAGAGGACTGTGGCTGTTCCGATAGCAAAGGCAATGGAGGAGGAAGAATCCAAGTTTCATAAGGCCTTGAATGCCTTGAGGCCGTCAAAACACACATGTAAGACTTGCCTATGCCCCAAGGCTGCCAGACCCCCTTGGGTGCTATCCACGTCCCCAGCCTGCAAGCACGACATGGGAAAAGCAGTTGCACAACTCCATGATGCATTCCTCATTGGCTTCAAACCTTGCTGACAGACCACCAGCTTCTTCCAAGAAGCAGTCAGAGCCAAAAGGGAGTATAGGAAGTCAAAGCCTCCGCTCCCAGCGCTCGCTGGCACAGCTGGGTTACTCCATGCCCCATAACCGAAACACCACAAACCTCTTGCCTCCGATTCCTCAGCTCGGTCCACCACTGGCCCCACTACTTCCCAACCTTGAGCCCTACAGTCCCAATCGCTACTGCTCACTTGACCTCCAAGGCCACAACAGCAATGGTGGTCTGGCAGATGGAGATGGAGGTGGAGATAGCAGTGGGACGGAGCCTGATGCAGCTCTGCTTGGATCGCTAGACTACCACGAGTTCCTGGGTGCCTCCTCTGGACCCAAGCCTCAGCCCAGCCGGAGCTTCACATCTGCATCACCAAGAGCAGCAACCCCAAAGCATAAAGAAGGTATCAACTTGGACATTGGCAAGCACAGAACTCCTACCACTGCTATCAGGTCTGGCACTGTCCGGGGCACTCCAGTGGAAACCCCAACCCACCAGCAGAGACTGTAAGTTTTGAAACTTGTCTTTTACCAGCTCCCTCCCTTTCCACTCCCATGCTCACCGTCATGGACAATCTTACTGACAGTCACTTCACAGTTGCCCGAGATCGTCCCCTCCGCCCCAGGACTCCAGTCTGCAACACCTGCCTGATCTTTTTGACTGGCACAATACACCCAAGTCAACCCACTCCAAGGAGAGCTCATCTCTGAAGGGATCTTTCACAGCCCTGGATGCCACTGGCAAGACCTCAGCCCCCGCCCTGGTTCTGGGCGGTGCTTCTCCGCTTCATTCCAACCGTTCCACTTCTCAACCGCGCTTGCCTCGAAGCCTCCGCAGCTCTACTCCGTCGTCCGGCCGCTCCAACGCAAAGACACAAACACCTCGAACTCCGCGTCCAGCCATGGATCCTGCTTCCAATTTTCCTCCTCTGAACCGCTTCCTCGAAGACTCTCCTACTCCAGGCGTCGAGTTCCCCTGGCCAGGCCCAGCTGTATACATCCCAGACCGAGCGGTCGCGCCTGTGCAACTTCAGCCATTCATCGGCCCGCTGCTGCCACAGCAACCACCGCCGACTACGCCTCTTCCACCTGTGCCAAACTCTCGGACCAGACAGTCCAGTATGGCGGCCATGCCCAAAGACATCAATGAGGCTACCCGCCTATCCTACCCCAGGGGCTTTTCCGAGGCCATGACACCTGTCAAGCGCAACGCACCAAGCGTCATGTCCAAGGCATCCACGGCCGGTCGCACCGATGACAGCCTGGAGAGCAACGCCGGGCAGAGGTCGCTCAAGAAACTGCGTACTGCGTTGCGCCACAAGGTCTCTTCTCTGTTCGGCGACGAGGCTCGTACTCCTTCCGCGTCTCACGCCCCCATTGAAGCCGACCACGCGCCGGCGCCAATCTCGACTTATCGTCCCATATCCATGACCTCGCTCGATCCCGACGGCAACTTCCTCTCCGGTATTTTCGACGACGTCTTCAATGCCTCTCACGATCCGGACGGTGGCTATCGCTGCTCAGCTGGCCCAGCTGGCCCTCCCTCGGTCACTTCTAGACGTCCTTCCTCGTCAGTTCTGGCGGAAGAGGCCGTCGTCAATGAGACTGCGCCACGGGTGCCTGTACCAAGTCGGATCACCACCCAGACCGCCTTTCGCCTTCGGAAGGAATTTGCTGTTCGCCTGGCGGCAACGCTCGGCATCACGGACTCAACTGCACAAGCCGCCATTCTTTCGACCATCACCGAGGTTGCCCGACTTCCGCCTGCCCTGACCAGGCATCCCGTCATTCGCGGCGACCTGCCACTGCAAGCTCGCCTGGGGATAATCGAAGACCCGGCCAACGGAGCCGGCGTCGGGGAAATGCGTGGTCAACCAGTCCATCTCGGCAACAATGTTGCACCGCTTCTCATCCGTGCCGCCAACCTGCACGTTCCTCCTCCCAACCTTGGGCGGCAGCGTCCAACACAAGTGGCCGTGTCCACCCGAGCTGCTTCGCGCTCGACACCTCTGGCTGTAGAGCCCCTCACTGGGTACACTACGAGGTCTCTTGTTACGGTACCTGATGCGGCCAAAGGCCGGGACGATGTCGATGCCACGCCAACGTTGGACCGTTCTGTTGATCTGACGTGGTACCGCTTTGCAAGGAAGTCAGGGCACAACGTCAAGGAGAGTGGTCTTCCTAACATGGCCAAGATGTTCGACGCGCACAGCACCGTCTACATGGTCCGGTATTCCAAAGGGCGCGAGTCCAGGAGTGCCCAGTACGACCACCTGCGGCGCTTCGCATACTACGAACTGGATGGCCCCATCCGCTTCAACATCATGGAGAAGCTGCTTGAGGACTACCTCCCCGGCAAGCCTGTTCTTCTCAACCACGCACGCCAAGCGTCCCCTGCTTGGCCCGACGACGCCTTTGCCAGCCTTTGGGAGCTGCTTGGGCCGCTGCAGAATGTCCTGATGGCTTGCCCTCGTCTGCGTGCGGATGTCATGACTGCTATTCTCATGATCCAGCCGTTCCACGTCATCTTCAGTCCATTTGTCAAGTCCATCACTCAGCCGCTTCCCACCAAGTGGTTGTTCAAGTACCTCTACTTCATGCAGGATGTTCGCGTCGAGTTGGATATGACCAAGCTCGGTTTCGGTCATTCCTGGTCGGCAACCGGCCTAAGCACTAGACTCTGGGACATTGGCAATCTCGTCGACACCTTTGTCGACGAGATGCTCCGTCGTCACCCGCATGCTCACCCCATGGCACAGCTCACGATTCACTGCCGCCGGTTCTTTGGCTACCGCCAGGGCGATAACCCTCACCAGGGCGACGTAGCCTTCTACAAGGCTCTTGCGGGCATGGACGACGAGCAGAAGCCGTCCATGCAGCCCGAGGGCCAGCCTTGGAACTATGGACGCCAGCCCGCTAGCTTTCCGCCATCTGCCAAGAACCCATACTCAGGCCACCGTCGTCACCACGCAGGTGGGCCGAAGCGAGTTCCGTTCCTCCATGAAGGTCACATGTCCGTCGCCGACCCGTTCCACAAACTCACTGGCCGCATCTGGTCCGTCCGTATGGTCGGCATGAGCGAGAAGTGGACCATGGAGTTCTACAAATTCTGGCCCAAGGTCGAGTTCGATGCCATCCCCAGAGAGAATCTCGGCCTCCACATCGACCGCCACACGCCCTCGCGTCACTCATACACCGCGCCCGGCCATGCCATCTTTCTCGACTACGGTATCCGCGCCGGCCTGCACCGGTTCCCGCCTCTGCCCGACTCGGAGCCCATGGTCTGCACCTCCTATGACTCCGAGAACAACGTCTTCCTCGAGGTCGGCTCCGGAAACATCCTGACCGTCGCGGACAACGGTATCGAGATCATTGGGCGCTCCGAGAACCCGCCCATCCCGCGCCGCGACCTGCCTGTGCGCGGAAGCTCGCCGATTTCGCTGAACGACCTACCCGTCACTCTGTCACGCATCCCGGGACCTGTGGGTCGACATGCCAGCCCGATCATGCAAGCTATGAGAAAGGGCACGCCAAAAAAAGCTCTGCAGCTTCTCGGCGTCGAGGGCGATCATGACCCTGTGAGTGCTTCGCCTACTCTGCAGGGCGACAGCGAAGATGACCCGGCGACGCCCACCGCGTCTTGTGTGCCCAGTGCTGCTACCTGTGCCCCACCTTCGCGTCATGCTTCTGGGAGAGTGCATATGGACGACAGCTCGCTGTCGGAGTCGGCAACTGATCACCGCCGCTCGAGCTCGACGCCGACCTCGACGCCTGGGTTTCGTCAAGCAAGAAATCGTCGTACCTTGGTTTAATGGGTGGCAATCGGCGAAGGCCTCCTGCCAAGAGAGAGCTTGGGACGGCGCGTTTGCTCTGTTTGGAGTGTGGACGTGAGCTGTAGTCTTGCTTCACTCCAAACATCGTTCTGTGGACAATGTTGAGGTCTCTCTACCTTCCTATGGACTGTCGTCTCTTCAACTGTCTTCTCCAGCGTTCTCTGGCGGATCCGACATTGCCTTGGGTTTTCTTTTAGACATATCCGGTCTTCATCTATTCCTTTTGTGCTTACACCACATGAAGCAGCACACTACAGGCATGGTAGATCAACACCTGGGACCCCTTTCTCGGTCTCCGTACATGCGCAAGCCCCGGCTCTACTACATATCTGGCAGCAGGCGTCAACATTCTCTCATCCGTATTCTCTGCGATTATTGATTTCTTGTTTTCGGCCGGAGTCAGCAAGGGTGAGTTGGCTATCAAGCAAGTTTGAACGGCTTCTCTCCACTTCCAAAAATACCCCATGGGTGGCTGGTGTTCTTTCAGAGCTAGGCTGCTTGAAGGATGGATATCAGAGACTTGAAGGATCCGGCCAATTGTTCTCTAATCAAATTCTTTCGATGGTGGGCGTTAAGGATGGTGGTAACTACTTCTGCTATGGGCAGATGTGGGAGGCAAATATGGTGTGTGTATGTGTGCATGTACTTGTTTTCAGTTTACTGACGAAACAAGCTATGGTTTAAAATAGGTTGTGTTGATTTTGCCAAAGGCGTTGATTTTATGTCTTGCACCATACTTTCGATACAGCATAATTATCACTACTGTTGGTAGGGCCTTAGATCGTTGCAACGTTGTCGATTCGAATCGTGGTCGAAGTAACAGTAGTATTGCATTGGTCAAGTGGTGGATGTATTGTTCTAAGTTTGACTGACCGCTAGCCGGTCTGCACAGTAATTTGTATGGCCAATTGCTTGGCCCGTGCCCTAGGTTGAAGTGCAGCGTACTGCACTCGACTTACACCCAATGCGGTAAGTCCACACAAAGCAATACACTCAACTTGCAGTACAGTCAACTTTACTATAAGTAAAGTTGACCTACTGCACTGCATGTAGTACTATTCCAACACTGGCGGCTTTTTAGTTTGTGCGCGCACGCCAGTGTGGCTGACCAATCTTTTCCGGTTACCACTGAATTGCCTCCTCTTCAACTGGCCAGACCCCTGTCAATTCCAGTTGACTTCCATACTAAATTGCACTTAATTGCCTGCAAA
The DNA here is from genome assembly GCA_038502455.1 of Anisogramma anomala. NCBI lineage: Eukaryota > Fungi > Ascomycota > Sordariomycetes > Diaporthales > Gnomoniaceae > Anisogramma > Anisogramma anomala. The sequence continues at coordinate 14,766,808 of JASMMZ010000001.1, forward strand.
TTAACCCCATTTGACCTCAATTGCTCCGTTGCTCCGAGGTCCGAGTTTATCAACTCCTACAAAAAGTTCTTCCGCCACAGGCCTTTACAGGCCTTTACTTTAGCCGTGCTAATCAAACAGATCTCCACTTCAGCCGTGCCAGTTAAACAGGTCGCTATCGTAGCCTTCATTTCCCTGGCAGTCTTTTAGTTTGCCGGCATATTCCTAACCGCTGTTACGTAATCTGGGCTTTCCGGGCGGTTTATCAACGTAGCCCTCGATGCATATAGTTAGCTTATTACTGTTTACAAATCTTTCTAGGGCCTTATTTGGTATTGTTTTTGTTATAGCATTAGCAGGATTATCTTTGCCGTTAATCCACCGGAATTTCTTAATTTCCTTCCTTTTGTAGGCTTTACGGAATGCTATTACATCGATTATTAAGTGTTTCTCACTAGTGGTTCCGAGCTTTAAAAAAGTTTTATAAGTCGGTATAAATTACCACCAAGATAAAAGGAATTTTAAACTACTTAATAATAAGGTTAAGGGTTTCTTATAGTATTCTACCTACATTAAAGTCCGATATTATACCGTAAACCTTTAAAGCTAATACGCTTCATATAATCTTTTTACACTTAATGGGGGTTTAATAGATTAGGTTACCAATAATATCAAACTGGTTTTTTCGTTTATCTTCGTTAATGAGGCTTATTAAAAAGCTAATTTGTAAAGATAAGTCGGTGTTATTTGTAAAAGACTCATCCGTAAAAATTATTAATTTAGCCTTCAATAGTTCCATTAAAACTATATTAATCCTTTGGTTTAGGTTTTAAATTTGTTACTCAAGCCTTTTGTTTAACCCATCAAAGTCTTTATCTACCTCGTCTTATATTTATACCGCGATGGAAAGGTCGTAAAAAGCTTCCGGTTGGCATAAGGTAGTAATATAGCTGCCACGAATACGCTATTTTAAGTACTGTTAAGCCTTAGCCACGTTAGTCTTTTCAATTATAACCAAAACTGTGGATATTATTATATACCCTTACAGATAGTATACATAGGCCAAAGGGAAGTACACTGTATTGCAGGGTGAATTCCTGTAGGGTGCACGATAACATGTCACGTTGCAGGCTGCACTTTTGCAAGACGCAAAAGTGTACCATGTATAGATCGGTCTGGGATGCTATTCCAGGCCGACGGCAATGCGTGGAACGGTCTAGAAGAAGTATTCCAGAGTCATACGCTCTGAGCAAGGGCTTATAAGCCCTCACCTATAACGTACACCTCTGAATACTTCTTCTTAAATTATATTTTTATCTTTACTATACTATAAATACTAATTATTTTTGATTACTCTTTCAGTTACCTTATTTTATGTAAACAGGTTTTTAAACCCTACCAATACTAATTAGTAGTCAACTCAGTCGACTATAGACAGCTTAAGAAGAAGAGATAAACATTCGTTAAATACCTATAACGGGATACTGTAACGGTACCAACTACTTATACTTTAACACTTCGTTTTTATAAAAATTACACGCCGAAATAAATAAAGACTATAAAAATTAAGTAACTTAAAAAAGGAAAACTTTAATACGATATTATTAACACATATTTGGCGCTTTATTTACTAAAAGCCTCGTTACGCCACTATTAACCCTTGTTTAGCGCTTTGACGTACCCAAGCACTTTTTAAAGAGCGTCTTATCACATACTAAGCCATGCAAACCAAATTACCAAGTTTTCCGAAACTCTTTATTAGGACCTACCGGATATTAGGCCACGCAAGCCAAAATACTAAGATTCGAAACCCTTTATTAGAACCTGTCGGATACCAGGCTACCAAAGCCACGATCGGTTGTATATAAACAAATAACCCGATCACCTTACCAAATCGGTTATATACCAAGTAACCAACCGACTCTTTCCACTAAAGTTTGCTATAACACGTTAATACGGACAGACTATCGTATCCCAGAATATACAATAATATAATATTTCAATTGCTTTGCCTAATTTTCCACAACCGCTCTATTTGTTTCAAGTTTACTCACATTCACTCTATTTATTTTAAATCCAGTATCTGTAACGTTTTGAGTTTTCCTAGCTGTTTAACTAGTATAACGTTACTAACGCTATTAAAAATTAATTTGAAACGCTTAATTAGATTATAACGTTAATAAATAACATTTCAATTACATTATTTACTTCATTCGCTTTATATTCGCTAAACGAACCTAAGTTTTAGATATACTGTTAAGACCCAGATAGCGGTTAGGTCAGGAAACGGACTAGTATGCAATTGCATTACTGAGAAGCTTGAAGTCTAACACATCAGGCGGGGAACATCTCTTATTTCAGCCATAATGACTAAGCAAGTCACGTGATGGATCATGAAGGATCATAGCGATCCAGTATAATTCAACTCAAGACAGTACTGAAGACGTTATGAAGGATAAAGGATATAAAGACACGGTCAGCACCACATAGATAGTATTTCCTTCATAGCTCTTCAGTTGTCAATCTAAGTATTCAGTCTACATACTTGAATAGCCTAACGGCTAGTGATCATTCTACAGCACGAACAAATATCTTCTTAATATTATACCTTTGTTACCTCTGCTACCTTACTGCTAACATAAGCCCCCTGACACCTTCTATTTACTAACGGGAATTTAGTGTGATCATTACATATACTTAGATATATAACGAAATTACCAACCTTTAATATATCTCCTTAACGCCCTAAGATAATTGTATCTATAACCCCAAATTGAACAATATTGAAGGAAGCCAACGCTTCTTTTAATATCCTGATTAAATACATGGGAATTAAAAAATCCATAACGTAGGAGATCGATTTAGTCCTTTAAAACAACACTATTAATTCACTAGTTAAGGAATTAAAACCTTATATCATAAACACACATATTTTAACCGGTATATACCGTTATTAAAAGCAGAAAATCCAAGGACCTGACTTACTAAACGAATTCCATAACAATTTCTCGGTTTAGACGTTAGATATATAATATAAAGTGTCGGTAGGGTCTGAAAGACCTATTCACATGAAAAAGTAACTTAGAAGAGTAATCAATATGATTGGTATTTGTATTATAGTAAAGATGAGATCATCAATAAGAAGTATCCAGAGGTGTACGTTACAGGTGAGGGTTTATAAGCCCTCGCCTAGAGCGTATGATTCTGGAGTACTTATTCTAGACCGCTCCACGTATTGCCGTCGGCTTGGAATAGTATTTCAGATCGATTTATACATGTTGTACTTTACATCTTACAAGAGTATAGTCTACAATGTGACACGTTATCGTACACCCTGTAAAAGTACACCCTGTAATATAGTGCACTGCTTTTTAGCTTATATATACTATTTATAAGAGTATATAGTAATATTCATGTGGGCAATCTTTTTTTTCTTATTTGTATACTTTGTATTTATAACTCAATAGTAATAGTATTGTTATCGTATTAATCGTAAGATGTCTAGATTAGTAGTAGTGATAGTATTTTTGTTATATTAGTCGTAGAAGGTTTAAATTAGTAGTAGTAATAGTGTTACTATTAACGCGTTAGTCGTAAAAGGTCTAAATTAACAGTAATGATAATGTTGCTGTTAATTTGTTAGCCGTAAAAGGTCCAAATTAGCAGTATTGATAGTATTGTTAACGAATTAGTCGTAAAAAGTCAAAATAAACAAGTTCGGTTGGAATTAGTAAAGTCTAGCTGCGGTAATAATTGTGAGTCGGCCCTGATTGATGTAGCCAAATGGAGGCAATATAGTTAGTAATGGCGCCTTTTTTTATTTTTAATAGGGGTGGTTACGTAGTGGTAATTATGTAAGAGAGTTTATTTAGGGTAATAACGCAATTACGTGGTAGGTTAGTATAAAAAGATATATTGTTATCTTTTTGGGTAAAACTCCCTTTTGTTTTACTTTAAAAGCGCGTAATTTCAGCTAATATAAGTCCCTATTTTAACTTAACTTTTAGTTTATCCTAGTAAACCAAACCGCTTTCATATATAAGTTATTTAGCATGTATACATATTAATTTATTTCCTCAAACAGATACCACATAAAAACCGTATTATAAGGTGCCGTCTGGCACACGAGCGGCAGCGCGCCGTTACCGCCACCATCGCTATTATGACTTCCGCTGCATTTACTATTAATATTAATAGCAATAAAAGTTCGCCCTTTTCAGGCGAAATCTCGTTTATCGCTGCTACGTTACCAGTTGCCATACTGCTAAACCCCTCCGCCACCACCTCTTCCATCGCCGCCACCTCCGCCATTACTACGCCCCCCCCTCCCCCTTTCCCTCCCCCTTCCCCAACTCTTAAAGGGAAAAGTAAGGGGTTCCTGAAGACATAGACCTTACCCTTTCCTCACGGGTAAAGAGCTTATTACCTGTAAGGATCCTTTTACGCTGTAAACACAGTTTAATATAGTTACGTTAAGGTACGTATTTCTTTGTCCGTTTATTTGTATGTTTTTAACCCCCTTTTTTAATTAATAAGGAATACGATACGGACCTCCTTCGCCGTCTCGAGCTTTATATCGTTAGGGTACGTTGTAAAACCTCTTTAACGCATTAAGCGTTAAAGCGAGCTACCCAGGTCTATAGCCTTGAATTGTTAATAGATATGTTTTACGTGTCGTATATCGCGTTCGTAGCCGCGGGTAAGTTTATTAGCGATTGTTACGAAAACGGGGGTCGTTCGGCGCATTGTTACTGTTACGAGTAAACTAGTAACTTGTATACCCCCGTTTCGGTAGTTTTAAGGCCGTAAGCTAAAGTCGTGTTACGCGCCCGCTGGCTTTTTGGTAATTTTTAACCGAATCCCAAAACATTTTCTAACAAAAACATTCGTTTAGGACAAATCAAAAAAGAATCACCGTAAATAACTAAAATAAGCCGATACTAATTAGTAATAGGCGTTAACCAGCGGATCAGGGAGACGGTAGTCGCCGTCGTCGCCTGGAAATGGAGCTTATGTATATATTACGTAGGTGAATTCAATGGCGTTATCGCATGTTATCGTAAGGAGGGTAATCCCTCCTTTACACCTTTACCTAAAAGCATAACTAACAAGATGTAGAGCTATATTCTTACTAACGTTAATAATATCGTTAGCGGTAATAACGGTAATTTTAATATAAAGGGGGAAAGCGATGGGGAGGATAGTAAGGATACGATGACGTTACCCTTTTCTTTTAATAGTAAATAAATACCCTTTTAGCCAGGCCAGCGTACTCGGCTATAATAAAGTATGTTATATAGTAATTTTCTATCTTTTCATAAACAAAGTTTAAAAGAATCAACATAATATAAAATGTAAAAAAAAAAGGTAATATACCAAAATCGGTACAAATAGTCGTATTAAGTGAAGGTAAAATGTAGGTCGACGCGAATAATATTGATAAATTGATCCAAGTTATCGAAAATCGGTAGATGGAAAATAAAAGAAATAATACGTTAAGATCGATATATAAAATGTAAAACAAAAGAGGTAATATATCAAAATCGGTGCGAATAATCGTATTAGATAAAAGCAAAATATGGATCGGGACGAATAATATCGATGAGTCGATCTAAGTTATTGTAAATAAGTATAACAGCTTATTAGAGTCGCAAACCCTTTTCAACAACCTTAACAAATAACGTGTTTGTCGATATAAGTGTTTTTAAGGCGCCGTTTAGTATTACCTTTATTATTACGTTGATTAGATTTAACTTTTTATTAATCTATTTGGTTTTTTCGATTTCCCAGTGTTCGTATAACTCGCGTAAAGCCATAATATCGATTATTAGTCGTTTTTTGTCTATGATAGCTAGTTTACCCAGGTAATTATAAAAATAAAAAGAATTGATATAAATAACCAAAGGGATAAAGCGTAAACTAAAGTTAAAAATAATTATCCGGATTGTTATCGCGATAGTAATACTCGAATCGAAGCTTTTAATTATACTGTAGATTTCGAAAGCAAGAAAACTCTTCATAACCCTTTTATACTTGGTAAAGCTTTAATAAATAATGTTTTTACGAAGCGTAAAGCCGTTTTGAGCCTATAATTCGTTGCCGAAAACGAAGATGAAGCCGATTTATAAGCTTCAGTCGTAATTACTAGTAAAAAAACCGTTAATAAAAATAAATATATTTGTAATACATATATTTAGAGACACATATTATAACCTTCGCTTTAAGTTATATATTTGCTATAAAAAACGTTTGTTCAAAGCCTTATATATATCGTTTATTAGGTTGATTTGATATTATGAAGCAACCGAAAGATCGAATACCGCTTTTAATTATATTATAGATGTAATTCAAGTTTTGCATACGCGCTAGCATTTATATTCTTCAGCCTGTCTTTCGCCATCCAAAATGATAAAAGTAACGTTATCTAGTTGTCCTTTTTACGTAAGTCCTAAAATACCGTTTCGAAGTGTAATTGTAGTACTATTAAATTCGATTATATCATTTTTAATAATTAGGTTTGGGGTTTCAACTTTAAACCGGCCTCCAAAAGTTTTTATTTCTTAAAAGCGAAAAACAAAGCGTTATATAAGGTTAAAATGTCGTTTATTTATATTCCTATAATTATAGAAGCCTTCAAATAGGTAATCGATATTAATAGGCACGAGTTAAAGATAAAGTTGGTTATCTCGAATCACTTCTTATAATACTTTTAATAAATGTTATATCAATATATGCTGGCTTTAACTAAGCCGTAAAAAGGCTTTAGGATACGTAAAATCATTTTAGTCAAGTAGTGTTATTTAAGGTTTTTTGGTATATTTACCTAAATCCACCGTTTTAATCATTATTTCAATTGTATATAGGGTTATGTTATATTCTGGAGTTCGATACGCAGGTTATACGATTCGTTAAGAAGGGCTGCAAATATAAAAATCAAGCGGTGGTTAGCTCGTTATAACGTGAATAACTGAGTTATAATGTTCCTTTTACCTTCGTTTTTGTAACCTTTAATAACTAGGCGAGTCTTTTCGTAAGGTTTTTTAGTTCTATCTTTTATCTTTTATACGAGGCGGGTTAAAACATCCGATAGGTATCGTAAATGATAAGATCGAATTATTGAAAGCGAAAAACGCCTTAGTCGATTAAAACTATTTTTTTTTATATAGGTAAATTATTCGAATAAAGTACTTGAGGTAGTAATAATACTATTATAACGAATTTTCAATCTAAGATTACGGTTCACCAATTCATTTTACATAATAAAGGAGTTTGTAGTAAAGTTTTTAAGGCGTTTTTTTGTTTTCGAATCTAAAGGTCATCTTTGGCAGCGAGGTTTTAACGGGGTTAACGTAGGTGTACTGTTTTATTTAATATAGTCGGGTTAAAATCTTGTTTTAAGGTTAAAGTTAAATACGGAATCGGGTTAAATTCATCGTTCTGGGAGGTCTTGTATAAGCGATTCTGGTTGTTTCTGTCATTTCAAAGGGTAGTATATAGGCGGTTCTAGTTATCTTAAGGATCTTAACCGATTCCTTTTACTTTTTTCCTATACCTTCGTACCATTGTTTATCGGAACAAATTTGTGCCTTTTAGCAAATTAACTAGTGTATTATAGCCTTGAAACCCGTTAACCTTTTAAGGTTGAATTTATTTATGTTTTATTTTCCAAATCAAAACTTCAGACTATAATGGTAAATTTAAGACATCGATTTTACATAAGCCACTTTTCGTATCTAATGCTTCAAATACGACTTTTTTAGCTCTTAATAATAGTAAAGTTACTTTAAATTTTGCTACGGCATTAGCTTTTTCCACCGTAAATAGTAATAGTATAAAGTTTATATAGATCTTTAAGTAAGCCCCGAAAATAAAAAGTGTAAGGATAAGCTTATTCGGGCCAAAAGTATTATTAACGGCGTTAAACGTTATTTAAAGGATAGACTCCTTAAATTTAGTACCCTTTAGTTTTATTATATACGTTTTCTTTAACGATTCGTAATACCGTTCTCATTTTTCAATACCTTATAAGGCTTTTACTAAAATCTACTTACATTTACTACCAGTTATTAGGGTCTTGGTACGTTATTCGGTAAAGTTAAAGGTCGTATGAACATTATATATAATCCAATTAAAAGACCTAAGGTAAATGTTAAATTAATAGTTAACTAAAACGTACTAATAATTCATAATGAAAGCGTTGAGTGTAAATTCAACAACTTAAAACGATATTACTATATCGACGGCTTGAAGGACTACTTAACAATATAAATATATAATATTAACGATTATTTAGTAATTGAAGTCTATATCGTTTTAAAGACGAAACTTCAACCTTCGCAGTATTTGTAAATATAGTTGGAATTTATAGCAAAACATTTCGATAGCTTTAAGTACACCCTTTTCTATATCCGTATAGCCTATTATATAGAGTAGTTGTAAAAGGCGTTTTACAACCAGGTATCCGAAGAGTCGGTGTAATATAAATAGTTCCGGCTATATTAAATAAACGGCCTTGATTATACGTATTTTTGGAAAAAAACTATAAGTAGCTGAATTCAAACCGGAGCAGTATGGATATGCACTTTAAGGCGTGGATAAGTTGATTAGTTATATTACGGAATTCGATTTCGAATTTTTCTATATTAATCACTAAAAGTAAAAATGATATTTTAAAATTTATTACGTAAAATTTAACCGGCCCGAAACATGTATTTATAACGACTGTTTCGAATAAAGATGCCTTACCTTTATTAAATAAGACTTTTTGGTATTCTCCTGTATAGTCTAGCTAAAACTTCGAAAACTTCGCCATAAATGCGTCGAACTAGAGTTTTTCGGCCGTCGAAATTTCGACTGCTTTAGTATTAGGCATAATACTTTAAAACCTATTCCCGTACCTGTTAAATAACGTAAATTGTAACGTTATATGGGCGTCGAGCACTTCCTTCATGTAATTTGATCCGGCGATATACCAAAAAAAAAGGCGTTCTATAATCCAGTAAAGATACAATAGATGGTTTCGTTGTTCTAGGTTAATAAATAGGTGTTATTGTCCTCGGGGTCGTCTTTTTCGGATGTATTATCGTATAAGTAAGCATTAAACCCGTTATCTATACCTTCGTATTGGGTTACATATATTGTAAAGTTAGTCTTTATCCGATTTTCGGATATGTAATCGATTAAAAATTATCGTTTAATCCGAATTTACTCGTAAGTGAGGTAATTTATAAACTAATAGCCGGTTTTTCCGTATATTATATATCGTTTTCACAAACTTATAAGGTGTCGTATATTATTTCGTAAGTATTATTGTAATTTCGGTACATTTTTTCCATTTTCGAACGATCGTCTTTATCTTTTATTACCAGGGCTTACTCCTTGATATTTATACTCTAAGCTCTTGTTTTTCCTTGGGTAAACCTTAAATTTCCTGTTTAAAACATAGTGGATTATTTAGGTAAGGTTTACTTTAGTAATTTTCGTTTCGCTTTTCGTTTTATCAGTTATGAATATTAATCCAAAACTTGTTTAACTGCGTATAAAGGTTTAGAGTAATGTTTTAAGGTTTATATAAAAATCCTTTAAGTTATTTCTTGATTTAAAAAGTATAAAGTCGAAATCCGGGCTTCCACAACAGGTTTTTTTTACTTTTTAAATAAACAATTTGTTGCTCTTATATTCCGGTTCGAAAATTGTTTAATACTTTCGAAATTTTGCTAATAGGGCGATGAAGATTTTCTGGGGGTTTTTACCAGCATTTTCCTGTTTATTTTTTACAGATTTCTACGTCATATTAATTTAGTCACTATCATATAACTTTTGGTTAATTTCGGTATTAAAGTGGGATTTAAGTCGATTGTAATATTCAGCGAATGTATCTATTTATATAAGGTGGTATATATACTACTCCCTAGCTTATTCGAAAAGTATATCGGGTAAGATAACGTGAAATTTTAATAGTTTAATATTTAATTTCTTATATATATTAAATATTACGCGTATTTTGTTATCTAATAGATCGTACGGCTTACCATTGTAATTGTTATCTCTATCGTATAACCTGTAAAAGTTAGTTCATTTCGTAGGGTCGCTCCTATTTTTAGGGAAACGATATAGTAAAAGGTCGCGGTAAGGGTCATAGTTCAAATGCATTAGTTTATAAGGTACGTATTAACGTTTTACGCTGCCTATCTCCTCTCAAATCGGGGTGTTTTCCGTATTCCGGCCGATTATTATTTCCTAAGACGGGTTATTCCCTTTGTTTAGGGTGACTTTACTGTAGCTGGTCAGGTTATTTTCTGCGTTTTGGCTAACTTCGTTATAGCCGGTCGGATAATTTTCTACGTTTAGGGAATAGTTTAATATTCGGTTTTACTTTACGATATAAATCGGTATAAGAGTATATTATACCTGTGTAATAGATAAGGGTTATAGGTGTTTTTCTTCCTCGTAGTTTCTGCTTTTAATCTAAGATATAAAGCTATGTCGTTTTGTGTGTAAACTTCCTCGTTTTAGCAATAGTCTTTTTTATCCCATAAGGTAATATTCATTTACAAATTCTGTAAGCTACAAATCTTCTTCTTCCCCATTTAATACATCGGTAAGTTGTATTATTTCGAATAGGGCCTCCATAGGGCACCTATTTTTATCTTCTAGGGAATTAATTCCTTTGGTTTTTAGGTAAATTCGTAAGTTTCTGGTAATTATAAAGTTCAATCTATGTCATATATCCAACGTTTAAACCGAGAAATTATTATAAAATTCGTTTATTAAATTATGTCTTTGTATTTACTGTTTTTAGTAATTGTATATAACGGTTAAAACGTATATATTTGCGGTGTAGGGTTTTAGTTCTTTAATTGGTGAATTTATGGTATCATTCCAAATACTTAGGACGATCTCCTTTATTATAATCTTTCTGATTCCCATATACTCGACAAAAAAGTAGAAGAAAGCGTTGGCCTCCTCTAATATTATTAAATTCGGAGTTATAGTTACGATTATCTTAGGGCGTTTAGGCAATATGCTAAAGTCTGGTAATCTTGTAATATTTCTTGGTATATCTAAATTTTAGGGTGGTTTAACAAGTACAAAACGAATAAAGTAATTAATACAGTTAAAATGGTATTTACTAACGTTATACTAGCTAAATGTTATAACTCAAGGATCAACTGCAGACCATGGAGTAGGTCAGAAGCTAGCTACACCATCAGAAGCTTGATGTCCAACACATCATACGGGAATATCTCTTATGTAAGGACCCAGGGTTAGGGTTGGAACCGCAAGGACCGAAAAGAGGTCCAGTTGATACTATATAGGACCGTAGAAAGCGACCAGCAACTTCAGCGGTCCAATACTAAAGATGGTATGAAGGTCATAAGATATAAGAACACGGCCATCACCACATAGATAGTATTTCCTTCATAGCTCTTCAGTTGTCAATCTAAGTATTCAGTCTACATACCTGAATAGCCTAACGACTAGTGATCATTCTACAGCACGAACAAACATCTTCTTAATATTATACTTTTGTTACCTCTGCTACTTTACTGCTAACATAAACCCCCTAACACCTTCTATTTACTGACGAGTATTTAGTGTAATCATTACACCAAACGGGTAGGAAAATTTTTAACGTTATAGGTATCGGATTTAAAATGAACAGGGTGAACGTAGGTAAACTTGAAATAAATAGGGCGGTTATAGAAAATTGGGTAAGGTAAGGGAGAAGTCGTGTAATTATATACTCCAGATTAAGTTCATCTATCCGTATTAACGTACTATATCAAATTTTGGTAAAAGTAATCGGTTAATTATTTAATATATAACCGATTTAGTAAATCAATCGGGTTATTTATTTATATATAACCGATCGTAGATTTATTCAAGCGAATAGTCTATAAAATTAGATAGATTTTTACAAAGGGTTTCGAAACTCGGTAACTTTTAACTTACGTGGCCTGGTATCTGGTAAGTCCTAGTAAAAAGTTCCGGAAAAACTTAGTAATTGAGCTTACGTAGCCTAATACGTGATAAAACGCTTTTCAAAAAGTACTCGGGTACGTTAAAACGCCAAACAAAGGTTAATGGTAACGTAATAAGGATATTTGTAGATAAAGCGTTAAGTAGGAGTTAATAATATCATATTAAAGTTTTCTTTTTTCAAGTTACTTAGTCTTTACAGTCTTTGTATACGTCGGCATATAATTCTTATAAAAACGAAGAATTGAAGTACAGATAGTTGGTACTGCTATAACATTCCGTTATAGGTATTTAACGAATACTTATATCTTTTTCCTGTGCTATTTATAGTCGACCGAATCGGCAATTAATTAGTATCGGTAGGGTTTAAAAGACTTATTTACGTAAAAAGGTAACTTAAAAAGTAATTGAAATAATTGGTATTTATAGTATAATAAAGATAATATTATTAAAAAAAAGTATTCAAAGGTATACGTTACAGATGAGGGTTTATAAGCCTTCGCCTAAAGCGTATAACTTTGGAGTACTTCTTATAAACCGCTCCACGCATTTCCGTCGGCTTGGAATAGCATTCTAGACCGATCTATACATAGTGCACTTTGCGTCTTGCAAGAGTGCAGCCTGCAGCGTGATACGTTATCGTGCACCTTGCAGAAGTGCACCCTGCAATACAGTGCACTGCCTTTTAGTCTATGTATACTATCTGTAAGGGTATATGGTAGTATCCATATAACGTAAATCTTATCATTGTAAAAGCTTTACGAATTTACCTAAAAACCAAAGGAATTGATACCCTAGGAGGTAGGAATAGGCGCTTTATAAAAACCCTATTCGAAATAACATAATTTACCGACGTACTAAAGTGGGAGGAAAAAGATTTGTAGCTTACGAACTTTGTAAAAGGATGTTACCTTACGGAATAAAAGGGATTAATATTGAAACAAAAGGAACTACATAAAATGATATAACCTTATACCCCAAATTAAAAGTAGGAACTACAAGGAAAGAAAACGCCCATAATCTTTATCTAGTATATAAGTATAATATACCCTTATACCGACCTATACTGTATGTGAAAACCGAATGATAAACTACTTTCCAAATATAAAAAACAAACCGACCAGCTATAAAAGAGTCGGCCGGAGCATAAAAAACAACACGACTAGCTATAACAAAGTTACCGGAAACGGAGAAAATAACCTGCCCCGGAAATCGATAATCGACCGGAATACAAAAAAACAACCCAACCCAGAAAATAACAAGCAACGCAAATCACTAATACATGTTATACAAACTAATACCTTTTAACCACGACCCCTATCGCAACCTTTTACTATATCGCTTTCCTATGAATAAAAGCGATCCTATAAGGTTAATTAACTTTATAAAATTACAAAAGAAAGATAATAAACATAACGACGAACCGTACGATATACTAAATAATAAAATATGTGTTATACTTAATGTATGTAAAAAACTAAATATTAAGTTATTATAATTTTACGTTATTTTACCCTAAATATTTTCCGGATAAGTTAAAAAGTAATATATGTATTACTTTATATAAGTGTATACGTTTATCGAATGTTATAATCGTTTTAAATTCTACTTTAACATCGAGCTTAACTACAAGATTTATGATTGGGATTGAACTGATAAAACGTAGGAATTTGTAAAAAACTAATAGGAAAATACCAATAAAAACCTATAATAAATATTTACCACTTTGTTTACAGAATCCTGGAAGTGTTAAACAGCCTTCGAACCGGAATATAAAAGCGATAAACTGTTTATTCAAGTAATAATGAAAGCCTATCATAAAAACCTAGATTTCGACCTTATAATTTTTAAATTAAAAAAAGACTTAGAGGCCTTTTGTATAAGACTTAAAACATTGTTTAAAAACTTTATACTCCGATAAGAAAGTTTAGGATCAGTATTTGTATTTAATAAAACGAAAAGCGTAATCCAAATTACAAAAACCGACCTTACCGAAATAATCTACTATATTTTAAACCGGAGATTTAAGGTTTACCCGAGGTAAAACGAGGGCCTAAAATACAGGTATTAAGGAAAAAGTCCCGGTAATAAAAGATAAAAACGATCGTTCTAAAATGAAAAAAACGTACCTAAACTACAATAATATTTACGAAAAAACATACGACGCTTTCTAAATTTGCAAAACCGTTATATAATATGTGGTAAAATCGGTTGTTGATTTATAAACTATTTTGCTTACGAGTAAATTCGGATTAAACGATAATTTTAAGCCTATTGTATACCCAATTATCGGATAAAAGTAAACTTTACAGCATATATAACCGAATACAAAGGTATAGATAATGGACTTAATACCTACTTATACGATAATATATTTAAAAAGAATGACCCCGAAGACGATGATACTTATTGATTAGCTTAAGATAACAAAACCGCTTACCGTATCTTTACAGAACTATAAAACGTTTTTTTAGGTATATTACTGAGTTAGATTGTATAAAAGAAGTATTCGACACTTAAACAACGTTATAATTTAGGTTAGTCAATAGTTACGGAAATAATTTCAAGGTATTATACCTAATACTAAAGTAGCCGAAATTTCGACGGCCGAAAAGCGTTAATTCGACGCGTTTACAGCGGAGTTTCCAAAGTTTTAGCTAAACCGTATAGAAAAATACCGAAAAGTTTTGTTTGGTAAAGGCAAGGCGTTTTCGCTCGAAATAATCGTTATAAATATAGGTGTCGAGTTGGTTAAATTTTACGTAATAAAATTTAAAACACTATTTTTACTTTTCTTAATTAATATAAAAAAACTCGGAATTAAAGTCCGTAATAAAATAACTAACTTGTTTACGCTTTAAATGGTATATCTATACCATTTCAGCTTAAATTGAGCCATTTCTATTTTTTTTTTCAAAAGTAAATATAATCGAGGCCGTTTACTTAATATAGCCGGAATTACGTGTATTACACCAACGATTCGGATACCCGGTTACAAAACGCCTTTTACGCCTAGTTTATATCTTAGAATATTAGGATATAGGAAAAAACGTACTTAAAGCTATCGAAAAATTCTGCTATAAGTGCCAAATATACTTATAGGTACTACGACGGTTTAAGTTCTACTTTTAAAACGATATAAACTTTAATTATGAGGAAATCGTTGATATTATATATTTAAATAGCTAACTAGTCCTTTACACTGTCGACGTAATAATATTGTTTTAAGTTGCAAAATTTACACGAAACGTTTTCGTTACAAACTATTAGGACGCCTTAGTTAACTGTTAGTTTAAAGTTTACCTCGGGTTTTTAAACTGGATTATACACGAAGTTAATAAGGCCTTCGACTTTACCGAATAGTGTATTAAGGTTTGGATAACTAGCAACGAGTGTAGACAAATCCTAGTGAAAACCTTATAAGGTATTGGAAAGTGCGAACGGTATTACAGATCGTTAAAGAAAGAGTATATAGTATTATCTAAAAAGTTAAAAAGTAGTAACTTTAAGGAATCTATTCTTTAAATAACGGTTAACGCCGTTAACAATACTTTTAGCTTGAATAAGCTTATTCCTACGCTCTTTGTCTTCGGTATTTACTCGAGGATTTACGTAAACTTTATATTATTACTATTTACTGTATAAAAGGCTAATTCCGTAGCGAAAACAATGACATATTTACGATTATTACGAATTAAGAACGACGTATCCAAAACGTCATCTATAAAGAATAATCTACATAACACCAGCGTTTTGGATTTTCCACTATAATTTAAAGTTTTAGTTTGAAAAACAAAGGATGGATGGACTGGATTTTAAAAGATTAACGGGTTTCAAAGCCATAATATACTGGTTGATCTGCTAAATGATATAAATTCGTTTTGATATATAATGATATATAAGTATAGAAGAGGGGTAGAAAAAATCGACTAGGATTTTTAAGACAATTAGACCCGTTTACATACCACTAATTAAAACGACGGAAACGACCGAAACCATTTATATACTACCCCCTCGAACAACGAATTTAGCCCGACTTCGCATTTAGCTTTAACTTCGAAACACGGTTTTAACCTAACTATACCAAATAAAAACGACACATTTACCTTAACTTTATCAGAACCTCGCCATTGAGGACAATCCCTCGGTTCCAAGACGAAAAAACGCCTTAGAAACTTTGCCAGAGATTCATTTGTTATGTAAAAAGAATTAAAAAAACCGTAAACTTAATTTAAAACTTCGTTATAAAAGTATTATTATCACCCTAGGTTTCTAATTCAAATGATTTACTTAAATAGAGATTTCAACTTTAATTAATCAAGGCGTTTTTCGCTTTAAATAATTCGACATTATTATTTACGATACTTATAGGATTTTTCAACTCGCCTCATTTACGAGGTAAAAGATAAAATTGGAAAACCTTACGAAAAAAACTCGTTTAATTGTTAAAGATTATGATAACGAAGATAAAAAGAATATTAAAATTTAATTACTTACATTACAACGAGCCAGCTACCACCTGATTTTTATATCTATAGCTTTATTTAGCGAACTTTATTACTTATATATCAAATTCTAGGATATAAAATAAGCCTATATATAATCTAAAGAATAGCTAAAACGGCGAATTTACATAGATATATTGAAAGGCCTCCAATAATACCACCCCGCCTAATATAATTTTATGTATATTAAAAACTTTTTATGGCTTAGCTAAAACGGTATATACTAATATCATACTTATTAAAAGTATTATAAGGAATGACTCGAAATAACCAACTTCACTTTTAACCCATATTTTTTTGTATCGACTGCCTTATAGCAGGGTTTTATATTTACGGGAATGTAAAAAGACGATATTTTAACCTTATATAACGTTTCGTTTTCTGCATTTAAAGAAAGGATTTTTTTAAAATCTGGCTTAAAGGTAAAGCCTAAAGCCAATTTGTTAAAGGATAATATAATAGATTTTAATAGTGTTACGATTACACTTCCAAACGGCATTTTGGAACTTACGTAGAAAGGACACCTGAATAAGGTGGTTTTTGTTGTCTTGGATAGCGTAAAACCGGTCGATGAATATAAATGCCAACGTATACACGAAGCTTGAGTGATGTTTATAGTATAACTAAAGGCGGAATTTAACCTTTCGGTCGCTGCGTAATACCAAACCGACCTGACGGACGATATATATAAGGCTTTTAACAATCGTTTTTATAGAAAATATATAATTTAAAACGAGTGTTGTAATATATACCGCTAGATATACGTATTGTAAAGCTATTCGTTTTTACTAACGGCTTTTTTTCCAATAATAACGATTACAACTTACAAATAGGCTTTATCCTTATTCTTGGCAACGAATTACCGGTTCGAAACGACTTTACGCTTCGTTGAAATATTATTTATTAAAGCTTTACTAGGTGTAAAAGGGTTACAAGGAGCGTTTTCGCTTCCGAGATTTACGGAATAGTTAAAGACTTCGATTCGGGTATTACTATAACTATAACAGTCTGAATAATTATTTCAAACTTTGGTTTACATCTTATCCTTCTGTTTATTTACATTAATTTTTTCTCACTTTATAAATACTCTGTTGAATAAGGTATTACGAACGAAAAACGACTAATAATCAATATTATGGCTTTATGTAAGTTATACGAACACCGGAAAATTAAGGAAACTAAATGGATTAATAGCAAGTTAAACTCAGTAAACTCGATGACGAAAGTAATACCGAACAATTTCCTGGAAACATTTATATAGACAAGTACATTATTTGTTGGGGTTGTCGAAAAGGGTTTGCGACCTTAATTGGCTACTACAACGATTTTGATAACTTAAATCGGCCTATTAATATTATTCGCGCCGATCCACATTTTGCTTCTGTTTTATACGACTGTTTTATACGACTGTTTACACCGATTTTGGCACGTTACCTCTTTGTTTTACACTCTATGCACCGATTTTGACACGTTGCCTTTTTTATTTCATTTTGCATTCCATGTTACATTTATTACTTTAAACATTTGTTTATGGAGAGCCATAAAATTACTATGTAACGTACTACACTATGGCCGGATACACCGGCCCAGTCGAAAGAGTATTTATTCATTACTAAAGGGTGAGAACGACGCCGCCGCGTCTTTACCATCCTCCCCGTCGCTCTCCTCCTTTATTTTAACGTTACCTCTATTACCGTTAACGGTATTATTAGCGTTAACGAGGATGTAGCTTTATACCTTATTAGTTATACCCTTAGGTCAAGACATAAGGGAAGGATTACTCTTTTTGTAATAACGTACGATAATACCATCGAATTCGCCTATATAATACATACGTAAGCTTCGTTTTTGGGTGGCAACGACAGCTTCCATTTCCCTGGTCCACCGGTTAACGTTTATTACTAATTAGTATCGGCTTGTTTTAGTTACTTATGGCGATTTTTTTTTTTCGATTCACCCTAAACAAAATATTTTTCCAAATAATATTTGTAGAATTTGGTTAAAATTTATTCAAAAGCTGGTGGACGCGTAATACAGCTTCGGCTTACGGCCTTAAAACCACTAGAACGGGGGTATACGAGCTGTTAATCCGCTTGTAACGGTAATAACGTGCTGAGAAACCCCCGTTTTCGTGGTAATCGTTAATATACTTACCTACGATAACGAACGCGATATACGATACGTAAGGCGTATCCATTAATGTCTTAGGGTTATGGATCCGTGTACGCCGCTTTAATACTTAATGCATTAAAGAGACCTTACGACATACTCTAGCGATGCGGAACTCGAGGTAGCGGAAAAGGTTCGCTTCTTATTCCTTATTTACAGAGGGAATGGTTAGAAATATTACAAAAAAATGATTATAATATACGTACCCTAATGTAACTACACTAAGTTACGTTTACGTCGTAAAAGAGCTCTTACAGGTAATGGTTTTTTTACCCGTAGGGAAAGGGTAAAGTTTATAACCTTAAGAACACCTTACTTCTCCCCATAGGATCTGGGGAAAGGGGGGGGAAAGGGGG